>SJXQ01008887.1:153907-200446 GCA_006408695.1 Aepyceros melampus | reverse complement strand
GTCTTTGGCCTGCTTCATTCTGCATTCCCAGGCCAAATTTGCCTGTTACTCCAGGTGTTTCTTGACTTCCTACTTTTGCATTCCAGTCCCCTATAATGAAAAGGACATCTTTTTTGGGGTGTTCATTCCAAAAGGTCTTGTAGGTCTTCATAGAATTGTTCAACTTCAGCTTCTTCAGTGTTACTGGTTGGGGCATAGATTTGGATTACCGTGATATTGAATGGTTTGCCTTGGAAACGAACAGAGATCATTCTTTCGTTTTTGAGATTGCATCCAAGTACTGCATTTTGGACTCTTTTGTTGACCATGATGGCTACTCCATTTCTTCTGAGGGATTCCTGCCCACGGTAGTAGGTATAATGGTCATCTGAGTTAAATTCACACATTCCAATCCATTTTAGTTAGCTGATTCCTAGAATGTCGACGTTCACTCTTGCCATCTCTCGTTTGACCACTTCTGGAGTCAAACCCTGTCCTTGTGGGGCTTGCCCTCCATTGGAGGAAAGGCAGACAATGAAGGAAATTAGTCAAACATATAGTATGTTAAGAGTATAAAGAGCATTATGTATGCAGAAAAGGGGGTAGAGAGTGTTGTTCAGGGGCCCCTGTGTTGGAGAGTATGGTTAAGGAAAGGCTCACTGAGGGTGACATTTAAGTAATGACCTGATATGGATGAGAGGGCATAACTGGGAAAAGACTATTCTGGGAGAGGAAACAGGAAGTGCAAAGGCCCAGGGATCAGGGCTGGGGTTAGAAGCACACTTCAGTGTGCCTGAGGTCTTAGAGAAGGGGTTGAGGAGGGCAGAGTGGCTGAAGCAGAGTGAGTTGAGGAGGAGATTCGTAGGAAAGGAACTTAGATATTTATTTAACTATATGTGTTTATATGTGAATCTTAAAAGGTCTAAAAGTACCCACCAAACTCTTAACAGTAGTTGTTTCTGGGGAACGGGGGGGAAAATCACTTCTTTTTGAAAAAGCAGTTTTTTTTAATTGAATTATAGTCGATTTACAATTTTGTGCTAATTTCAGGGGTATAGCAAAGTGATTCAGTTAGTTTTATCTATCTATATTGATATATTTTTTCAGATTCTTTCCCCTTATAAGTTATTACAAAATATTGAATATATTTCCCTATGTTATACAGTAGGTCCTAGAGATTTCTGTTTTAATTTTATATACTGGTATATTTTTTAAATCTTAACATAGATGGGGCTGGCTTTTAACATTTTAAACACATTTGATTTTTGAAAGAAGAATCAGAAAACAAAAGACCATATAGAGACTTCATATTTGCCAAAAAATTAAAAATAACTCTCCAAAAGCAACAGTATTTCCAAGAAAGTGACCCAAGACATTTTTGATCAAAATTACACCTTGATATTTCAGGATTATTCTGAGTGTTAACCTCAGTGCAGAGAGTTCCATTTTAAGTGCCTGCTATGCCAATGACAGCCCCACAGCAATTACTTACATCCCTTATCTTCCTAAATGCTGTAGCCTCTACAGTGGATTTGCATTTATTTCTATTGAATTTAGGGAATTTGTATATGAGAATATTATGAGATGTCACCATTGTGATTCATTAAGCAAACTAATAGCCTTAATAAAAGCCAAGGATGCCCTGAAGCAAGTTGTTAGAAGAAATTGGCCAAAACAACTTGTTAGAGTCTTCATTCAGTGTGTAATTGCATATTCAACAGAAGTCCTTCTGGGCTCCCACTGAGACAAACCGGCAAAGCTCACTTCAACTGACCTCCATAAGATTAAATCGAGATTTCATTCCCCTACTCTTTGCTCTTTTTTATGAGAATAGTTATTCTTTTCAGGAACTGTAGGATCTCTTCCTTCTTCCCTCACTTCCTTTTTTTTCCCTCTTTCCGTCTTTACCCTCATTTTTTCCCTTTGCCGCATACATGGCACATTTCTCTCCTTCCTTCCAATCCCAGATGACACCTTTCTCACGTTTGGGCTCTCTCCTGTCTCCCTCTGTTTCCTTTTTCCCATGTATCTTTTTGTTTAATTCATATCAAATGTTCATAACATGAAATTGAAGTATAATAGGCTTTTTACTTTTTCATCTTCTTTCTTTAAAAAGAAAAAGATTGGGGAAACACTGTAAAATACAAATAAAGTGCTTTTCACTTATTTTTTTTTAAACATGAAGGAATATGAAGATTTGTTCAGATGGATTTCTATCACTGTAATTGAGGACAAGGTGTGCATTGGACAAGGATGAGACTGTGGCTAACTGACCAGGGTGTTTGTTCTGCTGACTAACAGGAAGGCTTAATTAAGAGAGAACTTTTAGAAGAAAACTGATATGGGATACCTGTGGTGCCGATTTCCATTCCTGTGCCCTAAAAGGTACCACCAACCAGTCAGTGTCTTGCCCCTTCAGGGATGCAGTTTCAAGCTCCTTCTCAACACAGCACTTCAGGCAGCCATTCATTGGCATTAAGGGTGAAGGCTTCCCTGGTGGCTCAAATGATAAAGTGTCTGCCTGCAACGTGGGAGGAATCCAACCGGGTTCGATTCCTGGGTCAGCAAGATCCCCTGGAGAAGGAAATGGCAATCCACTCCAGCACTCTTGCCTGGAAAATCCCATGGACAGAGGAGCCTGATAGGCTACAGTCCATGGGATTGCAAAGAGTCGAACAAGATTGAGCGACTTCACTTTCACTTTAGTTATCATTCTGCATTGGAAGCATCTCTTTGACGGTCATCTGACCCTGAGGCTGGCCTGTAGCACTTCTCCAGAACCACAAGGTTAAGACAGAAGCAGTAAGTCTCCTTGGTCTTGGGGAATTGCATCAGAGTTCTCACTTGGATGAGCTGGTCAGGGCTTTGACTCAAGACATCAAAATTTAATGAATAAAATTTTTAAAGATTCTGTAGTTTATCCTTTTCTGTTACTGACTCCGTAGCTATAGGGAAGGGATTCTTTTGGCCATATACAGACCCTTTAGTAGCTGATATACTGTATGGAAGGAACCAGAGAGCAGAAGTCAAGGGCAGGTTGTCCATGGCTCAAGTTTCCTGTTTTCTCCTCTGCTTCCCCTCTCCCATCCACAGTCTGCTTTGAAATACCCCAGGTTACTCCAGACTATGTTTGTGTTGCCCCAGATCAAGATTCCTGGGAGAAATACAGAAAGTGAAGAGGAGCTAAAGAGCCTCTTGATAAAGGTGAAAGCGGAGAGTGAAAAGGCTGGCTTAAAACTCAACATTCAAAAAAACTAAGATCATGATATCTGGTCCCATCACTTCATGGCAAATAGATGGGGGAAGAAATGGAAACAGTGACAGACTTTACTTGCTTGGTCTCCAAAATCTCACTGCGGATGTTGACTGTAGCCATGAAATTAGAAGACTCTTGCTCCTTGGAGAAAAACTATGACAAACCTAGACAACATATTAAAAAGCAGAAACATCACCTTGCTGACAAAGGTCCCTGTAGTCAAAGCCATTGTTTTTTCCAGTAGTCATGTACGAATGTGAGAATTGGACCATAAGGAAGGTTGAGCGCTGAACAATTGATGGTTTTGAATCGTGGTGCTGGAGAAGAAGTCCCTTGGACAGCAAGAAGATCAAACTAGTCAATCCTAAAGGAAATCAGTCCTGAATATTCATTGGAAAGATTGATGCTGAAGTTGAAGTTCCAATACTTTGGCCACCTGATGTGAAGAGCTAACTCATTTGAAAAGACCCCGATGCTGGGAAAGACTGAGGTCAGGAGAAGGGAGCAAGATGATGACATGGTTGGATGGCATCACTGACTCAATGGCCGTGAATGTGAGCAAACTTCAGGAGATAGTGAAGGACAGGGAAGCCTGGTGTGCTGTAGTCCGTGACGTCACAAAGAGTCAGACATGACTGAGTATCTGAACAACAAGATCTCAGTTATTGCTAAATGTATCTCTAGAGTTGCTTGGTCTTTTTTCTTTTTCTTTTTTTTTCCCTACTGGATAATGGAACTAGTCTCACTACATTGCATGCATGCTAAGTCACTTCAGTTGTGTCCGACTCTGCAGCATGGTGGACTGAAGCCTGCTAGGCTCCTCTGTCCACAGAATTCTCCAGGCAAGAATATTGAACTGGATTGCCACGCCCTACTCCGTGGGATCTTCCCAACTCAGGGACTGAACCTGCGTCTGTTGCGTCTCCTGCACGGTAGGTGGCTTCTTTCCCAGTAGCGCCACCTCGCTACATTAGCACCTCTTTTCAGTGTGACTTGTGGATGTCTTAGAAAGTGAAAGGAAAGTGAAAGTGAAGTCGCTCAGTCGTGTCCAACTCTTTGCGACCCCATGGACTATAGCCTATCAGGCTCCTCCGTCCATGGGATTTTCCAGGCAAGAGTGCTGGAGTGGGTTGCCATTTCCTTCTCCAGGGGATCTTCCCGACCCAGAATCGAACCCCGGTCTCCCACGTTGTGGGCAGACGCTTTACCAAAGCACAATTTGAAAATATGAATTAAGAAGCCCTAGAAACACCTCTCTCTTTAACCTAGTGCTTCCAATTCTATAACCAATTAAAGAAACAAAATTTTAACCACACACATACAAGTTATTCATCTGAGCATTGTTTACAACAGAGAAAATAGGAAGAAATCTAAATCTTGAATATTAATGAATATTTCCTGTGGAGTACCACAGGAAAACTTAACCCCATGACCTATTTATTATCCTTGTACTATACTGTGAAGCTTTAAAACTTAGAGTAAAATTGCAAACAGTAAAAATTCTGTCATCTGTTTTCAAAAGCACTGAATATGAAACAACTGAAAACATTGATAAATAGCATCAAAATATTGCCAATGGTATTTCTGAGGGGTGAGCTTATGTATTGCTTTTATTTTCTCTATTTTGCTTATCAATAAGTGGGTTCTATATTTTTCAAAATGAATCTAAAACATTTGAAATATAAATAAAATACAATAAAAATGTTATTCATTTTAATGAAAACCTTTTCATTGGTGATTACATTAAGTGGGGAAGAATACTGAGAATGCTTAGAGTGTTATGGTGCAATATTAATACAGTTATTTCATCTTTGAGTTCTGTAGGGTTCTCACTAGGGAGTACCCTAGTTCTCACTAGGGTACTTTGGAAGGAGAAGGAACACTGGAGTTGCCCCTTATTAATAAAGGGTTGCTTGTTTCAATTCTTTATCCTTGATTGATTTATGAGATAGGGATGGTTTTGTTTATTCTTATTGCTACCAAATATAACAATATTGCAACACCCATTGAACAGGTGGTTTTGAGGAAGAACCTGAAATTAGAAAGTCCTTTTCGGACAGTGTAATTCTGTACAGACACACAGTGCTACTAAGGTACCATCATATAGTCTAAACTCTTCACTGGTGGAATATTTAAACTGGTCCTTTTGTAATTGTGGATGCACCACTCCATCTGAGTAAGGAATAGAAAACCACTTCAGATACACACTGCTAACTGTTTCTTGTGCTCCACGTCTCTTCTCAAACTTAAATTAGCATGTTCAATTGACTGTGTCTTTCTTCTGAGTAAAAACAGCACAGGGTCAAAACAGTTCAGAATAAAAAGTAGAATGCTAACAAATCCCAAAAGATCAGTTAGTTTAGTGCAGTTGTTTCAGTGTGTTTCCTACCAGCTACAGCAGCGGCACTCAGGGCCACCTCGTGACTTTTGAGGGCAAGGGACCCTTTTGCCTTCAGGTGCCCATCCCTTCATTAAATTAATACATAGATAAATGGGACTTCCATGGTGATCCAGTGGTTGGGAATCCGCCTGCCAATTCAGGGAACACAGGTTCGATTCCCCTTCCAGGAAGGTTGCACATGCCTCTGAGCAACTAAGCTCCACAACTACCGAGCCCGCAGCTAGAGCCTGTGCTCTACAACAGAAGCCACCGCAACAAGAAGGCTGCGCACCACAGTAAAAGAGCAGCCCCCGCCCTCGCTGCACCTAGAGAAAGCCCACCTGTCTCAAGGAAGCTGCTACACAGCAAAAATAAACAACAATTTTTAATAAATAAATAAATAATTGTTTAATAAACTCTTAAGAGTCCCTTGGACAGCAAGGAGATCAAACTAGTCATTCCTAAAGGAAATCAGTTCTGAATATTCACTGAAAGGACGGATGCTAAACCTGAAGCTCCAATACTTTGGTCACCTGATGCAAAGAACTGACTCACTGGAAAAGATCCTGATGCTGGGAAGGATTGAAGGCAGGAGGATAAGGGGGCAACAGAAGATATGATTGGATGGCATCAGTGACTCAATGGACATGAGTTTGAGCAAGCTCCAGGACTTGGTGATGGACAGGGAAGCCTGGTGTGCTGCAGTCCATGGGGGTTGCAAAGAGTCGAACACAATGGAGCAACTGAACTGACACAACTGAATAAATAAACACCATTTTTAAAAAAAAGATAAATAAGAGGGCATATTTTCAGACTTCACTGATATAAAGAGAACATAGTCCAGCTTGGGTTCATCATTGTATATTGTTATTTTCTTTTTAAGAGTGGAGTTTGGGGGAGGATGGATGTACATGTGTGGCTGAGTCCCTTTCCTGTTCACCTGAGACTATCACAATGTTGTTAATCAGCTATACTCCAATACAAAATGAAAAGTTAAAAAAAAAATTTTTTTTAAGTGCTTTTCATGGGCCTCTGAAAAGTAAAGTGAGCCACAGGCCCTCTGCCTACTGTGCCTAGTGAATAAGTTGGTCCTGGCATCACCTGGAAACAGGTAAATGAAAAGTCTTGGTCCTGCCCTAGAGTTAATGACCAGAAACTCAGCAGTGTATGTTTTGACATGACTTCCAGGATATTCCAAACTACACTCGAGTTTGAGAACACCTGGTTTAGACAATTGAAAGCAGGATAGCTTGAACCTTACTCTGTAGAAGCTAAAAATTCTCCTTATCAGGTCCAATTTTACTGCCAGGCAAAGAAAATGATCTCCACCATCACAGGTCTGTTTTTAGAGGTCAGGATGGACAGTCATCATTTGACTATTTGTCAAATTTGGCTTTATCACATAGACAATGTTTAAAGCCTTGAAAAGCAACATCTTAAAAAGGACCAAACCAGTCAGGCTTTAAATGGTTTTATACTTATGAATTTTGTCTTGGGAAGAAAAAGTCATATGCCTTCTTGTGACTATATATGCATTAATATCTATATACTGTGATACATGCTTTTAAAAAATCACTACACTACGCCAAGCCATGCAATAAAAATCACAGACAATAAGAAGTTGGACTCATTGTTGTCAGTGACACATTATAAAAAGAGGGAATTCCCTGACAATCCAGTAGTTAGGACTTGGTGTTTTCACTGCTGGGGGCCTGGGTTCTATACCTGGTCAGAGGACGAAGATCCCACAAGCCACACGGCATGGCCCAAAAAGAGAGAGAGAGAAAAGGTCCTAATGAATGCAGTAATAAATTTCCCCCCCATCCAAAATAGTTAATAAATGTACAAATACTCAGCACTAATGGCATTTTGTCTTGAAAGGGGTTGAAGTTTGAAGTGATCATCAAAAGAATTGTAGCTTGTGAGTTATTGTGAAATAGTGGAGAGTTACCTGAAATGTGACAGAAAGTGGTAACACTGGGTTTGGATGAATGTAGCAATGGCACCCCACTCCAGTACTCTTGCCTGGAAAATCCTATGGATGGAGGAGCCTGGTAGGCTGCAGTCTATGGCGTCGGACAGAGTTGGACATGACTGAAGCGACTTAGCAGCAGCAGCAGCAGCTCACAAGTGGTAAATAATAGCTGGTAAATGTTGGAGGTGTGTGCGTGCACTTTATGCATTCATATGTAGCTTAGTTCATCTGGGTACAGTTTTCTGCATTCACGTCGTGTTTCTCTCATGTGAAATTGTACCTAAGCAAATGCAAAACTTGCATCATGCTCAAATTGTTCCCTAATGGAACAAATTCATATTCTCAAACACGCATTATAGCAGATTGTTGTCAGTGATACATTATAAAAAGAGGGAATTTTGACTCTGTATGTGTGTATAATGTTATAGTTCCACATATAAATTTCATATGCAAGTGTTATTCCTGCATCTGAGAGCTGACTTTGTATGGCCTATGAGTTTAGTGTTATTGTTTTCTATACAACATTAAGCATGAATAGACAAGTAAGAGACAGTGTGTGTGTATGTTTATTTATGCTAATGTACAATATATCATTTTAGGAGTAAGAGTGCATTACTCAAATGTGATTCCAGGAAAATTAATTTGTCAATTAATTTATCAATCCAAAACATTTTGATTGTGAGTTTGATCGATATTTATATTTATTAATTCTAAAGAGTGACTGGCCATTAGATTAGCTTTGTTCTTAATCGTCCACACCGGAAAAAAATGGGGAATCACACTTTTATTTGTGAACAAAAATTGAGACATAAGCTTTGTGATACACAAAAAATATATGTTTTCAGATTCTGATACCAACCATGGTATTTAAATTTTCCCACAACAATTGTGTTAAAGAATAAATACGGGCAGCCCTTACTTTCTATGGTTTTGATATGCACATATTTCAGTTACCATGGTCTAGTTAAATAACACCAGTCCCCCAATGCCTTGGTTCAAATTTTAGTTACCATGGTATTCTAGCTGTGAGTAATTGTATAAAGTTCAAACTTTAGTCCGAAAATCACTGTATGAAAAACAGATTCATATCATGATCAGTGACTAAGCCTGTCACTTTTTCTAATTTATCATATTATTGACCCTCAAACATTTGTTACTCAGTTCTCATCTAGACAGCAAAGCATATAATTGTGTTACCTCCTTCTCTCCCAGTGACAAACCCAAACGAGCATTTTACAAAAACAACAATTGAAAGAGGGAATTGGCCAACAGGGTGATGGAAATGTAACAAAGAAACAAACAGTTTTATTCACTGGATGTGAACTTTGACCTTATTTAGGAAATAGAATTATAGAAGAAATTAGCTGACTCTTAAGGTTGATACCACTGCAGTTGAAGAGTCTCTAAAGATCTAGGTAGAATTTAGTGAAGGCTTCTCCAGTGGCTCAGTGGTAAAGAATCCACCTGCAATGCAGGAGATGGAGGTTTGGTTCCTGGGTCAGGAATATTTCCTGGAAGAGGGCATGGCAACCCACTCCAGTATTCTTGATGGGGGAATCCCATGGACAGGGGAGCCAGGTAGGCTGCAGTCTATGGACTCACAGAGAGTCAGACATGACTGAAGCAACTAAGCCCAGCACAGTGCAGAATTTAGTGTAGCTAATTTATCAACATAACTTGGAAAAGGGGTTGGGACAAAAGAAGGAAGATGTCCCAGAGGACAAAACACCAGCAAACATCTTCACATTACAGAAACTATCAGAGATATTTCACTATGAAAGATAAAATATTGGAAGCTAAGGAGACTTCAAAAGGTGTGTAACAATTTTTTATTTGTAGCACACCAGGCTCTTCTGTCCATGGGATTTCCCAGGCAAGAATACTGGAGTGGGTTGCCATTTCCTGCTCCAGAGGCTCTTCCCACCCAGGGATCGAACCCCAGTCTCCTACTTGGCAGGCAGATTCTTTACACTGAGTCACCTGGGAAGTCCCAGTTAGCTAAGGCATAGAGATGATGTTTGCTCCATATAGTAAGTTATCTGAAGAGAATAAGAGAAGTCCTGCTCAAATAACTCTTGATATGTTGTTTTTACAAAGAAATAAAATACCTTAGTTCCAATGTTTCTAATGTTTTAAATTATACTATAAATGTTAACTTTACTGCTTTTTAAATTATCTTTTACATTTATAGCCAGTAAACTTCAGTTCAGTTGAGTTCAGTAGCTCAGTCGTGTCCGACTCTGCCACCCCATGGACCGCAGTATGCCAGGCCTCCCTGTCCATCACCAGCTCTCGGAGTTTACCCAAACTCATGTCCATTGCGTCGGTGATGCCATCCAACCATTTCATCTGTCGTCCCCTTCTCCTCCCACCCTCAATCTTTCCCAGCAGCAGGGTCTTTTCATATGAGTCAGCTCTTCACATCAGGTGGCCAAAGTATTGAAGTTTCAGCCTCAGCATCAGTCCTTTCAGTGAAAACCCAGGACTGATCTCCTTTAGGATGGACTGGTTGGATCTCCTTGCAGTCCAAGGGACTCTCAAGAGTCTTCTCCAACACCACAGTTCAAAAGCATCTGTTCTTCAAATAAATGTCTTAGTAACATGTTCCACAATTTATAGATCATTCTTACCACTTGTGAATAATCATGTCTGATATAGATAAGAGAGAAATGTTTAACATCTCCTTTACAATAGGATACTGTACCATAATTGCCAAAAGGAAAAAGAATTAAAGAAAAATAATGGCTTTGGGGTAGTAATTCTTTATGGTTGTTTTGTAAATCATTACTAATTTGCCTTGGGCTGAGATCATTTCAAGAAAAGTACTACCAATAGGTGCTTTACGTATTATCTTCTTAATAACTACCTTCTCTGCCTATGTGTATAATTTAGAGATAAAAGTGTTTCCCTTTAATCAGATGACCAGCTTCATCTTTAATCAGTTTATTAAGTAGGATTTTTAGGTAAGTTATTAATTAGATTTACACACAACTGCCATCCTGGGTATTTCACATTATAGGATCACTTCAGTTCAGTTCAATCACTCAGTCGTGTCCGATTCTTTGCCATCCCATGGATCGCAGCACGCTAGGCCTCCCTGTCCATCACCAACTCTCGGAGTTCACCCAGACTCATGTCCATTGCATCGGTGAGGCCATCCAACCATCTCATCCTCTGTTGTCCCCTTTTCCTCCCGCCTTCGTTCTTTCCCAGCATCAGGGTCTTTTCAAATAAATCAGCTCTTTGCAACAGGTGGCCAAAGTACTGGAGTTTCAGCTTCAACATCAGACCTTCCAATGAACACTCAGGACTGGTCTCCTTTAGGATGGACGGTTGGATCTCCTTGCAGTCCAAGGGACTCTCAAGAGTCTTCTCCAACACCACAGTTCAAAAGCATCAACTCTTCAGCACTCAGCTTTCTTTATACTCCAGCTCTCACATCCATATATGACTACTGGAAAAACCATAGCCTTGACTAGATGGACCTTTGTTGGCAAAGTAATGTCTCTGCTTTTTAATATGCTGGCTAGGTTGATCATAACTTTCCTTCCAAGGAGGAAACATCTTTTAATTTCATGGCTGCAGTCACCATCTGCAGTGATTCTGGAGCCAAAGAAAATAGAGTCTGTCACTGTTTCCATTGTTTCCCCATCTATTTCCCATGAAATGATGGGACCAGATGCCATGATCTTTGTTTTCTGAATGTTGATCTTTAAGCCAACTTTTTCACTCTCCTCTTTCACTTTCATCAAGAGGCTCTTTAGTTCCTCTTCACTTTCTACCATAAGGGTGGTGTTATCTGCATATCTGAGGTGATTGATATTTCTCCCAGCAATCTTGATTCCAGCTTGTGCTTCTTCCAGCCCAGCGTCTCTCATGATGTACTCTGCATAGAAGTTAAATAAGCAGGGTGACAATATACAGCCTTGACGTACTCCTTTTCCTATTTGGAACCAGTCTGTTGTTCCATGTCCAGTTCTAACTGTTGCTTCCTGACCTGCATACAGATTTCTCAAGAGGCAGGTCAGGTGGTCTGGTATTCCCAACTCTTTCAGAATTTTCCACAGTTTATTGTGATCCACACAGTCAAAGGCTTTGGCATAGTCAATAAAGCAGAAATAGATGTTTTTCTGAAATTCTCTTGCTTTTTCCATGATCCAGCGGATGTTGGCAATTTGATCTCTGGTTCCTCTGCCTTTTCTAAATCCAACTTGAACATCTGGAAGTTCACAGTTCATGTATTGCTGAAGCCTGGCTTGGAGGATTTTGAGCATTCATTACTTTGCTAACGTGTGAGATGAGTGCAATCATGCAGCAGTTTGAGCATCCTTTGGCATTGCCTTTCTTTGGGATTGGAATGAAAACTGGCCATTTCCAGTCCTGTGGCCACTGCTGGGTTTTCCAAATTTGCTGGTGTGTTGAGTGCAGCACTTTCACAGCATCATCTTTTATGATTTGAAACAGCTCAACTGGAATTCCATCACTTTCACTAGCTTTGTTCATAGTGATGCTTCCTAAGGCCCACTTGACTTCACATTCCAGGATGTCTGGCTCTAGGTGAGTGATCACACCATTGTGATTATCTGGGTCATGAAGATCTTTTTTGTGCAGTTCTTCTGTATATTCTTGCCACCTCTTCTTAATATCTTCTGCTTCTGTGAAGTCCATACCATTTCTGTCCTTTACTGAGCCCATCTTTGTATGAAATGTTCCCTTGGTATCTCTGATTTTCTTGAAGAGATCTCTAGTCTTTCCCTTTCTATCATTTTCCTCTATTTCTTTGCACTGATCACTGAGGAAGGCTTTCTTATCTCTCCTTGCTGCTCTTTGAAACTCTGCATTCAAATGGGTATATCGTTCCTTTTCTCTCTAGGTGCTGGCTTTTACTTGGAGGTCAAGTTCACTTAGGAAATAATATTTTTGAAGTACAACCTGTATTCCTCCCACCAAAATTTACCATCAGTATGTGATTAAACTTGTTTTGCTATATTGATATTGTAAGAATTTCTCTTTTTTAATGCTATTTATTGCAAATAAATGTTTGTGTTCTCCACAATTGTGCCTACATGTATACAACAAATAAATAATCTGGAGAAAAGCAAAATATTTCATTCATAAATCAGTTGCTTACTCTGTACAAAACTTAAAAATCAATTTGATCCCCCACCTTGCCTGTATTTCTCTTGCAAAACAACAGCAGTTTGTACTGAAATGGTTGAATTACCACCTGTTTTGACATTGTGTAGACATCCCTTCAGCCAACAGACCAAATGTTATAGAAGAAACCTTAAAACTCAGACAAATTATTCAAAGACTTCTAAACTACCACATTTTTATAGTGTGAATGATTGATTGAAATTTGTTGTGATTCCAGAAAAACTAAAAGCATTTCAATGAAAGCAGTGCGTGATTTGAATAATTTATAAGGCAACTGGCAATTCTGCAATATGTTTGCTTTAGCAGAAGCAATTAAAATAACAAAAATAGAGAATTGTACACAAGAGTGTTGAAAGAATAGACTGAGGAAAAATAGAAGTGAAATATATTAAATTACACTCCTGTTTGTTTATGTTTCTACATTGTCATCAGAGATGATTCACATGGAATCTTCAGAGTGTTCCATATATATAACATGCCCTTGTATGATGCTCTTATATTTTCCATATGCAGATATCTAACTCTGATTTTGAAAAGCAGAAGAAAATTGTGACTACCATAACTATGTAAAGCAGCATGCTTAGGCTGGGTCCTCTCAGGAAACATTAGATGTTAATGCTTATCATCAACCTGGCTGTCCTTTGTGGGACCATTTTGAGCTCAGTGGGAATGTTTAGTGGCCGACTGTAATATGAATATGACAGCTGAGCAAGCCAAGTGGCTGCTTCCTCTGATTGTCAGATGTAGAACAACTGTTCCATGAGGAATGAAAAGGAAATGGCATTCTCTTAAGCGCGTACCATGTGCCAGATACTGTGCCACTCGGAGCCTATGTCAATTTAAAAATAGTTTTGATTGAAGTATAGTTGATGAACAATAGAAGTCACAGCTGTACAATATAGTAATTCACAATTTTTAAAGCTTATACAATATTTATAATTAATGTAAAATATTGTCCATATCCCCTGTATTGTGCAAAATATTCTAGTAGCTTCTTTTGTATATAATAGTTTATGCCTCTTAACCTGTACTCCTATTTTCCCCTACCCCATTTCCTCTCCCTAATGGTAGTCACTAGTTTGTTGTCTGTGAGTTTGCATCTTTCTTGTTATATTCATTAGTTCGTTACATTGTTTAGATTCCACATATAAGTGATCTCATGCAGTATTTGTCTTTCTCTGTCTAAACTATTTCACTTAACATAATACCCTCCAAGTCCACCCACATTGTTGCAAATGGCAAAATTTGGCTGTTTTGGATGGCTGAGTAGTAGTCCATTGTTTGTATATACCATATCTTCTTAATCCATTCATCTGTTGGAGTTAAAATTTTTTTTTTATTTAGCTATAATTGATTTACAATATTTTGTTAGTTTCAGGTGTATATCTTCAGATTCTTTTTCATTATAGGGCATTACAAGATACTGAATGTAGTTCCATGTGCTATATAGTAAATCTTTGTTTTTTATTTTAATCTTTTATTTTATTAAGATCTCATGGCAACCTTATGCAATATGTCTACTGTGCCCATTGTATAGAGGAAGAAACTAAGATTCAAAGAGTTTATATGATAAACAAATCTTCCAAACAGAAAAGTTGAATTAAGAAAGCAAATACAGGGGCTTCACTGCTGGCTCGATGGTAAAGAATCAGTCCACTAATGCAGGAGACTTGTGTTTGATCCCTGATCCAGGAGGATCCCACTTGCCGCCGAGCAACTCAGACTGTTGGCCACAACTATTGAGCCTAAGCTCTAGAGCCTGGGAACTGCAGCAACTGAGCCTGCATGCCACAACCCCTGAAGCTCCGTGCTCTTGAACCTGTGCTCCATGACAAAAGAAGCCACTGCAATGTGAAGCCTGCATGATACAACGAAGAGTAGCCCCCACTTGCTGCAACTAGAGAAAAGCCTGAGCAGCAACAAGACCCAGCATAGCCAAATATAAATAAAATTGTTGTTACTTTTTAAAAAAAAAAAAAAGCAATTATAGAGGATATCCCCAGGAAAACATAATCTAAGTATTTTATTTCAAATCCTGTCAAACAAATACATACACCCTAGACACAAATGCAGATATAGTGAATGTTTAAGAATGAGTAGGAATAACAAGCACCACATTTAAAATGATTCTTGGACTTCCTGGATTGTACAGTGGATAAGAATCCACCTGCCAATGTAGGGGACATGGGTTCGAGCCCTGGTCTGGGAAGATTCCTCATGCTGTGGAACAGCTAAGCCCATGTGCCACAGCTGCTGAACCAGAGCTCTCAAGCCCGTGTGGTGCAACTACTGAGGCCTTGGGGCCTGGAGTCTGCGCTGAGAAACAAGAGAGCCACTGCCATGAGAAGCCCATGTACTGCAACCAAGAGTAGCCCCCGCTTGCTACAACTAGAGAAAGCCCATGTGCAGCAAGGAAGACCCCGAGCCACCAAATAAATAAACAAATTAGCATGATTCTTTTCTAGTGGAGTTGAAAACGGGGTGAAAGTACACAGAAGAGCTTTCATTTCATTGCCATGCTTTATTTTTAATCTAAGAATTGAGCATATGGGTAATCATTATATCATTCCCTACACGTTTTGGGAGGGGGGTCGGCTGAAATATGTTGTAAGGATTTTAAAATAAAAGTTCGGCAACATGGAAAGTCAACAGCTATTAAAGAGGAGGCAGAACTGGATTCAACCCCAAGTCTGTTGATCCTAGAAACTGCATTCTGTCTTCTCTGTCTTACCCTTTGCACCAGCTTGGCGATGCTGAAGTGTTCATGGGGAAATGCAGTTTGTCTAGGAATGCAGAAAGCGATACAGTGTCTCCCTAGGACTGTGTGCGCTCAGTCCTGTCCAACTCTCTGCAACTCCATAGACTGTAGCCCGCCAGGCTCCTCTGTCCGTGGAGTTTTCCAGGCAAGAATACTGGAGCAGGTTGCCATTTCTTCCTCCAGGGGAAATTCCCGACCCAGCGTTCAAACCTGAGTCTCTTGCGTCTCCAGGATTGGAAAGCGGATTCCCACTGTGCCACCTGCGAAGCCCCCTCCCTAGGACTACGCACCATTAAAAGGACTATGCACCTTGAATAGGCGTGGAGTAAAAAGGAGGAAACGAAGTGGGCCTGTGTTTTATGGTGAAGAAACCCATGCTGCTTAGAAGCATGTTAAAGAAACTCACTGGAGTCTCTTTCCTTGCTGCTGCTACATTCAAGTTTCCCCAGACAAGGGAACGAGATGTTATTAAAAGAAAAAAAATTAGCTAGCGTATTAACCACTTCAATACAGTAATAAAGCAAAACAAATAAGCTGTAAAATTCCATCAACTTATAATTCTTCTGAGAGATAATGTCTAGGAGTAACTGGATGCTGGCTGCAAAATTAATTTGTGATGAACTTTTAAATGGCTGCTACATTACAGTTCTTAAAATTGCCTTCACAGAATGTACCTTTCCTCCCCATTCCTCCCTCCCAGTCACTTACATAGTTCACAGAAAACTACGATTGGAATTGAGCCTAGAAAATATACATATCTTTGCATATTTTATAGATTTGTTATCTCTGACTCAACTGATCAGTATATTCCTAGCTTTGAGCATAGACCCTGGTACTTGGTAGACAGTCAACAAATATTTGTTGAATTGAATATGAGAAATACTGTCTATTATTTGCATTGTTTGCTTCTATACGGGAGGCAGTGGGGTATGGTGATTAACTCTTAGCAAGGAGTCAGCAGTTGGGAAGGAGGCCAGGGGAGTCATTGGAAATTTCTGAAATCCTTGCTCATTACTTACAGTGCTTTGGTCTAACCACTTAACCCCTCTAAAGCTCAGTTCAGTTTCAGAAAAATTGGGATAATATTAGTGTCTTTTACTTAAAGTTTGTTGTGAGAATTAAATGAGGTAATGCCTCTAACTTGCTTAGAACAGTGCTAGGTACAATAACTAGCACTATGATGTGAAAGTGTTAGTCACTCAGTCGTGTCCAGCTCTTTGTGACTCCATGGATAGCCTGCTAGGTTCCTAGTCCATGGAATTCTCCAGGCAAGAATACTGGAGTGGGTTACCATTTCCCTCTCCAGGGGATCTTTCCGCCCCTGGGATTGAACTGTGTCTCCTGCATTGACAGGCAGATTCTTTACTATCTGAGCCACCAGGGAAGTCCAGCATTATGGTAAGTGCATATAAATGTTAGCTGTTATTGATATCATTTTTGGTTCCTGCTCTAACTTTTGTTTCCATGAAAGAGGTAAACAACACGTATGTCTTATTGCTCTCTGCATAGGTTTTTGTTTTTAAAACGCCTTATGAAACCCATCTTTTTTTTTCCTTAGCAAAATTTCTCTTTCTTAACAGCAAAGTCACCATTCGACTACTATTGCAGAAGAAAAATGACTTTACTCTCAAAGGCAACATTAAAAATAAAGAAAAGGAAAATAAATCAATAAAGGCAAAGGTCATAGAAACAGATGATTCAAACACACACCAATATTCCTGAGTGTTTGGGTTATATATACAGGTTTAAAAAGAAATACACAAATAAGCAGGACATCTGGAAGAAAACTACATGGATTGGATGCCAATGTCCAAACAATTTTACACGTCAAACTTTTTAAAGAGGACATGTAACTGAAAAGTCTTAAAATAGAAGACTATACCCAAGGATTTCATTCTCTAGTAGTGGGCTCCAAAATCACTGCAGATGGTGACTGCAGCCATGAAATTAAAAGGCGCTTACTCCTTGGAAGAAAAGTTATGACCAACCTAGATAGTATATTCAAAAGCAGAGACATTACTTTGCCGACTAAGGTCCGTCTAGTCAAGGCTATGGTTTTTCCTGTGGTCATGTATGGATGTGAGAGTTGGACTGTGAAGAAGGCTGAGCGCCGAAGAATTGATGCTTTTGAACTGTGGTGTTGGAGAAGACTCTTGAGAGTCCCTTGGACTGCAAGGAGATCCAATGGGCTCCAAAATCACTGCAGATGGTGACTGCAGCCATGAAATTAAAAGGCGCTTACTCCTTGGAAGAAAAGTTATGACCAACCTAGATAGTATATTCAAAAGCAGAGACATTACTTTGCCGACTAAGGTCCGTCTAGTCAAGGCTATGGTTTTTCCTGTGGTCATGTATGGATGTGAGAGTTGGACTGTGAAGAAGGCTGAGCGCAGAAGAATTGATGCTTTTGAACTGTGGTGTTGGAGAAGACTCTTGAGAGTCCCTTGGACTGCAAGGAGATCCAACCAGTCCATTCTGAAGGAGATCAACCCTGGGATTTCTTTGGAAGGAATGATGCTAAAACTGAAACTCCAGTACTTTGGGCACCTTATGCGAAGAATTGACTCATTGGAAAAGACCCTGATGCTGGGAGGGATTGGGGGCAGGAGGAGAAAGGGACGACCGAGGATGAGATGGCTGGATGGCATCACGGACTCAATGGACGTGAGTCTGAGTGAACTCCGGGAGTTGGTGATGGACAGGGAGGCCTGGCATACTGCGATTCATGGGGTCGCAAAGAGTCGGACACGACTGCGCGACTGAACTGAACTGAACTGAGTAGTGTGTTTTCCTCTCCATGGGAGCCAGATTAAATAGTCTTATACACACACACACACACACGTCATGCCCCAAATCACTTTCATTCTCCACCATGTAGAAATAGACAGCTTAGAGGTTGCTTTAAGGAAGGAAAAAAAAAAAACAAGATAGTAAGGCTGAGGTTAGGGTAAGCTTGTAATTTCCTATTGCTCCCATTCATCATCAGATATGGCCAATGTTAGTCATTATAAAATATTTGCTTTAATCATGTCTTCAGGATTTTTTCAGTGATTATATTATATACAGGAAGAAGTTACAGAGATTTATCACTTAGAGCAGCAGCTTTGAAACATTTTTTACCATGATCCCAGTAAGGAATGCATTTCACTGCAACCTAAGGGTTCTATTTTATTTCATTTATAAAATGTTATTTGTGACCCACTACATTTATTTTCACAATCCACTAGTGGGTCATGACCCACTGTTTGGAAAACACTATCTTAGAATGTTCTGTTCGGACTTCCCCATTGAAGTACCCAGGGCAGCAGGGGACAGGGAAAGTTTTGGAGGTGGGGGTTGGGAGAGAAGTTTAAGAGAAGGAATATGAGGGCCTCACCCAAGAGCAAAATTTTGTTCAAGTTTCCTTATTTCACCGTAAGATTTATCCAACTTTGGCATCAGACACCAAACACCATTAGTTTTCTTTAAAAGGCTTTAAATCTCCCAGTATAATAAAACAGATGCTCCAGGGACATGGACTGTGTTCTCCTGGGGCTACGTCTCCTGCTAAGGGTATGCACATGTTACAGTCTGCAAAGCAGGCAGTCTTTGATGATAAATGTACCCCTAGATAGCTGGTGAATTTACCACCGGCTCAGGGCCTTTTGACTGTCTGACAGCCATTCAGCACAGGTCTTGTGATGATCTCAGTGAGAAGATGAGGCCGTTCCCCTTTTGCCCGTGGACACATGTCTAAGTGTGAGCCCTTTGCCTTCCTCCAGGGTTTCTGGGCCTGATGGCTGGGAAGGTGAGCATCTAACTGGATGACTCAGACCCTCATTAGCCCGCACCACACAAACAGAGCCTCCAGGCAGCCGCTGTGGGAGCAAGGGCACAGCCATGCTAACAAGGTCACCTTGCAATGGGCTGAGAAGAGCTGGCCATGATGAGCCAGATGATGAATGTGGAGCCGTGGAATCAATCATTTTGAAGGGAGAACATGTTAATTCTTCTTTGTCTAGGCAATTGGCTTGACAGCAGCTTGACATCATCTTTGCCCTGAATCAGCCATCACCAAAATCACAGTGGGGCCAGAAAGAAAACGGAGAGAAAAAGTAAATAAACCGAGGGAGGGAGAGCCTTGGGCATTTTTAAAGCATTTCCTTTTCTTACTTGGTATCAGAGGATCCCAGTGGCAGTGCAGGATCCAAAGATGAGATGAAATGATGTAAGTATTGTCTTTTCTCGAAGAGAAACTTTGTGAAAGCTCAAACTTTTCCTTTGTGAACTCATACCCAAAAAGCTGGTTTTAGGTATATATAAATATGCATACATTTATTTAAAAACAAGAAAAAGAACTTCAATAGAAACCCAAGAAGATCTCTTTGATTGATGGTTATAGAGACAAATACACATAGACATTAGCAACAGAGCTTAAGCAAAAAACTTTTTTCATAACCCAAATTGAAAGATTGCTGCAATAAACCATTTAAATGTGAGTGTAAACTGTGTCTCTCTTGCTTTCTTTTTTCTTCTACTATGCTGGTTATTATTCTCAACCATAAACCAGGCCCTATAACTAAGGTAGATTTCAGCAGAATGCCTTAATGTAGCCATAAAAAGGACCCTGCAATTTAAAAGCCCAAGCTTCTTCTGTTTAAAAGTACAAAGGGTTTTATTTCTTTCATCATTAAAAGAATAAAGTACATATGTGGAAATCTGGGCTTTGGGGAACTTGAACCCTCTGTTTCTCTAGCTGAATTCATAGTAAATGAAATCCAAGTTAAAGAAATTATTTTAGGCAGAAGTAGCCACTGTAATAATATTTAATTACCCTCAAGAAAAAAATACTTAGATTGGCTGCAGAACTTGAACATGAGGTTATAAAATATAGGGACATGAATCTTGTTGCCTTCTGGGACATTCCTGACTGCCAGGCATGTTAAAATCCTGAATTCAAAACGTATAATCAAAGATGTTTCATCAGAGAATCTTTTTTAAAATATATATATATATATATATTTTTAAATTTTATATGTATAAAATTTGAAAGAGCTTCCCAGGTGGCTCAGTGGTAAAGAATCTGCCTGTCAATGCAGCAGACACAGGTTCAATCCCAGGGGTGGGAAGATCCCCTGGAGAAGGAAATGGCAACCCACTCCAGTGTTCCTGCCTGGAAAATTCCATGGACAGACGAGCCTGGCAGGCTACAGTCCATGGAGTTGCAGAGTCAAACACGACTGAGCATGCATGCACATAATTAAAAAGTGAAATCAAATAGAAAAACTGTCTGGTTAAAAGATTTAAAGGCTTGGGACTTCCCTGGCAGTAAAGTTGTTAAGACATTGAGCTTCCACTGCAAGGGGTGTGGGTTTGATTCCTGGTGGAGGATCTAAGATCATGCATATTTCTCGGAGTGGTGAAAACACATTTTTTTAAATTAATTTCTTAAAAGATTTAAAAAATTATTGGATGATGTTAAGTATGCTGTTGGATGACTTATGAAATGCAATTAGATGACATGAACATAGTTATAAAATGCAAGCTTTTTTTTTTTCAAGCAACATGGATTCAGGTATAGAAAGGAAAAGACTATCATTTTTACCTTTTTATTCCAACTTCTTTCCTATTAGAACCTCTCCTCTGACCACAAAGCCTAATAGCTATTATCAGCCACCTACCAAGATTTTTAGTATCTAGAAAGTAACAAGCCTGTGTAGATTACTGGTGTATGGTAAAGTCAGATTTGAAGCAGATTATCAGGGGTGTTAGCATTTCCTAGAAATTGTGCTAATTTTTAAAAAAGTGTGTACTTTTAATTTTTATATCTCATTTTCACTTATATATTCACTCATTGTATCCCTTCACAACAATTAGGTGAAGCAGGAAATATCCTTCCCATGTTTTAAGTGAAGAAATTGAGATGCAGAGCTGTGTCATTTTCCAGGCTAGGCGATGTCCCCTTTCATAAATTTTCATAGCAAGGAATGTTTCCTTCACAGCACTAACCAGAGTTAAATTAAGTAAAAATATTTATCTTGCTGCTTCCTGAGAGTGGGAACCTGCCCTGCGTGCTTATCACTAAATCTCAATCACCTAGCACAATACCTGCCACAGAAGGGTTCTAGAAAAAGATGTGAAGGGGGACTTCCCTGGCGGTCCAGTGGTTAGGACTCCACACTCCCAATGCTGGAGGCCTGGTTTTGATCCCCAGTCAGGGAACTAAGATCCCACAAGCCATGCAGCCAAATAAATAAATATTAAAAAATATAAAAACACAAAACCCTTAAGAAAAGGGCTTTCTTCACCATCAATATGTGAAGATAACTTTGAATTTTTCTCAGTGTTCTGAATACAAGCTGAGGATTCAGAAACATGATTGTTATTTCTTGGTGGTGGTTCAGTCACTCAATCATGTCCAACTCTTGTGATCCCATTGACTGTAGCCAGCCAGACTCCTCCATCCATGGGATTTTCCAGGCAAGAGTATTGGAATGGGTTCCACTTCCTTCTCCAGGGAATCTTCCCAACCCAGGGATCGAACCCTGATCAGCATTGCAGGTGGATTTTTAACTGATTGAACTACCAGGGAAGAAACATAAGCTTTTCTGAGTCAACCAAGCTGACTGAGAAAGATTCTCAGGTACTGAGTTCCCCAGGTGTTCCCATGTACAATAAAGTTTCAGCCAGTTTAGCTTCAGGGAGAAATTGAACTGCTGTCACAGGAGTTCAGGATCAGTTGCCCAACTGCCCATTCACAGAAGTTTACCAGTGGCTGAAGATTTCAGCCAGGGCAACTGGAATCCATCACAGAGAAATCAGAACTGAATAGATTGTCCCACTGCTTTTCCGATGAAGTTAATTCAGTTTGGGCATTAATCCAGTTTAAGTCCATGAATCAGGACATAGAGAAGGTCGACTGCCTCCTCTGTCATGTCTTCATAGGTCTAACATGCTCCCATCCGTCTCCTCTTCCTCTATTCCTACAGGATTTACTGCTAGGACTCTAGTGCTCCAGCATCAGTTCTCATTGCACATTGTCTCTCATTGCTGTTATTTTAAGAGCTTTCCCCATCATATTAAAATATTAATATGATACTTCATTGGCTGATCCTCCTTTGTCTTCCATAGAAGGGATACTAAGCATGCAATAACATGCAAAGTACATCTTGTGGATTATTTCTCAGATAACAAAGCCTGGGGTCTCAAAAACCTATGGTTAAAATGGGGAGGGAGATGGCAAGGAGGTTCAAAAGCGAATGGATATATGTATACTTATTTTTCTGGGTTCCAAAATCACTGCAGACGGTGACTTCAGTCATGAAATTAAAAGATGCTGACTCCTTGGAAGGAAAGTTGTGACCAACCTAGACAGCATATTAAAAAGGAGAGACATTACTTTGCCAACAAAGGTCCGTCTAGTCAAGGCTATGGTTTTTCCAGTGGTCATGTATGGATGTGAGAGTTGGACAGTAAAGAAAGCTGACTGCCAAGGAATTGATGGTTTTGAACTGTGGTGTTGGGAAGACTCTTGAAAGTCCCTTGGACTGCAAGGAGATCCAAATGGTCCATCCTAAAGGAGATCAGTCCTGAGTGTCCATTGGAAGGACTAATCAGTTCAGTTCAGTTGCTCAGTCATGTCCGACTCTTTGCGACCCCATGAATCGCAGCACGCCAGGCCTCCCTGTCCATCACCAACTCCCAGAGTTCACTCAGACTCACGTCCATCGAGTCCATGATGCCATCCAGCCATCTCATCCTTGGTCGTCCCCTTCTCCTCCTGTCCCCAATCCCTCGCAGCATCAGGGTCTTTTCCAATGAGTCAACTCTTCGCATGAGGTGGCCAAAGTACTGGAGCTTCAGCTTTAGCATCATTCCTTCCAAAGAAATCCCAGGGCTGATCTCCTTCAGAATGGANGCCCATCTTTGCATGAAATGTTCCCTTGGTATCTCGAATTTTCTTGAAGAAATCTCTAGTATTTCTTATTCTATTATTTTCCTCTACTTCTTTGCATTGATCACTGAGGAAGGCTTTCTTATCTCTCCTTGCTATTCTTTGGAACTCTGCATTCAGATGTTTATATCTTTCCTTTTCTCATTTTCCTTTCACTTCTCTTCTTTTCTCAGCTATTTGTAAGGCCTCCTCAGACAACCATTTTGCCTTTTTTCAGTTCTTTTGCTTGGGGATGGTTTTGATCCCTGTCTCCTGTACAGTGTCACGAACCTCCATCCATATTTCTTCAGGCACTCTATCAGATCTAATCCCCTGAATCTATTTGTCACTTCCACTGTATAATCATAAGGGATTTGATTTAGGTCATACCTGAATTGTCTAGAGGTTTTCCATACTTTCTTCAATTTAAGTCTGAATTTGCCAATATGGAGTTCATGATCTGAGCCACAGTCAGCTCCCGGTCTTGTCTTTGTTGACTGTATAGAGCTTCTCCATCTTTGGCTGCAAAGAATATAATCAATCTGATTTCGGTGTTGACCACCTCATGATGTCTATGTGTAGAGTCTTCTCTTGTGTTGTTGGAAGAGGGTGTTTGCTATGACCAGTGCATTTTCTTGGCAAAACTCTATGAGTCTTTGCCCTGCTTCATTCCACATTCCAAGGCCATATTTGCCTGTTACTCCAGGTGTTTCTTGTCTTCCTACTTTTGCATTCCAGTCCCCTATCATGAAAAGGACATCTTTACTGAGTGTTAGTTCTAGAAGGTCTTGTAGGTCTTCACAGAAACATTCACCTTCAGCTTCTTCAGCATTACTGGTTGGGGCACAGACTTGGATTACTGTGATACTGAATGGTTTGCCTTGGAAATGAACAGAGATCATCCTGTCGCTTTTGAGATTGCATCCAAGTACTGCATTAATATGAAAATGGCATTGTACATATTTTGAAAACAAGAAGATCGCTTTCTTTAGAGATGCAGGCCCTGGAATGGTTACAGATAATATGATGCATTGAGTGGGATCTGGTTCAAAACGCCTGTGGCTGGAGGTGAGAGGTGAGCTGGGGCAGTGGCCAGACACAGCTGGGAGGACCTGACTGCCAAGTGGGCTCACAGAGCAGGAGGAGCCCCGCTACGTGTCTTTCTGTTGCTGAATGTGTCTAAAATATTTTTATGATACAAAATTAAAAAGAAATTTTTAATCACATTTCTAAATATCTTCTGAATCAAACAGGAAATGCTAACAACCACTTAAAAATAAGCAGAATGGAAAGATAATGAAAAAAATTACCTATAGTAACTTGAAAGTTTCTGGTCTTACTAGGAGGAAACGGACAAACTTAAATGATTATACTTGACAGTAATAAGGATATAATTCATAAGCTAGAAAGATGTATCTTTAGAAAAAACTCTAGAACAAATCCAAGGAAAACAGATGGGAGGGGAGAGTAAACACATAGAAAAATGGAAAATGTCCATCACCTTTATACAGCAACACAAGTAGAAGTTGCTTCTTTGAAAAGATCAATAAAATAGACTAACTTCTGATAAGAATGCCTTAGAAAATGAGAGTAAAGCACAGACTTAAACACTAGGAATGTAAGAGGTCACCGAAATTCAGATATAGCAGAAATGGCAAATACAATGACAAATTTGAAGCCAGTCAATTAAAAAAAACCTACAGAAATAGACACACTTCTAGAAAAATATGCTCATTCTCTGTGAGGCTAGTATAAAACCTTGTTACAAAAGCCAAAGACATTATAAAAAAGAAGAATTACAATCCTGGCCATGAATACAGCCAGAAAATGCCCAAATGAATTGTTAGCAAGCTTAGTCCAGCAGTCTACAAAAAAAAAAAAAAAGGTAATTGACCAAAATATGTGGCATTTTGAAGTGAGAAAGCAACATCTCTATAGAACATCTACAAATGTAATTCACCGCAGTAATAATGACTTCATCATAATAAAATAAGCATATTATATAATCCAACAGCTATTCATTATTAAAGCCTTTAGCAAATTGTGAATACAATTTCTTTAGCCTGAAAAGGAGATTTCTTTATAAAAAACAAAAAATACAGCAAGTATTTCTTTTAAAGGCAAATGCTACTGAGACAAGATTCCAGGCAACACCACTGCAGAGGAGCTGGCTGAGGGGTAACAATACAAGCAGAAAGGCAAGACACGCCGCCGTGGTGCAGACTCTATAATGATCAGGATAGAACTCCTCCCCTGCTTTCCCTGGTGGCTTAGCGTTAAGGAATTTGCCTGCCATGCAGGAGACTAGAGTTCGATCCCTGAGTGGGGAAGATCCCCTGAAGAAGGAAATGGCCACCCACTGCAGTATTCTTGCCTGGAGAATTCCATGGACAGAGAAATCTGGTGGGCCATGGCATGAAGGGCTGCAAAGAGTAAGACATGACTGAAGCAACTCAGCACGATACATGCATTTACTCTCTTAGAGGAAAACAGTAAAAGCCTCCAGAATGCATTGGCTCTAAGTGATTAGACTGTACTCACACTGCCCTTGGACAAACAGAGCTGATGACATGGCATCCGCTGAGTATTTACACCTGCGCGTGGTGGGCGCCTGAACACGGCAGTGTTCGGCCTCCTGGAGAGACGCTCTGACAGCCCCAGCTCTTGCAGCCCCACCCACTGATGACTCGGCCTCCAGAAGCTCAGGCGGGCTGCTTGGCGATGGTTTAGTTGCTATGGCGTGCCTCGTTTTTGCGACCCCATGGGCCGTAGCCCGCCAGGCTCCTCTGTTCCTGGGATTCTCCAGGCAAGAACCCTGGAGCGGGGATTGCCATTTCCCTCTCCAGGGGATCTTCCCCACCCAGGGACCAAACCCTTGTCTGCTGCCTTGCAGGCGGGTTCTCTACCAGCGAGCCACCAGGGAAGCTCCGGGTTTTTAACCCTGACGCTCCTCCTCAGAGGAGGCAGAGCCGGCACACGAAAGAAAGTCTGTCTGGGGACCTGGATCCTCAACGAGGCCTAAGTGCCACAATCCCTGGTTTGGCTGAAGAGAAGAGGCAGAAGATGCGTCTAAACAAGTGTCCACTTCAGGCTGTTACCCCCACACACTAGCATATCACCCCCAAGAGGGGTTCACTGAAAACTCTCCACGACAAACAGGACCCCGCGGCCACCCTGAGGACTCGGGCCACCAGCGAGGCTCGGGCAGAGCCGCGGTCACCGGCCCCCAGGCAGGAGGGAGCACGCGGGGTGGCCCCGCTGGCCCAGCCCGGCGGCCGGCAGCATCGCCCCAAAGAGCAGGGTGCCCTCGCCTCGGTGAGGACCCAGCGGACGGGATCTTTGGGCCCTACTGCTAGACACCTCAGGGTTAACGTAAAGTTCCTCACATTTTGCAGAGCTGTAATGAAACAAAGCAAGGTGTTGGAGAAGGAACAATGTATTTTCATTTTCCTAGCGTTCTCAGGAATTGGCCAATACTGCTTTAAGGTTAATAAATCAGCAAATGGTAGATAGTAAGTACTGTGGTGCTGGAGAAGACTCTTGAGAATCCCTTGGGCTGCAAGGAGATCCAACCAGTCCATTCTAAAGAACATCAGTCCTGGGTATTCTTTGGAAGGAATGATGCTAAAACTGAAGCTCCAGTACTTTGGCCACCTCATGCGAAGAGTTGACTCATTGGAAAAGACTGATGCTGGGAGGGATTGGGGGCAGGAGGAGAAGGGGACGACAGAGGATGAGATGGCTGGATGGCATCACCGACTTGATGGACATGAATCTGAGTGAACTCCGGGAGTTGGTGATGGACAGGGAGGCCTGGCGTGCTGCGATTCATGGGGTCGCAAAGAGTCGGACACGACTGAGCGACTGAACTGAAGTATATTATTTATAAGTTATAAACAGAATAACCTGAATGAAAAATAACACTGTAACTAGCAAAATCAGAAAGTGAACAAGAAAAAAAAAGGCCGAAGAATCTGTATGTGGTAATTATCTAATCTCTCACGAGGCATCCACAAATACTGCCCTAAGTGGCTGTGTCAAGAAACAACCATTTAGCTAAACATATGGGCTTGTAAACAATCCCGCAGTAACACGTGCACAGAGGATACAGCCTCCCAAGTGACCAGAGGACAACACAGCCACTCACCCTAAAACCAAGGAGGAGGCCAGAGACCCACAGTCAAGAAGTCAACGCAGAAGCACATAGCACAGAAAACAGCGCACAGGAACTGGACGGAGAGCTCAGAGCTAAAGCATCTGCTGTGCCGCCGAGCGTGAACGGGATCTATTCGCACAAAAACAAGCAGATTGGGTAAAAACAAAATGACAATCGCCGTCCACCTAGGAAGCACCCAGAACAGAACGGGCAAAGAGCAACCGAAAGGAATCTGAGGTCGAAGCATCAGGGTCGCAACAGTCAGCCCTAAAGCAAAACCTAAACAAGACGAGGCCCATTTCACGTGCTCGCGCGTGTGTGTGTGAAAGTCACAAGATGAGGCCCATTTCACGTGTGTGTGTAAATCAGCCATCCTTTGTGACCCCATGGACTGTAGCCCACCAGGCTCCTCTGTCCACTGAATTTTCCAGGCAAGAGTAATAGAGTGGATTGCCATTCCCTTCTCCGGGGATCTTCCTGACCCAGGGGTCAAACCCAGCTCTCCTGAATTGCAGGCGTAGTTTTTAACCACCGAGCCACCAGGGAAGCCAGTCGGTACGCAGTCTACTGCGAGGAAAGGGTGTCCTGGAGCTGTGTGTCCCCTAATGAAAGCCAAGACGGACAGTACAGAGAAGTCAGAAGAGGCGAACAGGACACAGAGCTGACCGCGGACCTGAACTTGCCCTGGCACATGTGGCACCAGTGACACAAAGCGTGAGCGCACAGAGGACCCGAGTAACACAATCAACACTGCAGGCGAGCGCGCCTTAGAAGGCTGCACCATCAGAGAACTGACGACGCGCAGACTCCCACAAAACACTTAAGACGAGCAAGCCACACAAACAGAACCTTTCCAGGTAAATACACAGAACCCAACGTCCAGGCCCCAAGCCCTGTGCACACTGCCACAGAAAAGAAATCAATAAAACTGGACGAAAAACAGAAATTCAACCGAACACCTTTCTCTTGAACACTCCAAATCTGAAAGGAAAGTGAAGAAAATTTATAAAATAAATCTAATGAGCTCATCACATACTAAAAGCTCAGGAATGGATTACACTGAGCTCAGAGAGTAATTCATAGTCCTACACGCTTAAGCAATGTGTTTTAAAAGGAATCGAAACAATTAAGCGTTGAACTCAGAAAGTTCGAAAAGGAACCAAAAAATTAAGCCATATCTCATTCAAGAAAAAAAAGAGGAACAAGATAATAGTAAAAGAAATTAAAGGAAATACTCACTCAAGAAACAGAAAATCCATAGAATTGCTAAAACATGCCATTGTGGACAAAGTTTGTCTGTGCTTAATGGAAGCAAAAATGTGGAAATGACAGTTGAAGGAGATTTTGAAGAACCAGGCAGGCTGGAACATTGCAAGCAAAACAAAACAGGCCTTCCCCTGTGGAAATCTTCAAAGATACACAAAACCAGAGATGATTACTGGGAATACCCTCATATACAGCTTTGTACAACGATCAACATTTTGTTTCATCTGTTAACATCCATTTTTTGCGGGTAACCGCATGGGATAAAATATCTCAGCTTTAAACTGATAAAAGATGGCAAACGACGAGTCATTTTTTAAAGAAACAGGCTTTTCACAGCAACATTGATCGCTGTTGTTCAGTCGCTGAGTCGTGTGCGACTCCGCGATCCCATCCGTGAGTGATGAGGGTAGGACACGGGAAAACGTCAGGGCGAACAAGAGCCGTTCCGCACACTGCTCCAGATGACGATAAACCGGACAATCGCATCTTCAGCCGGGCTGCACGGGCGTAGAGCCGCCACTGTACTACCCGCCACCCGAGTCTGATTCTCATCCGACCCGCTGAAACTGCAGAAGTGCAGGCAGACTCTACCATCTGAGCCTCCAGGGAGCCGCTTGAAGAGACAGGCTTTCTTTAACAGTCTCCAGAGTAATAAACACACTGTATCAACAATGAAGAAAGCACTCCAAACCCGAGTCTACAGAAAATAAAGTGACTTGGACGGCACGTGGGTCTCCAGGTACAGCCCTCTGGGTCCCCGCCCCCGCCCCCTGCCTCTCCGGGCTGTTCAGAAGGGGGCAGAGGTGACTGGCGCAAGGACACACCCGCCGTCCCGCTGCAGTTCCACTGCCTCCCCGGAGCCCTCGGCTTTTTCCCGGGAATCTGCAGCGCATAAACAGAGCAGGCCATCTGCACTCGGCGCTCTGTGAGTCCAGATGAAGCCGGCGACGGTCCCCACCCGCTCCCCACTCTCTATCTCGGGAACTTCTCCTTAAAGCTCTTCAGAAAATCCTCTGCCTCTTTCTAATTTGTTCTGCATCCCCCAAGAAGAGAAAATGTCTTTGGGAAATATTTGCAAGCGCAAATTGAGCAAGAGGCTGTAAATAACAACCTGGCTTGCAGTGGGGGAACTTGGCTTTCGAGAAGTGCACAAATGTGCTTCCGGGAAACTAAAAATAGAAGCAGGCCAGCTCGGTGCAAAAAAAAAAAAGGGGGGGTGGGGGGGGGGGTGGGGGGACTGAGTTCTCACGTATACAGGCAGCCAATGAAGACAAATGTGAGTCCCAGAGGCTAGGCGCCTGGCAGAGGAATCCAGCGGGGGGCTCTGCCATCCTGACTTTAGAAAAGGTGCGAGTGGCCGCGAACTCTCCCACGATTACAATGCAGGGACAGTGAGACAGAAACAGCAGCAGAAAGCCCAGCGTTTCATCCTCAAGCATTTACTAAAGAGCCCCCCTCTAGCCCCCAAGGCCCTCAGCTGTGGCCCCAGCGGGGACGGGTGATCCCGGCTGCCCGATCCAGCGCCCTGCCCGGCTGCTCAGACAGTGACTGCTGACACCTGGGTCCAATCTGGCCACACCCCTGCAGCCCCAGGCCCTCCTCACCTGCCCACACTCTGAGCCTGGGCTGTGCTCACTCTACCATACATCAGGTTACCCTCTGAAAGCTATTTGGTTTACCCTAAACCCCATGGATAAAAAATACATTATCTGAAAATTAAAAGTAGTTTCGGTGGTCTAGGAAAGCCACAGACCTCCTCTGCAAGCGTCCTTGCCATTTCAGTTACATAAGGTCAAGTTTACATAACACAGAGAAGAAGCATTTCAGAATTTCCCTCTTAGCAACCCCCTAACGTTTGGTTATGGGTTTCACCTAACAGCTGGGTTGCAGTAGGAGCCAATATTACTTAATAGTAACAGTTGAAATATTTAAAAATAGAAGGTGTTTCTTCCACTTGGCAGCAGAGAGAGAAGGGAGGGCAGCAGGGGGTGAAGCAGGGAGCAACTCAGCTTCTCGGGGGGTGGGCTGGCCTCTTTCAGCAAGCGCCTCCTGGACACCAAGGTGCCCAACCAGGAAGGCAGCATCTTTTGGGGGCTCTGCAGGGTGGGGAGTAGGGCCAGGGGTGTGGGGATGTAGTGTGTGTTGCGGGTGGGAAGGGAAGGCGGTCAGGCTCAGATTTCAGTGTCTGAAAGGAATACCTGGGACGCTTGTCAAAAATTCACGCACTTGGAGCCCCTGGTGGCTCAGATGGTAAAGAATCTGCCTGCTACACAGGAGGCCCAGGTTCGACCCCTGGGTGGGGAGAAGGGAATGGCTACCCACTCCAGCATTCTTGCCTGGAGAATCTCCCGGACAGAGGCAGCTGGTGGGCCACAGTCCATGGGGTTGCAGAGTCAGACATGACTAGCTGACTGACAATGCATGTGTAGGGACACGGCAGAAGTGACCGAGCCTCTGCAGTGACCAGCACAGGTCGTGGCTGAAGGGTCAGCAGGCTGGCAGAGTACCCGTTATTGTGGTTACCGCCACCCCTACCAGCAGCAGTGCCAGTGCAGGGATGCCAAGCCCTCAGGAGGGCGTGGGTGGCCTGATCTGTGGCGTGGAGCCCCTGGCTGGGAGAGCGCTGCCCGCAGGACGACACCACAGATGCCGTCCAGGACACAGGTGGCGCGCGGGGGCGTGGCCCCCCTGCGGAGACGTCACATCCACGTGGACTCCAGGTCCCCAGCCCCAGCCCAGCCCCCTCCCAGCGGGAGCTCTGAGAGCCCCTTTCTGGCACGCCAGCTCTCACCGGCCTGGTGGGTGGCCCTCTGGAGCTCCCATTTCGGTTTGGCAGCTCACCTTCCCGACGACGTGCAGAGCCCAGACCTTGGGGCCACCGTGCAGTCCTCTGCATCAATCCCGGCCCGCCTGCCCCTCAGCGAGCCCCCTACTTCCACATGCGGGGCAGCTTCAGCCTGCCCACTGCGTCCATGCCAGCTCCCCACCCTTGCCCGCAATTTAAGCTCCACAAATAACACGGATCTCGGCTTTACTCATAAATATATGTGTCCCAAGCACCAAGGGTACTGACGGACGCCTGGGAAGGACTATCACTATGGAAGAGGGGATGAGCCAGTGAGTGAGTGGGACCAAAGCACGCCTTGACCGTGAGCCTTTCCAGAGCCCGTTATTTAGAACTGCAGAGCCCCTTCCCCACCAGAGTTCTCCCGTCCCTCCTTGCTGCTTCTCCTCCACAACACCGGTGACCTTCTAGCATCTGCTCGTGGTCTATATCATCCACCGCCACCAAGTAGGGTTTAATGACCGTATTTAGAATCCTGCATCTGACAGCGAGAGAATAAAACTCTTCTAAAGTACATACTGAAGAGTCGTAAACGCTGACCATAAAGCAACTCTCAATTTCAGAGGCTTGATGCTCTCTACTCATAACATTAGAAATCAGTAACAGAAAGGTGACTCGAAAAACTATACCTCCAGACGAAAAACACTTGTCAATGTGTCATTTTTTCCAAAGTTTCCAGAGGCTACCAATTAGCTACTATCAACTAGAACTTGAATCCTAAAATGGGAATTTACCAAAGCACCTGCACCTGTCTCCAGAGAGCCCCATAACCTCCCTCAGGAAGAAGAAAGGCCCAAAAGTAAGTGGGCTAAAAGATGTTCAACCTGAGAGTTTGGAGCAAGGATACCCACAGACCTGCAGCCCACACCAGTCACCAAAAGCAGAAATAAGAACAGGAATGAAGGGAGGAGAAAATAAATAGACACAGGTATCACCAGAGGCAGAAGCTGGTTCTTTGACAGATGACAAAACAAAGACAGACCAGACAGACAGATGCCCTGGCTCCCCCAACACCACTCTGCACGCACCCCGTCCCACTGGAAACACCTGGGGGGCAGGGGGCGGGTTCAGGGGGAGACCCGATCAGCAGGACGCTGTGGGCACCCCTCGGCGGGCCTCCCGGGCTGGACACACGGGGTGCTCAGGGGGCCCCTGCGGGACTGAAAGGCACGCTGCCCCCTCCCCTCGGGCTCCCGACTCTGCTCCCTGTCCGCTCCCACCTCGCACGGCCGCCCAAGGTCACTGGTCAGACCCCGGCCTGCTGCAGCGCCCGGGAGCCCACCTGCCAGGGACACGGGGGCCTGGGGTGGGGTCTGCAGCTGCGGGAGGGTGCGAGTCGCTGTGCAGCTTCTCCTTAAGGGACAGCACTCTGCCTCCTAGGAGACAAGGCTGAGAAGTCACAGCAGGCTAAGCGTGAGCCCTTTCCCAGCAGACGACAGACGTGGATGAGACTAACCCTGGCAGAACACTCTCCTTTAGACACACGCAAGGGGGTCACAGACTCTGGACACAGCCCCTCACACCCCGCAGCCCCAGGAAGAGAGCCGAAAAGCTGGCTTGAAAAAAAAGACGGACAGACAGAAAGCGCTCTACCCGCCGATGACGTGCGCACATCCCCTCCCGCCTGGCATCAGGCGTGCGACCAGCGCCCAAACAGAAACAAGTCCTGGGCCGGAAAAACGTTGTGTCTTCCGCCTAATAACCACTTTCAGATACACCACGAGGACACTAAGGTTTCATGCTACAGTTTCTGTATCAGCGCAGACCGTAGGGTCACGGCGGCCGGAGCCCGGTTTTTTCCTATAAGGCGGACAGACAGCCAGTGGCCCACCTCCCCGCACTGGGCTCCAGCAGGCGCGGGCGGCTTCCGCATCAGGGGCACCTGGGGCGCGAGACCCTGCCCGGCTGCCTCCAGGGCCCGCCTCGCTGAACCAGGGCCCACTCGATCCTCATGGCTCCGGGCCCCCCAGCAGGCTCTTTCTAACTCGGCGTCTATGGCAACAACCACAATACAAACGTAATGGGGTGGGACAGCTGGGAGAAACATAAGTAAGCCAAGCAACCCAGTTTCCACCCGGCAGGGGGGCCTGTGTCTCCCTCCTGCCAGCACTGTGGGCACTGCAGGACGCAGCTGGGAGCCGGGCCGCCACCAGGCGGGGCAGAGCGGGCCTGGAGGGGTGGCTGGCCGCGGGGGCGCGGGAGCAGGGTGCAAGCAGCCAGCCCAGGGTGGGGCACCCAGGGGCACGGCGTTGGGGGGCGGTTAAAGATGGCAAATGGAACACTCCTCCAGAGCCCACTAAAGCTGTGTGCACATTAAAAAAAAAAAAAAATCACCTACACAATCGTAGATAAAAGGCAAACCAGAGAGAGCAGGGCTCTAGGGGAAAACACACGTATGAACAAGGGGTGCCCGCCTCCCAGCCCCGAGGAAGACACGCCTGAGCAGGTCAGGGGGCCCCGGCTGCCAGCGCCCCCGGAGGGTCCCTGGTCTCTAGGTGCCCTGCCCTAGAGGGAAGCAGACAGGCCAGGAAAGCCGTCATCATGGAAGGCAGACCCAGACAGACAGACAACAGGACCCTGCAGGGAACCTGCTGCCCAAGGAGAAGGGAGCCAGCCAGCAGGGCCATCCCAGAGAGAAGGGCGGCGGTCAGAGGCTAAGACCCCACGCCCCCAGTTCAGGGGCCCAGCTCAGTCCCTGATCAGGGACCAGATCCACCTGCCACAACGACGACCTGGTGCAGCCAGATAAATAAATGTTTTTAAAAATAGACACACAGAGAGACAGAGAGGGTGGCCCCACTGCCCGGATGCCCCTCAGGGAGGAAGCTGACTTCAGCAGACAAGGGGGCCGGGCCTCAGTATCGGGAGGGAAAGCGCTCCCCAAAGCCATCAGAGCAGCCCCGGGTCTGGTGAGACCTGAGTGAAGTACCTAGGAACACAGGAAGAAAGGAGACAGCAGGGAGAGAGACAAGCGCAGCGGCCCCAGGAGCAGCAGCAGCGCCAGAGGGCGCGTGCTCCCTCCTCTGCAGACCCAGCCGGGTCCGCGGGCTCCCGGCCCCCCGGAACCGAGGGGTCCGCAAAAGCCCCGACCGTGCAGACAGCGCAGCAGGCACGGCTCTGCCCCCAGGGGTGCGCAGCTGCAGGACCTCGCTTGGCTCGCTCGGGGCCCTGGGGACCGACTGTCAAGGCCAAAGGCAGCAAGTAACAGTGGGAGGCGGGGCTGGATTTAGGTCCGGAGGCAGAAACACCAGCACGCGCCTGTCTCTCCTCCGGAGATGCCATTCACAGCGCAGAACCCACAGCTTTCTCCTGAGAAGAACCACCGGGGGGAGGCATCCACTTCCTTGCCTGTAAATCCCACAGCCCGGTGTTCCTCCAAGGCAGGGGGCGAGGCTTCTGGTGGGAGCGGCCAGCGCTGAACCCCGAGTCCCTCCTCTCTCGGGAGCTCAGTCCCCAGGCAGGTGGGGGCTCTGGGGAGCACCCCTCGGCCTGAGTGCTGAGGGCGGCCTGGCCGCGCTGGTGGTTGAGCTGCAGCGGTTCTTGTGGCTGCCGCTCAAAGCCAGATATGCACCTGCGCTGCCGTCGCTCGCGGGGGCCCGGACCAGCCAGCAGATCCGCGGCAACCGGAGTAGCCCCTCTGTGGGCAGACCCGTGCACCATGCTCAGCGTTAAGATGGCTACGTGGGCATGAATCACTCAGGAGGTCTGTGCTCAGTGCAGCAGAGAGCAGGCGTGCCTCGGACGTGACTCCAAGAAAAAGCCCAAGCAGGTGTGAAGCCTCGTGCTCAATGGAACTCCGAGTGCTTTGTCATTAAGCTTCTCTACACCGGCTGGTTTTGCTTCATTTTAAACGGCTGTCCTGGGGAACGGGGGCGTCATTAAGGCCTCTGGGCTGGTTGTGTGGGACTACAGTCATGCCGGCGGAAGCAGCAGAGCTGTGGGGGGCACTGGGACAAGCAGACCCGAGGGTACCAGTGAGCCGGGGTCAGCGGACAGAGAAGGATGGGAAGCACTGTGGGGCCCTCCCGCCCCCCGCTTTCTGGGCCCCCGACGCTCTGCCAGGCTGAGAGGATGTGCCGGTGCTCGAGGTCGCACAGCCTCGGGGAGGCAGGCAGATCTCGCCACCCGGGCCCTGGTGTTGCATTAACAGTAGTTCAGCTGAGCCACCAGGGCCTCCCTGGTGGCTCAGATGGTAAACTGTCTGCAATGCCAGAGACCCGGGTTCAGTCCCTGGGTTGGAAAGATCCCCTGGAGAATGGATTGGCAACCCACTCCAGTATTCTTGCCTGGGAAATCCCATGGATGGAGGAGCCGGTGAGCTACAGTCCATGGGGTCACAGACTCAGACACGACTGAGCGGCTCACACAGCTGGGCCCAGCCCTGACCCTGCACTGACTTCCTTACCACGGAGCCCAAAGAGGGAGGGCAGGGGTGGAGCCTCGGGAGCCAAGAGGAGGAGGAGGGGGAGGAGGAGGGGGAGGGGACACTGGACAAAAAGACAGCCTGGTGTGTGCCATGTGAGAGGCTGTGAGCAGAGGAAGCTGTTCCCTGGCCCGCGCAGAACAGACGAGCAGCGTCAGGATGGGCCCGGGACGAGGAAGCCCAAGTCCACTCTCCCTCCCAGCGCTGAGCAGACGGCAGCTGCGGGGGCCCCCAAAGCTGGCCATCCGGCCTTCACTGAGCCCCATCCCGACCCCCGGAGCCCAGCCTTATGGGAAAAGCACACCAGGGAGGGGCCAGCGGGCAGTACCACGAGTGAGGCTTTGCTGCGGGGGACTATGATCCGGGATGAGCTGCTTCCTGCAGGGGAAGGGCCGAGCCAGCTGCTTTCCCCAGGCCACGCGCGTCCTCAGTGAGGCACCTGCCCAGCCTCTCCCCTCGCCAGAGCGAATGGACGACAAGAACAGCAAGACGTGCCCGGGAGCCATCCTGAGTTCCAGCCAGCCTCAAGTGGTCCCTGCTCCAAAGCCCAAGGAGGGTCAAGCAATTCGGTAACCCTTGCATGGCGCGGTGGTCGGACGCTTGGGAAGATTCGGGAATCTGCGGCTACAGCCAGACCTCACTTTTTCATAACAGGTTTGGGTAAGTTCTCCAGAGTTTCAGAGTGTCTTCAAGTTTCCATAATTCTCTTAAAAAAAAAAATGACATCCTTGTCACACAGCCTTGAAAGGGCAGCTCGGGAACGCTAATGGAAACGCACGTTTCTGGTGACGGCAGCGGCGTCCACCTCGAGGCTGGCCTAGAGGTCCCCGGCCTTCTCTGAGAGGTGGCCCCTGCAGAGCAGAAATGGGCCCCGCCCCGTCGCGGACCCGCCGGCTGACCCTGGGGAAGCCGCCTTGCCCTTCGCCTCTGGTGGGGAGCCGGCCCTCGGCAGCCACCACAGTGGTGCCCAGACGAGCCTCTCGTGGGCCCCCAGGCTGCTTCCTCCGCGTTGCTCCCGGCAACAGGGGCTTCTCCTCCAGCCCCTGCACCCATCCAGGTGCTGAGTGTCTCCACAGTCCGGCTCCGAGGGAGCTCGCCTGCTGGGTCCACAGCCTGCACCCCACACACTTACCACAAGGCCTCTTTTCCAGACTAAATATGTACTGCTTTTATTATCAGGAAAAAAGTATGCTACTTTCAAAAAAAAGAATAAACGAAAGTGACCCAGGAATGGAGGACCAAAGTGCTTGTAGAGTCCCCTGGCACAGCGGGCATGCAAGCTCCCTGACAGGGCCCAGTGCTCGTCTCCCCCTCTGCCCTCAAGTCTCACGTCTCTCCCCCCTATACTCTGAGCTTCCCGGGAGCCCGCAGGGTGCCTGCCACTCTGCCTGCACCCCAAGTCCCCACCCAGGAAGGAAAAGACAACCCCCCCAGGGATGGATGAGGTGGTGACATTCCACTTCATCCAAACAATGAGGAAATATGATACCAACACAGATCCCTGGGTCGGGAAGATCCCCTGGAGAAGGGCATGGCTACCCACTCCAGTATTCTTGCCTGGAGAATCCCACGGACAGAGGAGCTTAGAGGGCTACAGTCCATGGGGTTGCAGAAGAGTTGGACACAACTGAGCATGCACGCACACACACACACACGCACGCACACCACAGAACAACAGTAATGGAGGAACTGTTATGACCCAGGGTAGGCAAACCGTTATGTTTTCTCCCTTTTATAATAGAACTATTCACAACTAAACACTTTAAAACAAGAAAAAAAATGCAAAACAGAAGGAAAGGCTTGTTAACATATAAAAAGTTAAGGGGGAAGGTGGAGAAATCAGAAAGAACCCCAAAACAAAGAGCATTTTAGCTTGTGCCTTCTACAATGCAAACTTTTCTAGTGGGAGAGATTCTTGTAGGAATGATCTCAAGTCTTGAGTCAAGATGGCCCACAAACAGAAGGGATGAACGGTGCTTTTTTATTTGAAGTAAGACTTCACAAGGACTGACTGTGTTTAAAGAGAACCATTGTCAGAAAGGCTGTCGAGAGGGCTGCCTTTCACAGCCAGGAACAGAGAAGAAATGCACAAGATGGAGGTGGGGAGGCCAGGCGGGCGCTTGCCCGCTGACGGTAAAAGGCGTGCATTCGCGAGAGCAGCTTCCCACAGGGACTGCTGGAGTAATTCCTGCAAATCACGGAGTTTGCTTTCACACCGCCGAGTGTCAAAAGAGTACTTTAAGCTCAACCGGGATTGACATAACACACCTGAAAATGTCTCTACCCCCGTATCATAGAAATGTGGCTCTAGGACGCTCCTGGTGGGCCAGTGTTTAAGAATCTGCCTGCCAATGTAGGAGACGCAGGCTCGATGCCTTGGTCCTAGAGGATTCCACGTGCCACGGGGCAGCAAGCCCGTGATCCACAACCACCTAGCCTGCGACCTGCAACTACTGAGCCCGCGGGCCTGGAGCCTGTGCTCCGCAAGGAGAACCTCCGCAAGGAGAAGGCTGTGCCCCCCGACTGGAGGAGCCCCTGCTCGCTGCAGCGAAGACCCAGCTCAGCGAAGAATAAATATTCTATTTAAACACGGCTTGGCAGAAACTGTCAATACTGATTTTCAAATTGCTATACAGGCTGAGATTTGTCCTTCTTTGTGCACTGTACGGTCCTTACATAAACGGGGAGCGTGTGCTCGGTCGTGTCCCGCCTCTTTGGGACCCCAGGGCTGCAGCCCACCAGGCTCCTCTGTCCAGGGGATTCTCTGGGCAGGAATAGTGGAGTGGGTTGCCATTTCCTTCTCCAGCACAGTGCTCAGAATGACTGAAAGCACAGAGTCGTAAAGAATGCCCTTCGCTTCAGCAGCTTCTGAGGCAGTGCTCACGGGAAGGCTCCGTGGCCAGTGCGCGGCAGGGCAGCCCCCGGCGCGGCCCTCCTCCTGCAGGCTGCTGCTCACGGGCGCCTCTTCTCCGGGCTTCAGAGCCATGCTGCACACGCCGACCCGCGGGGTCACCAGCAAGCGCAGCGGCATCCTCTGACCCTGACCAATGGAATCTGGAGGTGCGGGGCTCCTGGCTCCTGTGTGTGGGGCCCCCTCCCAGACATGCCATCGCTGAAGTGGGAGGCTTCCCCAAAAGAGAGAGACAGGGGCGTAGCAGACCACAAGGGCTGGGCTGGGATCAGAGCCAGCACAGCCACGGCCCTGTCCATGCTGTCTCCAGCATCCAGCCACCTGACATCTACCCAGGGACCACCATGAACAGACACAGGCTTGGTCTCAGAATCCTGCAGAGACGACGTGATTATCCCATTGAGGGCTGAGACCAAGACACTGGGCGGCTTGCTTGAAGCCATCTAGTCCGTGGGTCACCAGGACTCCAGGCCTCCCCACTGCACCCCCATCCAGAACTGCAGTCCATGTTCGTACACGGAGCTAGGAGGCCCACACAAAGTCTCCACCAGCAGGATGTGCTTCTCAAGCTGGGAGGCGAACGGGAAGCCACCTGCTTTCTGGCTCACTTGGGAACCACTTTTTCACAGTCTATCAAGCTACTGAAACCCCCTCCACCCAAACCTGAGCAAGCATAGGAAACTGCCTGGAGAGGCCGGAGCTACACAAGGACTCAGGGTTTAAACCAAAGCCGCCCTGGCCAGATGAACTCAGGGAAAGGGAAAGCGGCCCTCTGACTCTGCAGGGGTCAGACAGGACAGAGGAGCATTGCCAGCTGCTAGTTTCAGCCCTCCCCCCCCCTCGCCGTCCTGGATGAACGTAAACCTGCTGGGTGGGTGGATGCCAGCCCGGGGCCGTGGCACCTTTGAGGAGCACCGCAGACACCCGAGCTGCGTGTCTGGGGAGACGCCAGAGATGGTGCTCGGCAGGCCTCCGAGAGTCGTCAGCAAATAAAGGAGTCTCTCCTTTGATGCTTCCAGCTCAGCCTCGACTTCTTTCTAGCTAGATGGGGAACGTGCAGCCACAGGCGGTGTGGCCGGGGGCTGGGGCAGAGGCAGGGATCTGCGTGCCCCTCCTTGTCCCAGCCGGCCCTGCACATGCAGACAGCGGGCACGGTTGGTGCAGGCAGGCTGGCGTCCAGGAGGTGCCACGGAGCGCAAACCACAGAGATGGGGCCTTGCCTCAGGACACGGCCAAGCCAGGCCCGGCAGTGCTGACCTCAAAACGCTGACAGCGGCTCCCTTACATCCACCCCAGGCCTTCTTGGGGTCTGTTTTATTCTCAGTAAGGCCAAGGAGCCCGAGAGGAACGGATCCAGCCTCTGAGCTGAAATCCTGGAGGATACCAGATGGAAGGTAAGCATTTTACAAGAAGGGGAAAGAAAAGCTTCCACAGCCGTGTAGATTAGGAAAATACTGCCCAGGGCACAGCATGTAGAAACAGCATACATGGAATGAGAAATTCCTCATCACAGCCGACGCTTTTTGCTAATTACGGAAGGAAAGCTGCTTCGAGAAACATCAATGACACCTTCTCGCAGGAGCTTGGGGCCCTGGACCCAACGAGGTCTGCTCTGCAGTGTCCGCAGCTCAAGGACAGGGCTCCTTCCTTCGAGGCCTGGAGTTAGACCCCAAACGAGCAGTTCTCACCTTTGGGAAGAACACACCCTGTCGGAGCTCAAGACACAGAGGACCCTGAATTCTATGCCACTTAAGTAGCATTAAGCCGCACCCATTTCATATCCAAAACCGTCGCCCTATTTTACCCCAGGAAAGAGCACGCGACCCCCTTGGACCTGAGGCTCCACCCCTTTCCACACCCCCCAGGACGGTGGAGCCCCAGACACCCCTTTGGGGGCGCCCAGTGCCCAGCAGGGCCGGGGGAGTGGACTCACCGGTGCTGGGCATGTGGTTCACGCGGGCAGGGTTGAGCAGCTCCACCGGCTGGTCTCGGCCAGAAAGTCCATCTGGAGGACAGAGAAAGCATTTGGCTTCAGAAACTGCTCGTGATTCAATGAAAGTATTTCACACGCGGAGTCTGCAAGGAGCACTTCCTTGCAGATGATGGGAATCCATGTGTCCTTCTCACTTTTAAAGGAGACGGGTTCTATTTTGATTTGGGGAATCAGAAAAAGAAAAGACCCCATGCACAACATCCCAACCAGCTCGGCTCTCCAGCAGAGCAAACACCAGTTTCTGGCCTGCGGGCGTCTGGCCGAGGCAAACAGCCGGCTGATAGCCACGGCGCGTTTCTGGAGCGGCCACGAGCAGCAGGAGCATGCACACAGAAGGGCTGCTCACCACCTTCCCAGACACAGCCTGGGGGCCTGGGGCCAGCGAGCCACAGCCCCCGAGGCCCCGTCAAGAGCACGCAGGCTGCTGCCACTCTCGGGACAGGCGAGGAAACCAAGACTCGCAAACCCGCTCCCGGGAAACCCCGGCCCAGGCTCCCAGAGCCGAAGGGACCGTTTCTCACGGGTTAACCTTTCGATTGTATTCTGACCGCAAAGATGGCAGAACCAGAACCCCACTTGCCCTTCACTCGGCACCTGCCATTAGACCACGTTCTCCCACAGATGAGAAGGAAACACCGGGAAGACTTCCAGGAATCACGCACTTGGGATGTAAAATTAGCTTCAACAATGGGTGTGAACGCCCGCGGTAACAAGGGCGTCATCACAGACGCTGGCGTGTGGTCACTCTCACTAGTGACTTTCAGGAGAAATCACTGGTTTCCCAGAGCAGCCATCGGCTCCCTCGGGCCAGCTTGCAAACTGGGACAAAAGCAAGATAAGAGCAGGTCTACCCACTTTATACTAAAGCCTTGCTTTTCACCCCAAATGACGTCACTGCGTGGCCTTCGAGTGCATTATTCCATGACCCTGGTGTGTCTTTGGAGATGGTCAAAATCCAAGGACAAACACCATGGCCCTGAGGAGACCCCGCAGCATCTCGTGAGGAAGCAGGGAGGCCTCTGCGGCGCCGTGGGCCTGGAGCTCTCCGCTCAGAGTATGACGGACCCCACACACGAGCAGATGTTTGGCCTGCCCGCCGGGCCGGGGAAGGGAACCGCTGGGCTCCGTTCTCGGGCTGGGCCAGCTTGTGCTTCACGTGCTGCAAATCCGAGCACCACGCAGACATCCTCCCAGCGCTGCCGAGTGAGGTCAGGCAGGAAAGCTGTGCAGAAAGACTATCCCGCCTCAGTGTGAGGGCGGAGGAGGCGCCCTGCCTCTCAGGAGGTGTCTCTGCATGAAACCCTCCGACAGCCGACTCCGCAGAGGGGCTGTCAGGGGCTGGAGCCCAGCTCTGATGCCCACAGAGTGGAGCCAGGAAGCCGGGAGAGCCCGTGGTGCAGGGTACACGGCCCACCTCTCCCCGCTCCTCCACAGACCACCCTGTCAGCCCGATGCCACCAGCAAACTCCCCACTCCTCACTCCGAAAAAGGGATCTCAGAGGCCCAGACGTGAGAGGTCTCCTTGCAGAAGGCAGCAGACAGGACGGCGGGGGGCAGGACCTGAATCACACCAGGAGGTGAGGCCACGGGGAGGACACACAGGCGCCAGGCCTCCTCTCCCTGCCTGCCGGCGGCTCTGGGAGCCTGAGGCTGCCAGTTCAGGGTGCGCAGCCCTGGGCACACGAGGAGGACTCCTAAGGTCACAGGGTGATGACCCAGGCTGAGAACACGGAGGCGTGTAGGGCCCCCTCGAGCCCCTGGGGGATTCAGACCTGAACACAGAGGGAAGATGCATTGCGTCCACAGATGGGGGCCGCAGGGCCCCGAGAGGCAGGCGAGCTCAGCAGGCACATGACTGTGCCAGGCACGGACGTCAGCCCTGGGGATGTACCTCCATGTCATGTTGGAGCCAGAGCCGGTGACGACAACCCCCGAGGGCCTCACAAATCCAGGTCCCGGTCTCAGGGCTCACAAAACAAAGCTGTTCAGTTCAGCTCAGCCCCATGGACTACAGCACGCCAGGCCTCCTCCCTGTCCATCACCAACTCCCAGAGCTTACCCAAACTCATGTCCATCGAGTCAGTGATGCCATCCAACCATCTCATCCTCTGTCGTCCCCTTCTCCACCTTCCCTCAGTCTTTCCCAGAATCAGGGTCTTTTCCAAATGAGTTGGCTCTTTGCATCAGGTGGCCAAAGTATTGGAGCTTCAGCTTCAGCATGAGTCCTTCCAGTGAATATACAGGACTGGTTTCAGAGAGCATAGGTTCCTTCTTCAGGGTCACGAGTATCTGTCTTTCTCTACCAGCTTTCCCTTCTGCGTCAGGTTTAAGAAGCTCTTCTTCCCGCGAAGGTTGCAAAGACACTTTGCATTACTGCCATCTGAAAGGGTCGTGGTTTTTCCCTTTTGTGTGTAAATCTCATCTCTCTGGTATCGCTTTTGTATATGGTACAAAGTACGTCTTTTTTTTTTTTCCTATGAGAACAGCCAAATGCCCCATTACCATTATTAAGAAGCCTTACTTTCAGGACCTTTCGGCAACACTGATTCTGTTACAAGCCAAACTTCTGTCCTTTAGGCCAACTTGCTTATACCTGAGCCAATAATCACACCAACAGCCATAACTTGACGCCAGGCCTTACCGCTCGGCCAGGTGAAAGGCTCTGCCTTCTGCAAAACCACCCTGGGCGGTACTGGGCCTCAACCACAGAAATCTGAGAATCAGTTAAGTCCCAAAGAAAGTAAAAGAGAGAGATGGGGAGACAGAGAGAAAAAGGAAAGGAGGGCGTTGTTTTTTTCAAACTAAAAAGTCTCTTATTGATCCGTATATGACTCAAATGCCTCCTACCCCCGCAAAAAAAAGGCATTGCGGTCTCTTCCCCAGCCCTCCCCTCAGCCCCTGACACAACACCCCACAACAGCGGCAGCTGGACTCGGAAAAGGGCGAGGGGGCGCTCACGCCGAGGGAGCTGGCCCGGAAGAGGCAGTGGAGCCTCGGAGCCAGGCCCAGACTCCCGGGGCCCGCTCCACACGTCTGACTGCAAGGCAGAGCTGGGGGCGCCGGCGGCCTCCTAGTCCTCCGTGAAGAAGAGGGAGGAGGAGACCTTGGCAGATGAAGAGCCGTTCCCTCGGCCTGAGGACAGAGCCTGCTGCCCCCTGATGGGCCCAGAGCTGGGACCCTCTCGGTGCCCTGGACCCCTCTGTGAAGGGTGATGGGGGGGGACAGGACATGCACTGTGACGGGCTGGGAAAGAGAATCGGGGAGGGAGGAAAGAAGAAAAAGGGAGCCTGACTGAGACTGCATCGTGCCCAGACTTGGGAGCAGAGAACCTTGGCGGTACCGTGTCTCCCAACCCATGAACACGGAGCATCACTTCATCTCATTTCTCTCAGAACGGTTTTAGACTTTTGAGTGCAGAGATCTTGAACATCTTTAGATTTATTGCCAGACACTTGATACTTGAAGTGAAATATTATGTAACCCATGGACTGTAGCCTACCAGGCTCCTCCATCCATGGGATTCTTCAGGCGAGAGTATTGGAGTGGGTTGCCATTTCCTTCTCCACTGGATCTTCCCGACCCAGGGACTGAACTCAGGTCTCCCACATTGCAGGCAGACGCTTTACCCTCAGAGCCACAACGGAAGCCCCTGAATATTACGTATAGTACTTTAAATTTTAATTGCTACTTGCTGGTATATAGAAACACAATCAGCGTTTATATGGCAGCTTTGCAGTACAGCATCTTGCTAATCAACCCACATTCATTCTAATCATTCACCAGAAGTTATTTTGAACTTTCTACATGCGGAACCACATCACTTCTGATAGTGACTGCTCTTCCTTTCCAGACCCGCAGCCTTTTATGTATCTTTTTCTCACCTTATTCCACAGCTCAGACTTAGGCTACATTATTGAACAGAAACAGTGAAAGGGAACACCCTTGTCTGGCTTCCACCTTACTGGGAATGTTTGCAACTATTTCACCAGCAAGTATAACATTTGCTGTCGGTTTCTGACCTCAGTTTATTAGTTTAAGAAAAGTTCCCTTCTATTTCTACTTTGCAAAGACTACTTTAAAATCACATGTGTGTGCTTAACTTTATTAAACTTTTCTGTATCAATTCATACAGTTAAATAATTTCCCTTTTCATCTGAGAATTTCCTTTTCTTGTGTCTAACCAACTTGCATTTCTGGGATAAATGGACTTGGTCAGGTCCAGTGCGTTCTGAGACAAAAGGAAAGGCTAAAGTCATACAGATAGACAGAATTCTAGCAAGGTCTGGAATCTGCTCTACTTTTGATTCCAAAGCATCGGCAACCCAGCCTCGCATGTTCACCTGAGTTCCACACTTGCTCTCTTGTCGTGCACGTGAAAGAACAGGGAAGGTACTGTTCTGAAAGGTGCTTAGTGGGGCTTTCTCAATGTAGGTCACCAAAATGAAGTGGGGACGACAAGGCTGCCTGTCCCCCAGTTCGTTTTTTTTAATTTTTAGAATTGTTTTATTACCCTTATTGCTGTTTTATTCATCTTTATTTTTTGGCCATGCCGCGAGGCATGTGGGATCTGAGCTTCTTGACCAAGGACTGACCCCGCGCTGGTGCTGGGGCTGACCAGCTGGGTGGATGCCCACCCGCCAGGCCTCTCCACAGTAGAGGTGCTCGCTTGTTCCCCTTCCACACAGTGCTCATTGGAAGAAAGCCACTATGAGCTGCCCACAAGTGTCAAAAGGGCCCGAGCTCTCCTCCCCACACTCCTCAGGAGCTAGGAAAAGAGGGCCTGCTCCCGAGGAGGCCACAGGAGCACAGGGGACCCAGGGCAGCCCGGTCGTGGGATCCCCAGGAGGAGGCAAGAGCGGGTGCAGGGGGGCAGGGCCCGGCCGGGAACTCGAATGGGGCTCAGCGGGGCGGGCGGGAGGCCTGCCATCAGTCTGCGTCTCCTGGACGCACTTGCAAGGTCAGCGTCCGAGTTACTCTGTACCTCCAGGGCTCCAGAGCCTCGTGAGAAGCTGGGACATCTCAGTAAGAATGATGGTCTTAGTCCCCCCTTTCTCCTCCCTCCCCGTGAACTCAGGTATTACAGGGAACTTGCTAGAAGGTCTGCAAAGGAAAGGGGGTTCCTCCCCAGCACGTGCCTGAGTCTGGGGTTTCCCTCTGCCACCTGGATCCTGAAGGCTCCCAGACACACGTCTGCGATGAGGATCCAAGGGTGAGGTGGTCCCGATTGCTGAACGTGGGGCCTCAGCAGAGGAGAAGGCTTCCAAATCTGGAGCCGCAGGTGGGCCGGGCCTGACGGACTGGGGCCATCAGAGGGAAGGTGCTCAGTGCTTTGGCGTGGGGCCACCACGAGGGCCGACCCTCCTGGACAGACGCCCCGGGTCCTTCCAGACGGACTCGAGGAGGAAAGACAGGCTCCTGCGGTGGGGACGTGTGCGTTGCTATGTGTGGCTGCTTTCAACTCAACAGAAGATAGCTTTATAAAAATCAGTCCCCCTTTATAAGAAGGACAAAACCAGCAGGCAGTCCTC
>SJXQ01008887.1:94437-115526 GCA_006408695.1 Aepyceros melampus | reverse complement strand
GGCGGACGCTTCCAGAACCTGACTCACAGCCGGAACCACAAACACCGCGGCCCTCGCCTCTCAGGGGGCACCCTAGGGCTCTTCAGCTCAAGTGTGCACACCCTGAACCCTCAGGGCTGAGGTCCCTCTGTCACCATCGTCGCGCGAGCGGGCGAGTCCCTGGGTGGGAAGCACTTTGCAGGAGATTCCTCACTGTCTTCACAGCCGTCCTCCTGCTACAGTCCACTCCATCTAAATGCCAGCCAGCAGCCTGGGCCTGGGCAATAGAGACGGGCATCTGACCACGTCCACAGCCCCGAAACCACGGCCCAGCTCAGGCGCCCAGAGCCCGGCGACGCACACGCCAACACGCTGCACCCCCCGAAACCACGGCCCAGCTCAGGCGCCCAGAGCCCGGCGACGCACACGCCAACACGCTGCACCCCCTGAAACCACGGCCCAGCTCAGGCGCCCAGAGCCCGACGGTGCACACGCCAACACGCTGCACCCCCTGAAACCACGGCCCAGCTCAGGCGCCCAGAGCCCGGCGACGCACACGCCAACACGCTGCACCCCCCGAAACCACGGCCCAGCTCAGGCGCCCAGAGCCCGGCGACGCACACGCCAACACGCTGCACCCCCCGAAACCACGGCCCAGCTCAGGCGCCCAGAGCCCGGCGACGCACACGCCAACACGCTGCACCCCCTGAAACCACGGCCCAGCTCAGGCGCCCAGAGCCCGACGGTGCACACGCCAACACGCTGCACCCCCTGAAACCACGGCCCAGCTCAGGCGCCCAGAGCCCGGCGACGCACACGCCAACACGCTGCACCCCCCGAAACCACGGCCCAGCTCAGGCGCCCAGAGCCCGGCGACGCACACGCCAACACGCTGCACCCCCCGAAACCACGGCCCAGCTCAGGCGCCCAGAGCCCGGCGACGCACACGCCAACACGCTGCACCCCCTGAAACCACGGCCCAGCTCAGGCGCCCAGAGCCCGACGACGCACACGCCAACACGCTGCACCCCCCGAAACCACGGCCCAGCTCAGGCGCCCAGAGCCCGGCGACGCACACGCCAACACGCTGCACCCCCTGAAACCACGGCCCAGCTCAGGCGCCCAGAGCCCGACGACGCACACGCCAACACGCTGCACCCCCCGAAACCACGGCCCAGCTCAGGCGCCCAGAGCCCGGCGACGCACACGCCAACACGCTGCACCCCCTGAAACCACGGCCCAGCTCAGGCGCCCAGAGCCCGACGACGCACACGCCAACACGCTGCACCCCCCGAAACCACGGCCCAGCTCAGGCGCCCAGAGCCCGGCGACGCACACGCCAACACGCTGCACCCCCCGAAACCACGGCCCAGCTCAGGCGCCCAGAGCCCGGCGACGCACACGCCAACACGCTGCACCCCCTGAAACCACGGCCCAGCTCAGGCGCCCAGAGCCCGACGACGCACACGCCAACACGCTGCACCCCCACCAGAGCCCGACGATGCCAGGCCCACACGCTGCACCCCCCGAAACCAGGGCCCGCTCAGGCGCCCAGAGCCCGGCGATGGACACACCCACACGCTGTGCCTGCAGGAGCTGGGGCATGCACCGCGGAGGAGTACAACTCTAGAACCCTTTTCACATAACTGCTGAGACTCTCTCATACCGTGCCATACAGCAGACAACCAGGGAAGGCAATACACTCTTGCCCGGAAAATCCCACGGGCGGAGGGGCCTGGTGGGCTGCAGTCCACGGGGTCGCTAAGAGTCAGACACGACTGAGCGACTTCACTTTCCCTTCTCACTTTCATGCACTGGAGAAGGAAATGGCAGCCCACTCCAGTGTTCTTGCCTGGAGAATCCCAGGGACGGGGGAGCCTGGTGGGCTGCCGTCTATGTGGTCGCACAGAGTCGGACATGACCGAAGCGACTTAGCAGCAGCAGCAACAGTGGACAACATTATTCCCTTACATACACACAAGTCAGGAAACCCCCTCCTTTGTCACGACGCCTGCCACCAGAGAAAAGTCCCCACAATCAACACACCGAGGGTCTGATCTCTTTTTCCTTTAGGAAGGGTGGCCGCGCCGAGCACAGCTGCTTTGGACAGAGGCCTCGCACAGAGCGCAAAGGGCTGGAAGTGATCTGGGCACCTTGAGGAACTCTGTGCACGGCCCGGGCGCACGCAGACGCTCCAGCATCAGTAACGAGGGGCAGCGGGCAGGGCTGGGGCTCCGGCCACACGCGCACAGCGGAGGGACACCTGCACGTCTTTGGCGGCACTGATGCCTCACAGGCTGGCGGCCGGCGGTCACTTACGGGCCGAGGAACTGCCGACCGTCCACACAGCCGCAGCAGTCGCCTCCCCGCGTGAGAAGGGCCTGGGCTGGGCCCACGGAGCAGCTGTCTCCACTGGCCGTGGCTCCTGCGGGCTGGCTGGCTCCGGCCCGAGAAGGCCCATCTGGGCGCCGTCTGCCTGCGCGCCCGGCGGCCCGCCCTGCTCCCGCTGTCAGATTGCAACACACGAAGGATAGCAGACCTGTATCTTCACTTCTGTGTGTTTCATACGCCCTGGTTTAACTGGTGTTTATTTCATAAATGAATAACCATTTGATCAAACTACAAGTTTACTTTTATGTTTAGCTTCTCTGTTTTGACAGAATATCACATTTTTAAGCAGTGTTTCTGATAAAAGTTGTAAAATAATCTTTTATAATTATATTAAGATGAAATATTAATAATCAAGCCAAACAATAAGTTAGCTGTATGAAAACTGATTAAAGCAATGAAGCTTTAAGTTTACCAAAACAGTTCATTATTTTGAATGAGATGTGTATAAGAGACAGAGATGGGGCAGACGGGGGCGGGGAGGCACTGCGGCCCCAGGACTTCCCCCAGGTCCCTCAGCGATCCCCGCTTCCGTCACACAGCTGGGGCCAGACAGGGGGGGCGGCCCCCCAGGGGCTCAGGAAGGCCCTTGCCCGCCCTCCTAACAGCAGTGAGCATGTGCTGCCAGGTGGCCCCTGTCAAGAGTGCTCTGCCACCGGGGCTCCCCTGGCGGCCCAGGGGTCACGACCGAGTGCTCCCAGCGCAGGGGGCGCGAGTTCAATCCCCAGTCAGGGGTCGGCATCCCGCCCGCCCCAGCCAAGACCAGTGCGGCAGGACCATTTGAAAAGCGCCCCATCCCCACACAAACCCCCTCCTGCTTCATCCTCATCAGGAGACTCGAAAGGAGTCACGGAGGTATTTTCCAATAGCTGGACATCATGAGAAACGCTGGGCTGGAAGAAACACAAGCTGGAATCAAGATTGCCGGGAGAAATATCAATAACCTCAGATATGCAGATGACACCACCCTTATGGCAGAAAGTGAAGAGGAGCTAAAAAGCCTCTTGTTGAAAGTGAAAGAGGAGAGTGAAAAAGTTGGCTTAAAGCTCAACATTCAGAAAACGAAGATCATGGCATCTGGCCCCATCACTTCATGGGAAATAGATGGGGAAACAGTAGAAACAGTGTCAGACTTTATACATCATGAGAAATGCTGGACTGGAAGAAACACAAGCTGGAATCAAGATTGCTGGGAGAAATATCAATAATCTCAGATATGCAGATGACACCACCCTTATGGCAGAAAGTGAGGAGGAGCTAAAAAGCCTCTTGTTGAAAGTGAAAGAGGAGAGTGGAAAAGTTGGCTTAAAGCTCAACATTCAGAAAACGAAGATCATGGCATCTGGCCCCATCACTTCATGGGAAATAGATGGGAAAACAGTAGAAACAGTGTCAGACTTTATTTTCTTGGGCTCCAAAATCACTGCAGATGGTGACTGCAGCCATGAAATTAAAAGACGCTTACTCCTTGGAAGAAAAGTTATGACCAACCTAGATAGTATATTCAAAAGCAGAGACATTACTTTGCCGACTAAGGTCCGTCTAGTCAAGGCTATGGTTTTTCCTATGGTCATGTATGGATGTGAGAGTTGGACTGTGAAGAAGGCTGAGCGCCGAAGAATTAATGCTTTTGAACTGTGGTGTTGGAGAAGACTCTTGAGAGTCCCTTGGACTGCAAGGAGAGCCAACCAGTCCATTCTGAAGGAGATCAACCCTGGGATGTCTTTGGAAGGAATGATGCTAAAACTGAAGCTCCAGTACTTTGGCCACCTCATGCGAAGAGTTGACTCACTGGAAAAGACCCTGATGCTGGGAGGGATTGGGGGCAGGAGGAGAAGGGGACGACCGAGGATGAGATGGCTGGATGGCATCATGGACTCAATGGACGTGAGTCTGAGTGAACTCCGGGAGTTGGTGACGGACAGAGAGGCCTGGTGTGCTGCGATTCATGGGGTCACAAAGAGTCGGACACGACTGAGTGACTGAACTAAACTGAACTGAAAGTTGGTTGGTGTAAGTCTTCCAACTTTGTTCTTCTTTTCTGAAGTTGTTTTGTCTTTCCCAGGTCATTTGCATTTCCATATAAATCAGTTTCTACAAAAAAGTATGTGGGGATTTTGACTGGGATTGTGTTAAATCCATAGGTCAACTTGGGACTGTTGACACCAGAACAATATTAAGGCTTTCAATCTATGAACGTGACATATCTCTCCATTTGTTTAGGTTCATTTCTCTTGGCAGTGCTTTCCAGTGTTCACCATAGAGGTTTTCCACATCTTTTCTTAAATTAATTCCTAAGTATTTTTCATGCTGTTGCAGATTTCATTTCTTAAAAAATTTTTTCTCATTGTTTGTTGCTCTCATACACCATTTAATATTTCTTCATAGCGCATATCTAAACTTCTTTGTGAGAGGATTTGCTTAATGTCTGTCTCCCTTTTTATCCATAATGTCAGGGAATATGGCTGTTTTGCTCACCATTGTCTCCCCAGGGTGTGGCATAGAGCATGGCACATATTAGACGGCACATATTAGACACTTAATAATTATTTCCTGGGTGATGTGTGGATGGGTAAAGGGAAGAATTGGAATAGAGAGGAGCTCTTTTCAAAAGCTCAAAGATATTTGTCCTCAGATGCCTCCATTTATCTTCTCCTGGGACCATCACAAGAAATTCCAGCCAGTAATCATTTGGGAGCTCTCTTGTAGATTAAGGGACTCGCAATACTTTTGCTCCCTGGAAAATGGCAACCCACTCCAGTGTTCTTGCCTGGGAAATCCCATGAACAGAGGAGCCTGACAAGGTACAGTCCACAGGGTCGCAAAGAGTCAGACATGACTGAGCACTGCAGCAGCATTATTTTGCTGGAAGCTACAGGGATCCTTCCTCACCATCAACACTGATAATTCAGGCTAGTGTACCTTTATTATATAGATCTTGATTAGCAAATAAGAGGAGGCTGTAGATATATCCAGAAGTTAAAGAGAATGCAGGATTTTGCCAGTAGCAGCACCAACAATAAGTAAGGAGCTGTTGTTTAATTTATTCACTCAACAAACATGTATCTACTCCCTAGAATGTGGTGGAATCTGTGCCAAGCACCGGGGCTATCGAGGGTCAAAAAAATAGGTGTGGTCTCACACTCATGGAGGGTGGTCACATTCTAGTGAGATAAGCAAACAAGCAAATAGGAATAAAGGAGGAATCACACAGTTCCTATGAATGAAATGAACCAGGATGATGACAGGGAGAGTGGGCATGGGTGGCAGGAGTCAGAGAAGCCGTTCCTGAGGTTACCGTTGAGCTAAGCCGACATCTGCTAGGTTGAGCTGAATTCAGTGCAGGGGATGTGTCAAGTTCGGCAGAGGAGTGGTCTAGGTGGAGGACCGCAAATGCCAGGCAGAAAGCATCTTAACGCGTTGGGGAGCAGAAGAGCCAGTGTGATTGGAGCATGGTGAACCAGGAGAGACTATGCAGGGCCTTACTGATCATGGTAAGAAGTTGGAATTCCATTCATAAGCTGTGGGAAGTCACTCACGGGGACCATAAGAGGAGAGTGAGGGGATGAGATCTGAGAAGCTCAGGGAGGCTCTGTGTGAAGAAGGGTCTTCAGGGGGATGAAGCTGGAGGCAGAGAAATCAAATAGAAGCACATAGCAGTCATCTGGGGAGGGCTGATGGTGGTGTGGATTCAGGAGAAGGTACCAGTGGAGGTAGAGAGGCTCCATTGAAATTTGGGGTTTTTTACTGTTGTTGTTTAGTCTCTAAGTCATATCTGACTCTGCAACCCAGTGGACTGTAGCCCACCAGGCTCCTCTGTCCATAACTTTAAATAAACAACAGTCAATGGAGAGCTTCAGGATGCCAGGGAGAATGGAACTTCCCTGGGGAATGAGAGGGAAGATGATTCTAGACCAGAGCATCCAAAACAGACTTTGAGATTTTGTTGCTCTGCTGTGCCAGTGCAGTTCAACCTACTCTCATGTGTGAATTACCTTTTAGAGCCCTGAAGTGGCCTTATGACAGTATGGAGGACAGGTTACACCCTTCCCCACTGCATCTCCTCTTCAGCTGCCATTTGTCCAGTGCTTTGCTGTCATCTCTCTAGTGATGGCCTCCAATTCTGCACCCTTTATATAGCCATCCTGAATACTGGCACACTACTGAAGAAGAGAAATAAGAAGGAGCAGGTCAGGACCAGCATCTTGGGAGTTGTCTGCAGACCCTATTTCTGTTGGCCTCTGCTGGGGGCATTGTGGGTTTTTACCACATACCACTGGTAACCACTGGTAACACACCAACCTCCCTCTGCAGAGACCTCTCCTTCCTTCACACTCTGCCCACCTGCTTGATGTTAATCAGACTGCACTCTTGGGCAATAATACCAACTGTGATGGCTGAATAATGGTCCTCCGAGAGATACCCACAACCTAATCCCGTGAACCTGTGAATATTACATTACATGGCAAAGAAATGGATTTTCAGGTGTAATTGAGAGTGCCATGATGGGACTCCAATGTTCACAGCAGCACTATTTGCAGTGGCCAGGACATGAAAGCAACCTGGTGTCCATCAACAGAGGAATGGATGAAGATATGGTACATATATATATATATATATATATAGTGGAATATTACGCAGTCATTAAAAGAATGCATTAATGCCATGTGCAGCAATATCGATGAACCTGGAATTGTCATGCTGAGTGAAGAAAGTCAGCCAAATATCATATGATCTCACTTATATGTGGAATCTTTAAAAAGGGTACAAATGAACTTATTTACAAAACAGAAATAGAGTTACTGATGTAGAAGGCAAATTTATGGTTACCAGGAGGGAAAGTGGGGGAGGGATACATTGGAAGATTGGGATTGACATGTACATGCTACTATATATAAAGTAAGTAACTAATAAGGACCTACTCTACTCAATACTCTGTAAGCCTATATGGGAAAAGAAACTAAAAAAAAAGTGGACATATGTATATATATAACTGATTCACTTTGCTATACACCTGAAACTAACTCAACATTATAAATCAACTGTACTCTAATGGAAAAAAAAATTTTTTTAAGAGTTCTGTGATGGAGAGATTATTCTAGATTATGTGGGTGGGTTTTATACATCACAAATGTTCTTATAGGAAAGAGGCAGAGGTGGATTTCTGACACAGGAGGAAAGGCAGTGTGATCATGGAGGTAGAGATTGGAGTAATGCGGCCACTAAGCCAAGGAATATCAGCAACCACTACTAGGAGCTCAAAGAGCCAGATGAGGGGTTTTACTCAGCCCATTGATACTGGTTTGGGACTTTTAGCCTCCAGAACTGTGAGAGAATAAATTTCTGTTGAGTTAAGCCACCTAGTTTGTGATAGTTTGTTAGGGCAGATGTAGGAAACCAGTACACCAGCCAACATTTACTGCCCATTCAATGATACTATGCACCAGGCACTGTGCATTTAATCCTTGAAAACCCTTCTGTAATGTTGGCACGCTCATCTCTGTTTTACAGATGGGAAAACTGAGGGGATAAAGAAGTTAAGTAATTTGCCTAAAGCCACACAGCTGGTAAATAGAAGAATGGAACTCTACACTGGGGATTTAGGTAGTCTGGCTGTGGAGTCCATAGGGACCATCACTGTGCTGTGCTCCCCACTGTACTGGGAGGGTCCAGGTTAGAACCAGTTTCCCTGGCAGCCCCTAGGAGTCCTGTAAGTCCCACACAGGAGGACAGAGGGATGCAGGCCAGGGTGTAAAGTCATGTTATCTGCATCCCACAGGGAGTGTCTGCATGGTTGCCAGCCTTCCTGTGCAGCCGTGGCTCTTTCCCTGAAACCATTAACGAATGACCTTCACCTTTAGTTTCCTAGGGTTCACCTGCAGCTCTCAGCCTTTCATATGTTCTCATTCCTGCTGTAACCCCAGATCCCACAGGGTACACAGGGGAGACGCCATTTACTGCTGTTCTCTACCAAATGTGCTGTGTCATTTAGCATTTATGAGCAAGAATGTTTACAAGGGCTGGGATTTAACTGTGGAATAGAAATAACGACTTGGGAGAGGACTCTTCCTTCTTTCCTGGAATCTTGAAGAGGTTGTCTGACCTTTTCCTTCCTCCCCGACCCCTCTTCTCTGGCTGTCCCTGCAGAGCTGACCTTCAGAGAAAGAACAGGACTAAAGGGCTGCCTGCTCCCATTCCTCTTGGCCACACACAGCTTCCCACCCAGACCACTGGGGAGCTTTCATGGGCTCATGCCACCCTTGGAAAAGATCAGGAGGCTGCTGGCTGCATCCTTGGACTGCCTTTCAGAATTGACCCTGAGTTAAGAAGGGAAGACAGGAGAAGTAGAAGGGGGACAAATTATCTTAGTAAAGCTAGGAGTGCTTGCAGTCAGGTGCTGGCTGAACTTGCAAAAGTTGAGCCAATTCGTGGCAAAAACAAATGCTTTGCTTTTTTTTCTCAGCCCGGGCTTCCTTCCACTTTTCTCCCTTAACCTGCTTCTGTCATCTTCCCCTACTAGCTGTGGCATCGCTGGAGTTTACCGGGGTAACCCCGGTTCGCAGAATCTTAGGAAATTTAAATTACACAGCTGATTCTCAACTGATTCTCAAGAGGCGTGGGGAGAGTAGCAGGAACCCTCAGGGGTGGGCAGGGGAAGTAACAGAACTTGTGGCATTTCCCAGGAGAGGAGAAAGCTCTGAGTTCTTAATGCAGTCTATAGAAAGTACAGTTTGTGTTTAGGGGAAGTGGAAATGGTTAAAAATAGATTGAGAAACAGTGACGCAGTTGATGTAATACTTTACTACTGGCTCTCAGAAAAGTTTATATGAACCAAGATCCTCCTCACATTGGGTCATCCAAAGCCAGTTCCTTCCATTGCCAGAAGAATTTAGGTCCCAGAGTGAGCAGTGGCCACTCATCAAGAGAAGGTGGGGCAGAGACGGGAAGAATGCGGGGAAGGGATGGTTAGGGAGTTTGGGATGGACAGGTCTACACTGCTATATTTAAAATGGATAACCATCAAGGACCTATTGTGTATCACATGGAACTCTGCTCAGAGTTAGGTGGCAGTCTGGGTGGGAGGGGAATTTGAGGGAGAATCAGTCAGTCAGCTCAGTCGGTCGGTTGTGTCCAACTCTTTGTGACCCCATGGACTGCAGCAAGCCGGGCCTCCCTGTCCAGCACCAACTGGAGAATTTGGTGCTCTCCAGGAGTTTACTCAAACTCATGTCCATTGAGTCAATGATGCCATCCAACCATCTCATCCTCTGTCGTCCCCTTCTCCTCCCACCTTCAGTCTTTCCCAGCATCAGTGTTTTTCAAATGAGTCAGCTCTTCATATCAGGTGGCCAAAGTACTGAAGTTTCAGTTTCAACATCAGTCCTTCCAATGCATATTCAGGACTGATTTCCTTTAGGGTTGACTGGTTAGAAAGGCAATGACAAAGAATGCTCAAACTACTGCACAATTACACTATCTCACATGCCAGTAAAGTAATGCTCAAAATTCTCCAAGCCAGACTTCAGCAATACCTGAACCGTGAACTCCCTGATGTTCAAGCTGGTTTTAGAAAAGGCAGAGGAACCAGAGATCAAATTGCCAACATCCGCTGGATCATGGAAAAAGCAAGAGAGTTCCAGAAAAACATCTATTTCTGCTTTATTGACTATGCCAAAGCCTTTGACTGTGTGGATCACAAGAAACTGTGGAAAATTCTGAAAGAGATGGGAATACCAGACCACCTGACCTGCCTCTTGAGAAATCTGTATGCAGGTCAGGAAGCAACAGTTAGAACTGGATGTGGAACAACAGACTGGTTCCAAATAGGAAAAGGAGTATGTCAAGGCTGTATATTGTCAAAGGGCTCAGACCCCTGTCCCCTGCTTTGGAAGGCAGATTCTTAACAGCTGGACCATCAGGGACATCCCCTTGTAACTTGTTTGGCTGTGAATTGGTGCCTGGCCTCTCTCAACAGGTGCGATATGTTTATTCAGGTTTTGCATCAGGTGCCTGGATTTTAGATTGCTCTGAGATTTCAGTACCTGTCTGAGGAAGGTGCTAAAATTTTAAGTGGCAACCTCCACTTTTTAAATTCTAAGCATTTCTTATAAGATATTAGGAAATACAGAGCATATTGTGTGAGCTAAGTGCATTTGTAATACTGTGAATTTAAAGCATTGTTGATGGAGATGGGTTTCAAATTACTTGGAAAATGTAAATGATGGGAAGAGATTTTTTTTGTTGTTCATTTGGGATGAAAGTGAAAGTTGCTCAGATGTGTCTGACTTTTTGTGACCCCATGGACTGTAGCCCGCCAGGATCCTTTTTCCATGGAATTCTGCAGGCCAGAATACTGGAGTGAGTAGCCGATTCCTTTTCCAGGGGATCTTCCTACTCAGGGATCGAACCCAGGTGTCCTGCATTGCAGGCAGATTCTTTACCATCTGAGCCACCAGGGAAGCACAATAATACTAGAGGGGGTAGCCCATCCCTTCTCCAGCGGATCTTCCCAACCCAGGGATTAAACTGGGTCTCCTGCATTGCAGGTAGATTCTTTGCCAGCGGAGCTACCAGGGCTGTAGTCTTCTCTGGACATTTCAGACATGCATAACTTGGTGGGCTCTTGGATGTGTGTGTTTTCTCATTCTTTCATTTCATAATTAATAATAGGAAGAAAAGTTATGACCAACCTAGATAGTATATTCAAAAGCAGAGACATTACTTTGCTGACTAAGGTCCGTCTAGTCAAGGCTATGGTTTTTCCTGTGGTCATGTATGGATGTGAGAGTTGGACTGTGAAGAAGGCTGAGCGCCGAAGAATTGATGCTTTTGAACTGTGGTGTTGGAGAAGACTCTTGAGAGTCCCTTGGACTGCAAGGAGATCCAACCAGTCCATTCTGGAGGAGATCAGCCCTGGGATGTCTTTGGAAGGAATGATGCTAAAGCTGAAATTCCAGTACTTTGGCCACCTCATGCAAAGAGTTGACTCATTGAAAAGACCCTGATGCTGGGAGGGATTGGGGGCAGGAGGAGAAGGGGATGACAGAGGATGAGATGGCTGGATGGCATCACGGACTCAATGGACGTGAGTCTGAGTGAACGGGAGTTGGTGATGGACAGGGAGGCCTGGCGTGCTGCGATTCATGGGGTCGCAAAGAGTCAGACACGACTGAGCGACTGAACTGAACTGAACTGACTGGTTGGATCTCCTTGCAGTCCAAGGGACTCTCAAGAGTCTTCTCCAACACCACAGTTCAAAAGCATCAATTCTTTGGCGCTCAGCTTTCTTTACAGGCCAACTCTCACATCCATACATGACTATTGGAAAAACCGTGGCCTTGATGAGATGGACCTTTATTGGCAAAGTAATATCTCTGCTTTTAAATATGCTGTCTAGGTTGGTCATAACTTTTCTCCCAAGGAGCAAGCGTCTTTTATTTCATGGCTGGTGTCACCATCTCCAGTGATTTTGGAGCCCCCAAAATAAAGTCTACCACTGTTTCCCCTGTTTTTCCATCTATTTCCCATGAAGTGATGGGACCAGATGCCATGATCAGTGAGGATGAGTGCAAAGAAATTGGGGGAGAATGGACACACGTATATGTATGGCTGAGTCCCTTCACTGTTCACCTGAAACTATGTCAACACTTTCGATCGGCTATACTCCAAAGCAAAATAAAAATTGAAGGGGAAAAAAAAGAGAGAAGGTGGGGGTAGGGGATTTTCCTAGTGATTCAGTGACTGAAAACTCCATGCTCCCAATGCAGGGCATCTGGGTTCAGTTACTAGTCAGGAAACTAAAGAACTATATAATGCATCTAAGACCCACCACAGCCAAATAAATAATTTTTTTTTTTTTTTAAAGAGAGGGTGGGTTGGGACCTTGCAGATGAAGTCTTCTTTTGGCAGATGTCTTCAAGGTCTTCCTTTTTTATTTTGCTTTGGGCCTTGCTATGCCACAGCATGAAGCTTGCAGTGAATTAGCATCCCAGAGTCCCCTTCTGTATCAAGAAGTCTTTGTTGCTGTGTATAAGGGTAAAAAGCTTGTATCTTAGTTGGGGATTGTCAGATGTGCCCGAAAAGCACAGAGACTGACACACACACAGCTTTCTTTTTCTCTGGTCACATGAAGAAAATAGGGAACTGAAGGCTGGTGCTGCTGCTCCAGAGCAGCCTTAAAAACCCCAAACCCCATGCCCCTTCTAGCTTTTCTGCCCCAGCATCCCTAGATTTTGACTTTCTGCTTCATAATCTTAAGAAACATCTATATTCTGAACAGAAAAACAGGGGGTGGACAGGACAGAAAGCAAAAGACACAGAGAGATCTATCCCTTTAAAAACTTTTTTAAAAAAATAGACTTAATTTTGTAGAGCAGTTTGAGGTTCACAGCAAAACTGAGCAGAAGGTACAGAGATTTCTCACTTACCCCCCACACATAGACTCCCCCACCAAAGCGATATGTTTGTTACAACTGATGAACCTACACATCATCACCCAAATCTACTCCCTTTTTAATCAAGAAAAATATAGCTTCTCTAGAATCACAACCTAGCTAATTTCTGCCTAGTTCTCATTGCCTAGCACTATGTCTCATGGCAACTCCTGGATACAAGTGCATCTGGGGAAATGATAAATTTTTAAAGTATATTTTTCATTGAAAGATAATTGCTCTACAATATTGTGTTGGTTTCTGCCATGCACCAACATGAATCAGCCATAGAAAATGATGATTAACTGAGCACTCTCCAAATCTGACAAAATTGGTTTAGGAAGAAAGGGAGAGTACCAAAATTATATAAATCAGGAGTAGCAAATATGGTAAGGAAGATACTTTGAAAATATAACATTTCTGGTAGCCCTAAAAAGATGTGGGATTTTAGAGAGGGTTTTGGAAATTGTTTTGATTGAAGGGTAACATACATACAATAAAGTGTACTAATCTTAGGGGTAAGCTGATGACGGTTAACATATGTATATATATTTGTGTGACTAGATGAAGATAGAAACCATTTTCAGCATCTTTTGAAGGCCATTCATGCTTCCCTAAGTCAACACCTCCCCCACTCCTCACTGAGATAATCCCTATTCCATCTTCTACCACTTAGAGAAGGATACTAACCATCACAAAATGTTGGAAGGAAAACAGATGATAGAGAGGAACGAAAGGGAAGAAAAATAAGGCCAAATAAATAGCTCCTTTTGTGATATTTTTTGTGTGTGATATTTTGTGATATTTCTCATGCGAAGAGTTGACTCATTGGAAAAGACTTTGATGCTGGGAGGGATTGGGGGCAGGAGAAGAAGGGACGACAGAGGATGAGATGGCTGGATGGCATCACTGACTGGATGGACGTGAGTCTGAGTGAACTCCGGGAGTTGGTGATGGACAGGGAGGCCTGGCTTGCTGTGATTCATGAGGTTGCAAAGAGTCGGACACGACTGAGCAACTGAACTGAACTGAACTGAACTGGGCTTCCCTGGTGGCTCAGAGGGTAAAGCATCTGCCTGCAATGTGGGAGACCTGGGTTTGATCCCTGGGTCAGGAAGATCCCCTGGAGAAGGAAAAGGCAACTCACTCTGGTACTTTTGTCTGGAAAATCCCATGGACAGAGAAGCCTGGTAGGCTACAGCCCATTGGGTCACAAAGAGTCAGACACGACTGAGCGACTTCACTTTCACTTTTGTGATATTGCTGCTCTCCTTTGCCTCTTAAATTATTCTGATTCCGTTTTGAAAGTGGAATTTTAAATGTCATCAAAAAAGTCATAAAAAACTGAAGATCAAAATTTTACTTTGCTGTAAAGTTGATATATGCTGAAACTTCAATCAAGACTGGATTCTATTTAGCACTAATATAACAACTCTGGGTAATTAATAGTGGTGTAAATAAGATATAGTTATATTTCTCTGTCACAGAAGAGCAATATGTAGTTAAGGACTGTTTTTGGCAGCCCCAGGAAGACTGTAGCTCGCTAGCTTTCTGCTCTTCCAATCTTCATCCTCATGGTCAAATATTGAAGTTGTAACTCCAGTCATCACATCTGTGTTCCTGGCAACAAAATAAAGGAAGGGGAAAAGAACCATTCACCCCTTCTCAATTTAGCAGATTTCTCAGAAGTTCCACACAACACTTTTGCTAATAACTTACTGAGAAGAACTTAGTCACATAGCCACACCTACCTGCAAAGAAGGCTGGGTACAATGTGTTGCTAAAAAAAAAAAATCACACTTTTTATGAAGTGGAAAAGCTGATAGTCTCTTCCAAGCTGCACTTCTGCAACTTTTGATCCTCCCCTTCCCTTAATTCTTCCGCCTTTGCCTTGCATCCCCAAAGGCACGTGAACCCATCTTAGCCCAAACCGCCAGATCTGCCCTTCTCAAGAAGGAAAAAAACAGCTCAGCAGATGGGAGAGCTATCCTACACAGGCCATTCCAACCAGCCACACTACTGTCTGGTTCTGTGGTCCCTGGAGTCTCTCTTGGGGTTTGATGAATATAATTTAAGCCACGTTCTGATGGCAGCATTCAGTGTTGTCTTAGGGACACAAGATTAGATATAAACAGTCTGTTAGTATCCCAGCCAGCTGTCGGTGGGCAAAATTGAGATGATTTTTATTTGTATTTTCTTTGACATAAGTGCCATTTGTTTCTCAGTGAAATAACCCAAACACAGCACCATGGGATAGGAGCCAGGAGCCTGGTCACTGAAGCAGCAGCTGCCCCACATGGTGGGTGGAGAGAGGGGCCCTGTTGTCTGGGAAAGCCCCGCTGTTGTATCCACAGTGCCAGTCCAGCTGAGAGCCATGGGCTCCAGAGGATGCTGCTGTGGAAGCAGAGGTGGGACTAGGTGAAGGCGAAGGCAGAGGCATCTGAATGGGCTGTGGAGGGGTAGGAGTGGCATGTCTGGCAGTATTTGGCCAGTGACATGGTTGATGTCACCAGGTTGGCCATAGATGCAGAGAACTGAGGAATCAAATGAAGCTCTCTGAGAATGTTCTGCTTGAGTGGAGAAAACTTAGAATAAGGTACCTCCCTGATTTTATGTACCTTTCCCCCCATGCTTGACTGACTGAGCTTCTTTCATTTGCTTCTTTGAAACATCTCTCAGGCCTCCTTTCCCACTCTCTAATAGAAGGGTTAGTGACATCCTCAATGCAGTAGCGTCAGCTTATCAGAAGTCCTATCCTGTGTCCCAGGAAAAGACTGAGTCCTTACTTGCCCCGATTCCTCTCTTTGTTCTCAGAAAGCTAGCAGTGAGCAGTGGCTTGAAGTGAAACCTTAGTTCCCTGCCCAAGAATTAGACCTAGGCAGCCTGGATGAAAACCAGGAATCCTTGCTGCTAGACCACCAGGGGTGAGAGGTTAGAAGCAAAAGTCCCCTGGCTCTGGCCCCATTTGAAAACTGAATTTCTTGAAGAGGCAAAAACTGTAAAATCAGGCACAAAGTTTATTATTAGAGATGTAACACAGCAAGTGGGAGAGCACACGAGAAACAGTTCGTTTACAGAAGACAGAAGCAAGGCAGAAGTACACAGCTGGAGAGAGAAGGGTGTGGGCATCCTCCCTGTTGAGGAGGAGCACAGAAAAGAGGCAGTTAAGTCATTTATATAGGGCAGTTCTTCCGGGTCTTTATTGACTTTTGGCCAGTTATCTCGTTTCTTCTCAGCAACGGACCTGCCCTAGGACCCTCCCCATATGCGCGCGCATCTTTTCGGCAAGATGGATTCCAGTGCAGAGGCCTGTGGAAAGGTTGACATCACTTATTGTGGGAAGGTTCTCCCTCCCTTTTTGACCCCTGAGGAGCCTACCTGTACAGCTGGGGAGGTCTTCCTGACCTCAGGAGTGAGAGATGTGGTCATTTTATTTCTTTACTCTTGAGAGGGCAACAGGCAGGAGGCCAGGGGTCTCCATACGGAAGAAATAGCCTGCAAGTGTCAGACATCTTTATCTCTCTTAAGCAACAGGAGGAAACAAACTAGCGATATTTTTTCCTTCTCTGTACAAATTCAAAAGGAGGTTTCTCTTAAAATTCTGTGTTGTCATAATGACACCTGGTTTCACTTGAAGTTAACCATTGCCTTTTTCTTATGGAAATGTTTATCTTAAGCTGTGCTAATATACTATGCATTTACCCCAAACTCTGTCTTCAAGTCGGTTCCGCCTTTTGGGCTCAGAACCTACTTGATAAACCAGTATGTTATACTCCAATATTGTTCCTCTAATCTATGTAAATGACACTATTTGTATGATGCTCTGCCCTTCTTCAAGATTCAAGTTAATCCTTTTATAGCCCAAGATAAACCATTTGGAGCCAAGATTATCCCAAAATACATCTTATGGGTGAGGGGCCTGGTGCCATTCTAAGTTTTGAGACATTCATTTGGCCACCTCATGCGAAGAGTTGACTCATTGGAAAAGACCCTGATGCTGGGAGGGATTGGGGGCAGGAGGAGAAGGGGACGACCGAGGATGAGATGGCTGGATGGCGTCACGGACTCAATGGACGTGAGTCTGAGTGAACTCCGGGAGTTGGTGATGGACAGGGAGGCCTGGCGTGCTGCGATTCATGAGGTCGCAGAGTCGGACATGACTGAGCGACTGAACTGAACTTTCTTTCATTAACAAACTGCTGGTGACTATATAACATCCAGTTAAAGACTAGCAGGGGGGTACTCTTTCTGCCCCCTTCTGATGCCTATGTCAGAAGCTTTCTCTATCTCCTTTATACTTTAATAAAATTTTGATACACAAAAGCTCTGAGCGATCAAGCCTCGTCTCTGGCCCCGGATTAAATTCTTCTCCTCTGGGGGCCAAGAATCCCGGCGTCATAATTCAACAACCTTTCACTCTGGCAGAGCTCAGTTCCTGCCACTAACTTTCTCCTTGGAGTGTCTAGGGAAAACAAAGCTCCAATTAATCCACTTGACCAACTCCAGCTGCACTGCCCAGGGGTTTGTCTGTCTCCTAACTCATCCTTACGGAGAAGGCAGTGGCAACCCACTCCAGTACTCTTGCCTGGAAAATCCCATGGATGGAGGAGCCTGGTAGGGTGCATTCCATGGGGTCGCTAAGAGTCGGACACGGCTGAGTGAGTTCACATTCACTTTTCACTTTCATGCGTTGGAGAAGGAAATGGCAATCCACTCCAGTGTTCTTCCCTGGAGAATCCCAGGTACGGCAGAGCCTGGTGGGCTGCCGTCTGTGGGGTCACACAGAGTCAGACACGACTGAAGTGACTTAGCAGCAGCAGCAGCAGCAGCAACTCATCCTTACCCCTCAAACAAGAAATATTCCTACAAGGATTTTAAAGTTTCAAAAGTGCCCTCCTGCCACAAAAATGCCAACTTGCTGCAGTGGCAAGCTGTACCACTGCCAAATTTTGCCTGACCCTCCCAGACGCCTCTTGGGCTCTCCAGAGAAGGGTGAACTGGGTTTGAGGGAAAAGAGGAGTTCGATGGCCCTTTTCTCAATAAGGTTGTTCCAAATGGTGTTCTTTAGTCATCTAGGGTTACAGCCTGTGCAGAGTGTCTCTTATGCTGAGGTCCCAGCTGGGATCTCAGGCTGGCCCTGCTGGCCCAGACTGGTTTGACCAGCACACATGCCTGCAGCCTGTTATCAAAGCCGGGGGCCAGCCCTGCTTGAACCACAGAAAGTAAGAGTGGGAAAAGTCAATTCCCAAAGTACCAAAGGAAGGAGTCCTATGTCAGGACCTGCTACCCTCAGATTCTGTGCAGTCCCCAGCCTGCACCGTGATGTTCCCCCTTCTTTCTCTGCAAAGTGCAGTGAAATATTCACAACTGCCAGTGACATTGTAACAGCTCACTTTAGATCTGCTCATTTCTTTGTTTACTTGACCTCACAAACTCTAGTCCTTTCCATTTTACCAGGAACCACTAACTTGGGCATCTTGCCTCTGGTTGCACATGCCTGTGTGTCTTTGGGAAATGCTGAGTTAGAGGACCAGATGAGCGGAAAGACATTCCAGTCTGGCTGGGGATGGACCACTCTGCCTGGGGCTTCTGTCTGCCCTGGCACCCATGCAAGCCTCTGCCTGCATTCATATTCAGACCCCATCTATTCTCTTCACTGCTGCCACCTGTCAGGTTCCCCCAGATCACCTTCCACGGAGTCCTCCAGAAGTCCCAGTGCTTACTGGTGTGTGCTCTGCACCCCACTTCCTTCCAGGGAAAACTTACCAGGCTTCTGGGAGGGGATGCAGGCTTGCAAGCACCTTGCCGGCCATTCTCTTTGGGACCACGCAGCTTTCCCATCCACAGGAGTCACTGGTCAAGAGGAAGAGCACCGATGAGCTCTTCTGAGGCTGGCAGTCTGCTTCCCCTCAGACCTCTGCCTCGAGGAGTCTAATTGCTCTCTCAGAAAGCAAAGATTGACTCTTCTCCCAGGTCTCTCTTTACGTCGTTACCCACATAACCCAGATTTTCTTCCGAGGATTCTTTCAGGTCATTTATCTTTAAAAAAAATAAAATTTACTTATTTATTTGGCTGCCCCAGGTTTTAGTTGCGGTGTGTGGGCTCTAGCTCCCAGACTAGGGATCGAACCCAGGGCACCCGTACTGAGGGCACAGAGTCTCAGCCACTGAACCACCAGGAAAGTCCCATCTTTCAGGTCATTTTGACTGACTGTTTCTTACCCCTTCCTTCTGTTCTTTCTTCACCTCCTTTCCTTTCCACCCTTCCCTAAGGCTATACCAGGTTTATCAAGTTCCTATTTCTTTCCCAGCATGATCCAGTCAAAGCAGGTTGATCTCTCCAGTTTTGTATCACATGACATCCTTTGAATAGCAGAGTATATTTCCTAGAAATTGGGGGTTACTGGCTTTCAAGTCCAGGGACTCCAACCAGCCCAGAAAAACATCCTGAAGTCCGGGTGGCCCCACTAAGCCCCATGCGGTCTGGGGAATGAGATCTGACACTTGCTCTCACATCTCTTCTCTTTCCCAGTTCTATGCCTGCTTTCTGTGCCACCTCCTTCCTTCTCCTCAGTGTCCTCTTCCTGAGCTTCCCAGGCTCACGATGCACCTGCAGGTCTTTTGGATCAGGCAGCTGAGGGCAAGGTGACAACCAGATCATGCATTTCACCTCTCTGTGAATGAATGGGGCTGGAGCATCAAACAGGACAGACATCATTCTTGCCTTCATGGAATTTACATGCAAGTCGGTGGAGTGGAATGGGAGGTGCGGAGAATAGAATAGTATCTCCATGAACATAGAGGATAATTTTTTTTTTTTTTTTTGGTGGCGCAGTCTATGAAGAAAATAAAATAGGATGATATAATAGAGCTCCAGGGAAGAGTGCTCTAACTTAGTGGGAAGGAAGTGCTTCCGGATGGGGTGACACTTGAGCGCAGACCCAAAGGAACTGTGCTGGGGCTGCGGAAGAGCCGCAGGAGAACAAGACGGTTTGTGCGAAGACCCTGAGGCCACACAAAGCCCAGCTTGATGGAGGAACTGAAAGGAGGCCAGTGTGGCTGCAGTGGACTGTGCCTGAAGGGGCCTTATGGGAAATGAGGTCTGAGATGTGACAGCAGGGAGTGAAAGCTCATCGCTCAGTACAAGGTGAGGATTTGAGTTTCATCCTCAAAGCAATGGGAAACCACTGAAGGGCTTTCCGCAGAGAAGTGAAGTGATCTGATGTGTGTGTGTAGCCTTTGTAATTTACTCATTTATTCGGCCACGTTGGGTCTTAGTTGCGGCTTGGGAGGTCCTCCTTGCATCAAGCAGGATCTTTGTCGCGGCGCACGGACTCTCCAGTTACGGCGTGTGGACTCTGTTGCTCCATGGCATACGGGATCTTAGCTCCCCAACCAAGGATCAAACCTTGCAATGCAAGATGAATTCTTAATCACCGGGCAACCAGGGAAGTCCCTGATGTGTGGTTTTTGAAGGCCCCTCTGGTTATCTGTTGGAGTACAAGAGTCTCTTGCTTTTCTGTCTGCCAGGGGTTTGTTCCACCACCACCCCCCCCCCAAGCACTGGAGAGGCCTATTGATGCCGGTACCCCAGCAGGGACCTGGGGTCTGTCATTCATCCCTCCATCTCAGTCTTCAGGCTTCAGAGGCTTCCAGCACAGGCCCACTTTCTAGACTAGTAGAAACATAAGGGAAGACACTGTTCTTTGTGTCTCTGGACTAACTTTACTTGCATCATTTTGCTTTTTTTATTGTCTGCAGATGTTTGTGACATTCAGATTTTAGGTGAACGACAGAACATGGGCGAGGAAATGTCAGGAAGAGTGGCTTCCCTCCTTGAGTCTTTTCTTGCCACCCTCGCTGGTGTGAATATGACTGAGGAGTCAGTCTGGAGCCAAAGTCAAGTGACAAGTGGTTCCCAGGATCCTTTGACCCTGGCTGTTACCTCGATCTGTCCATGGTTGCCTGGGGACGGTCTATGCTGCTCCTGTCCAGGTGTTAAGGCTGGATAAGCAGGAAGAGGAAGACCAAGCAGGAACAAAGCTGCCTTCTTCCTGCTTTCCACCCGCCCATTGCCCTCGCCGCCTCCTCTTTTACAGCAGGCAGGCTGATGTGGAATGAGAAACCTCTGTGAACCGCCCCACCCCTGCCCAGTGCCTTCCTGAGATCCCTGGAGATTCCTACTGAAAGCAGACTCTACTCTGGCCTGCAGGGCATTGAGATACTTCTATATAGGCTAGTGATTGTTCCCCAGGCCTGGCGAATCCATTCCCCGCCCCACTCTCCTCCCCA
>SJXQ01008887.1:30208-56176 GCA_006408695.1 Aepyceros melampus | reverse complement strand
AGTTGGTCTTGGCCAGGGGAGGGGAGGCCGATGGGCAGACGTGTGCAAACACCCTCGCTGGAATCTGCTTTCAGAAATGATGTCAGCAGTTCTCAAGTTTCAAACACGAAAAGACACGGGGTGTTTATGTTTATCACAAGGGCCTGGGCCTGACAAGGTGATGAACGTGAGCCTTGCCAGACGCTCGGGGCCGGGCCTGGGCCTCGCGACAAGGACGGCCGCTGCCACGCTGGGCACAGCCAGGCCAGGCTGCACGCTGGCCCCGCCAACCCCGCCAACCCTCACGGCAGACCCCCAGGACTAGCCTCTCCATGTGACCTCAATTCTCAGAAGCCGGGCCCAGAGGGAAGATCACCAATTCCCTGGGGGGCCAGGGTGGGAGCCCCACAGCCCACTTCCAGAGGACACTCAGACAGTGCCAGGGAGCAGGCGGAGGAGGCTGTGAGCGCCCGAGGGCGGCTCCCCAGGCCCATCACGAGCACCCCATCCTTCCAGCTGGGGGGGGCACAGTGAGACGGGTCAGGGAGACCACACCACCGTCGAGCCTCCACCTCCCCAAACTGACGACCCACCAGCTGCCATCCCGCAGGGAAGCCCCCTCATCGTGTCAGCCTCCACCTCCCCAAACTGACGACCCACCAGCTGCCACCCCCCAGGGAAGCCCCTGCATCCTGTCACAATGGCACTTCACTCGCCAGCACGGATGCTGGCTTCAGCACCTCCAGGACCACAAAGGGGAGCCTGATTGTGGCGTCCTGGTGACCTGGAGTGAGGCACCCCAAGAGGCCAGGCAGGGGGAGTTCTGTCCAAGAGTGGGAGCCGCCAGGCCAGCAGCAGCCACGTGTCCTGCCTGCGTCTCTAGATGAGAACCGCTGGGCCCTGTCAGCGGCCTGGACACAGGCCTCGGCGCTCAGCACGGCAGGCAGGGCGGCAGTAGGCCGCAGAGAGGCGAGTGGCCAAGCAGGCCCACCGGGGCCCGGCCCTCGGAGAGGCTGCTCCCTGTCACCAAGCAGGCGCAGACCCCGCTAACCCCAGGGAGGAGCCGGGCTCCCAGGTCAGCCAGCCCTCTGGATGCGCATTCCAGAAAAACAAAGTAACTGACTGCAGTGCTGAGGTGGTCTCCTGGTCATAAAGCCTCACCTCCTGCAGGGAGGGAAACTCTGGCTTCCTGAATACTGCTGCTGCTAAGTCGCTTCAGTCGTGTCCAACTCTGTGAGATCCCATAGAGGGCAGCCCACCAGGCTCCCCCGTCCCTGGGATTCTCCAGGCAAGAACACTGGAGTGGGTTGCCATTTCCTTCTCCAGGGCATGAAAGTGAAACGTGAAAGTGAAGTCACTCAGTCATGTCTGACTCTTAGCGACCCCATCGACTGCAGCCCACCAGGCTCCTCAGTCCATGGGATTTTCCAGGCAAGAGTACTGGAGTGGGGTGCCAGTGCCTTCTCCGATACTGAAAGCTAGCAATCTGTAATTCAACTATCTGTAAGTAAAATTATGTGTTGAAGCTAAAGCTCCAATACTCTGGCCACCTGATGTGAAGAACAGACTCCGATGCTGGGAAAGACTGAGGGTAAGAGGAGACGACCGAGGATGAGGTGGCTGGATGGCATCACCGACTCAGTGGACGTGAGTTTGGGTAAACTCCGCGAGTTGGTGATGGACAGGGAGGCCTGGCGTGCTGCGGTCCAGGGGGTCAGGCGGCAAAGAATTAGACACACCTGAGCAACTGAACAGCAGCAAAATCACTGACGGAACAGCAGCAGCAAAATCCTATTTACTTCTAAAAGGTCTAAGTTAGCAACTATAGGAAGCAAGTATGCTTCTAAAACCAAACGTGGTATTTACAAGGTGACCACATCATATGCAATGCACGTGTTAGAAAACAGAAAAAGTGAATTTTAACGGGGATAGTAGTTTCCACCCACGGCCTCCCCGCCACACACAAAAAACAGAAGCCATTAAAGAAAGGATGCTGTCTGACAGTGCTGCCCCTAAGTATAAGAACCCCCAAGCCGCTATTTGCTGACCTGTGGCTCACTTCCAACTTGCCAGCCTTGGCTGCCACTTGAACGTGAGAACCTTGGAATCTCAGAAGAGGAAGGAGCCGAGGGATCCTTCACTACCCGACCCCACCCCCTTCTCAACACACAATGGAAACGGGCCCAGGGCTGCGTGAGCTCCGCCCTGCCCAGTGCAGAAACCATCGCAGATACAGTCGTGACATTAATGGTATGAAAAGCAATGTCCTACGAAATAATGCTCAGGCGAAATCTGGAACGAATTCTTCATTCACTCTGGGGGAAAAACAAGCAAGTTAACAGCAAGGGGAGGAGGCGGGGGAGGCAGGCTGGCGGGAAGGCGCTCGCCAAGTGTGCGCGGCACTCAGACCTGGGGACGGGACACTTACAAGGCGTGACATCAGTCACCTCGTAAACCACCCGAGCAGAAGTGCTGTGAGAGCGGCCCGGGGCCGCAGGTGCGCTCCAGTCCGCTCTCAAGTGTGCCCGGCAGTTACTTCCCTGGAACAGCAAGGTCAGGCCACACCGGGACAGTCACCCGGGAACACTTCCACACACTACGTGGCACCTTCCACTTCGGCTCCGGCCAACTAGCCCACGCCGGGCCAGCCCTGCAGCACAGCGGTTAACATAAAAACATACACGTGCACCATGAAGGCTCTGGAGTCAGAGAGCCTCCCAGGCAGACTTGAGGGGCCAAGGCAGGAGGGAGAAAGACAGGGAGAGGAGGGCACGGTTTCAGCCCATTTCCCCCAGGAGGCGTTTGTCGACACACCAGGTTCCACGCGGAGGGTAAGGAGCAGACCCTGGGAAGTGAAACGCCTTCAGAGCCTGCCCGTGCGGAGGGCTCATACAAGTCTCCTAGCTGGGACACTTACATATTAGCTGACTCATTGGAAAAGACCGTCATGCTGGGAAAGATCGATGGCGGGAGAAGGGGACGACAGAGGATGAGAGGGTTGGATGGCATCACTGACTCGATGGACGAGAGTTTGAGCAAGCTCTGGGAGCTGGTGATGGACAGGGAGGCCTGGCGTGCTGCAGTCCAGGGGTCGCAAGGAGTCAGACAGGGCTTAGCGACTGAACAATGAACGACAGCAAAAGAATGAATACCAACTGACAATTACAACAAGGAATTTTAAAATATCATTCTCAGTAACTGATAGAAAAAGCAGATCACAAAAGTCAGTAAAGTAACAGAAGATCTGAGCATGGTGATTAACATATTTGACTTAATAGACATGCACAGAATTGATGAGTCTCAATTATTCTCTTCAAATGAATATAAAAATCTATAACATTGACTATATCATGATAAACCAAAATACAAAAAGGTTTTAAAAACTGAAAGTAAATAAAAATTCAGTGACCATAATGAAATTAAAGTAGAAATCAGTAACAAAAGCAAAATACTAAGAAAGGCACAAAATGCTGAAACAAATAAATAAAATCACCCATGAGTCAAAGAAGAAATCAGAAAGAAAATCAGCTATTATTCTAAACTGAATCACAATGAAAATGACATTAAAATACCTATGTGATCCAGAAATGTCAAATATAGGTAAAAATTACTGCTTTAAGAGCATGCACTATGAAAGAAGAAAATCTGGGAATAAATTCAATGACATAAATATCTGTCTCAATTACTTAGAAAAAAAAGAAAATACAGAGAATAAAAGGAAATACTAGCAATAAGATCAGAAATTGATTTTTTAAAATAATATCTAATAGAATGAAGAAAATCAAACATGGTTGTTTGCAAATATTAAAACAACTGTCCCAGAAAGTCCAGTGGAGGAAAAAACAGAGAAAGAATAAACAAGCAATATGAATGAAAGGGACATCAGTATAAATCCTACAAACACTACAAAGATAACACAAGAGTATTTAAAAACCTACACCAGTACGTTTGAAATTTTAGACAGAAAGAAAAAAATTCGGAGAAAAACTAAACACATCAAAACTGACACAAGAAAACGAGAAACTCTGAATAGTCCTACATCAGCTGAGGGTAAAATTTAGAAATCATCCTACTAAGAAAACGACAACATAGGTTCACCAGTGAATTCTCCGAATATTTAAGAAAGAAGCAACAACGTACCCTTATATAAACTCTGATCCACTGTCGATCAGACAGCAGTGGCCCACGGCTGTATCGACCTGTGGCCTCACTTTGCACAATTTGCTAAGTAAGGCTGGTTTTTACAAGTTCAAATGCCTGTTTTTTTTTTTTTAAAAAAAGAAGAAAAATAAGCAACGGAAACCATATGTGTTCCACAAAATATTTACCATCTGACTCTTTAAAAAAAATTCTGTCAACTCTAGGAATAGAAAAAGAGGATAATCTCATTCCATTTTAAGAGGCCAGTATAAACTTCATATTAAAATTGAACAAAAACATTTCAAGGAAAGAAAACCACAGACCACTTTCAGTCGTGAATTTAGATGAAAAAAATTAAGCAAAATAGAAGCAAAATGATTTCAGATAAAAGAATAATAATATATTCAAGTCAGATTTACTAAGAAAGGTAAGGCTGGTTAACATTCAGAAAGTATTCAAGAAAATTCACCACATTAATGAAACAAAAGGGGGGAGATCACACAATTAATGGATGCAGGACAAAACGTCATATATTGCTGTTTGTCGTTGTTGTTTAGCCCTAGGGCACTTCTGACTCTTTGTGACCCCATGGACTGCAGCCCACCAGGCCCCTCTGTCCATGGGATTTCCCAGGCAAGAGTACTGGAGTGGGTGTCCAAGTCCTCCTCAGGGGAGCGTCCCGGCCCGGGGAAGTGAACCCACGTCTCCTGCATTAGCAGGCGGGCGCCCGACCGCTGAGCCACTTGGGAAGCCCTATATTATATTAAGTTGAACCAAATCAAAGTGTCATTTTTGTAGATTGAAAAAGATCAAACATCTTCATACCATGTGGTTCAACCTAGTATTTTAACACTGACTCGTGAGAAAACTCAACTAATAAGGACGGAAGAGAGCCGCATTGGTGTGATCAAGACTGCTGCAGAAAACCTACAGCAAATTCACACATAATGACGAGATGCTGAAAGCTTCCCCCTTGATGTTCAAACAAGACAAGATGTTCACTACCACTCATTCTGTTTAACACTTGATTGACGGCCCCAGACAATTCAACAAAGCAACAAAAATACATAGAAAGTTGAAAACTTGGCAACAAAAAAAAATAAAACGTCTACTACCCACAAACAGCATACATTAATATCCCAAAGAACCTACAGAGAAACTAGAGTAATCATAAGCCAACTCTGAAAGCTGCCGAGAGACACAGTGGCTACACAGAAACTAACTGTGTTTCTAAACACAAACAAATGGTAAAATTTTTTAAAGGCACCGTACGAAATACCTAGAAGGAAACCTAACAGACGACGTGAAAGAGCTCCGCCCTGTGAAACACAAGACGAGAAACGTGACTGGAACAATTAAAGATGCAGACACAAGGGGCATCATGCCCACGGACGGGGAGATTGAACAAGCTGACTCTACACACAGCCAGCGAAGTGCCAGTCGAGATCCCAGCAGGTATTCTGCTGGAACCGAAAAGCTGATTTTAAAACTCACATGGAAAGGCAGTGGGCCAAGAAGAACCAAGACAGCCTTTAAAATGATTCAAAAAAGCTGGAGGACAAACAATGCCAGCTGTTAGAAGCAATCATAAAGCCCCATCAGGTAACTCTGTGTTCACTGACACACAGATAAGGCCCAGGAACAGAGCCGCGTGGGTGACAGTGGCTGCGGACACGGCGGCAACACGGCGGTGGAGGAAGGAAGCAGCTCTTCACAGGCTGATGGGCCAACGGAGCATCCAAACGGGAAAACCAGGCCTCAGCTACTACCGCACATCCCATTCTCCTAAAAAATCAATTATAGGTAGACCACAGATCCATTCGGTAAAACGACACTTTTAGAAAATAATAGACTGCAAGACCCAACCAGTTCATCCTAAAAGAAATCAACCCTGAATCTTCACTGGAAGGACTGATACTGAAGCTGAAGCTCCAATCCTTTGGCCACCTGATATGAAGAGCAGACTCAACTGGAAAAGATCCTGAAGGTGGGAAAGATTGAGGGCGGGAGGAGCGGGGACAACAGAGGATGAGATGTTTGGATGGCATCAGCAACTCAATGGACATGAATCTGAGCAAACTCCGGGAGACGGTGACGGACAGGGAAGACTGGTGTGCTGCAGTCCATGTGGTCATAAAGAGTCGGACATGACTTAGCTACTGAACAGAAAATAACAGACCCTTTCCACTGCATTCAAGCAGGCATAAATAAAATGACCAGCAGCCGGACAATGTGAAAATTAAGAACATCTGTTCATCAAAGAGCATCATTAAGCAAGTGAAGAAGCAACCCACAAACTTAAGAGAAAACAGCCAAGGAAACAATCAACAAAGGATTCATCTCTCGCCTATGAAAGCAACGACCAGTCAGTAGGAAAAATAAAGAAAATCGCGCCTCTTAAACGAGCAAAAGACTTAAACAGGCACTTCAGCAAGGGGACATCTAGCTGTTTGACACATATACGACAGGATGCTCAGCAAATGCAATGATTGGGGAAATATGAGACACGTCGCAGTGGACAGAACAAAAAGGAGTCAGAGTACCAGGTGCTGGCCGGTGGGCAACCAGGAGGTCTCCTGGAGCGTAGCCTGGCACAGGAGATCTGAACACCAGGCTCAGGCACAGCTTATCAAAAGAACGCGTGGGAGCACTGTGTGTAAAAGCCGCAGCCCGAAGCCACCTGGGTGTCGTCAACAGACAGCAGACAAACTGTGATCTGCGTGTACAGTGAAACATCACACACCCATGCACTGGAGCACACAGCTCCGGGTCACGTGGTGTCTGTCAGTCAGTCTCACAGACAAACTGTTGAGGGAAGAGAGCGGACAGAACAAGCAGACGCTCTGTGGCTGTGTTTACAGTGGGTTCAAAACCACGAGAGACTGATCGAGGGAGTGAGAAGCTGGAAAGGAGATTCCCTGGGGTGGGAGGCAGGGAAGGGGCTGCTTAAGGGCTGCTGGGATCCCCCAAGCTCCCCTCTCCCCACTCTGCACAGCACTCACCAGCGTTTGCCTCTCGTGAGAATTCAAGAGAAGTCTGGTGGTCCGCGCATCTAGAGAAGATGCCTGTCTTACCCTAGAACAGCAGTGGGGACCCTCAAGGCAGCGCTGTTTGGGGTGGCAGCAATAGTGAGAGGGCTGGAAAGAAACCCAGGTTCCCCCCCAAGTGCCGCCCTAAACAAGCAGCGCCACACCCAGGTACAACCATAAGAAAGAGCAGGACGTTGCTCTGCACTGACTTGGGCTCCCCTGTGGCTCAGCTGGTAAAGAACCCGCCTGCAATGTGGGAGACCTGGGCTGGGAAGACCCCCTGGAGAAGGGAACGGCTACCCACTCCAGGATTCTGGCCTGGAGAACTGCACGGACTAGGCCATGGAGTCGCAGAGTCGGACACAATGGAGCGACTTTCACTTTCTGTACTAATTTAGAACAATCCCCAAAGAAAAAAGTTTAAAAGCTGGGTGCCTAAGCATCTGCAATCTACTGTCATTCATAAATAGAGATTGGGCAAGAGAGAACACCTATGCATTTATTTTTTTTAAGTTTATCGACAGACTTCACTAAAAACGGAGTAGACAGGCAGAGTTCCCATGTGCCCCACCAACCAGCCCGCACTCTGCTCCCCTGGCGGTGACTGTCACACAGACTTTTTCGGGTTAAACTTTCTTATGATAGCTGCGGGACAACGCACACCGACAGACACGTTCTTGGTGAAGTGCGGTAAGTTACAATGCGTCGGGCGCACAGCCTAGTGACCCCGTTTGCAGACACCTACTCTTTCAGATCCTTTTCCATGACAGGTTATTACAGGACACTGAATATGCCTGTGAAGGCGTTCCCGTGCATCACAGTTGAGATCCCACATATAAGGGGGATCACAGGCCATTTTTCTGTTTGTCCCAGTTCACCTCGTGTGATCACCTATAGTCCACCCGCGTTGCCGCCGAGGCAACAGTGCCTTCTTCCTACTGTAACAGTATTTTCACCTGAGGTCACCGCTGCCTTCAGATCCCCTCGCATCTGAAGCCCCAGGAGCCTGTCCGGGCCCCGCGCCGCACGGGTCCTCACATCTGTCTCCCCAGACTCCCCTGGGCTGTGCAGCTGGCTGCCCAGGACGCTGACGGTCTGGAGGCGTGGGGCGGGGGGCCTGGGCAGGTGTACGGGGGTCGGACAGCTGGCACGACCGGGGCTCGAGGCTGCCCCATGGGCAGGAAGATCACAGAGGTGAGGCGCCATCGTCCCCACGCAAATTAATCAGAAATTCCCGGAGAACACACACGCCCTCACTCCACCGCGTGGGCGGTACAGAAGAGCGAGCGGGCACAGCAGGAGCCCGGAGGGGACGGGCAGACGGCTCCTTGAAGGCACGGTGACCAGGCGAACGCCGGCCTCAGCAGCCTCACTGCAGGACACACGGCCCAGGTTCAGGTCATGGGATGTCTGCCAGGCTCACCCGGACGCTGGCATGCCTCAGGCCTCCCTCCCACCTCACCAGCAGGCAGCCACATCAAGACAGAACGGGCGCACCCCCACGGCCCTGCCTTCCCAGGAACGGCGCGAGCCCAGGGAGAAACGACTGCTTCGGCCCAGGGCCACGGCCCCGGCCCTGACGGACCTGCGAGCAGCTTGGAAGCGGCCCGGCTCAGGACAAGTGACAACTCACAGCGAGAGTGAGCGCTGCTGGCTCGCTCTTCCTCGCTGCTGTCTCTGCCGGGAGGGAAAGCGACAAAGGGGGAGGAACGGCTCAGATACCTCCTCCCTGCGGAAAAGCGTGGACAGAGAGAAGTGGAGGTGGGTTTGTGAGTCTCTGGCCCAGAGTCCAAGGCAGGCTGCAGGAAGACACCCCACAACGCCCATGCCCTGGGGAAGTGGCGTCTCCGTCCCACTCACCCACCAGGTCCCGGCTGCTCACAGAGGAGAGCGGGCTGCAAGGGGGGAAGCTCAGCTCCCGGCTGGGGGTCCAGGACCCCAGGGGCACTGGCTCACCCTGGTCCCCAAGCAAACACCCCTGCGGCCTCCCAGTGTGTCTCGCTGGCACCCCAAAGCTGGTGTGTCCCAGGGACGGGGGGCTTCCTCTCCCCACCTCCCTGCTCAGCCCCTTATTCCTTCCTCACACCCCAGCAGGCCCAGGTCCTTGCTCCCCTTCACTGGGGTGGGGCCTGAAGCGCCTTTCCAGCCCCTGCAGAGCACGTGGGACTGTGTACTTCTCCAGGCTGACCCTCAGCCACCCCTGCCGCCAGGACGGGTGTCAACATCCAACGGAGTGAACGTTCCAACTCCCATGATGCTAATAAACAAGGTCCCAATCCACGCTCAGAGTCTTTTCGTGTTTGCTTTTAAATCCAAAACTAGAATTTGATATTCAGAATTGAGATATCACTACAAAATGTGAGACAAATTTGTACTACTTCCAGGCCTTCTCTTAAATCTGCCACAGCTGTCATGGAACTTCTTTGGGTTTGGATGAGCATAGCTTAGAAGTGACAGAGGCCACTGCAACCAGGGAGGCTCTGAGCTCAGTCAATCTAGGAGATTCCAGAAGCTTCCAAAGGATGAGGGAGGCTCCGCCGTGAACAGCACTTCAGCCAGTGGTGGAAGGTTTCAGAGCAAGATGCTCAGGTCACGTGGGGCAGGCCCAGCAGCTCCTTCCCCCATCTGGCGTTCACTAGGACCTGAGCTTCCGCTTCCTATGGCAGAGTTTTGTTTCCAGCAAGCATGCGTGTGTAGAACGCGCTTAAAAGGGATCCACAATAACTGTGAAGGCAACAGAGGATGAGGTGGCTGGATGGCAGCGCTGATTCAGTGGACATGATCTTGGACAAACTCTGGAAGACGGTGGGGACAGGGAGGCCTGGCATGCTGCAGATCATGGGCCCACAAAGAGTTGGACATGACTTGGCGACTGAACAACAAAACGGGAAAACCATGGATTTAGTTGATGTAAAACTGGAAAATATAGACCCTGGCTTTGTAGAAAATGTGGGTGAAGATGTTACCTTGATCAGTGATTTTAACCCATGTCTTAAAATGAATGTAAAAACTCATACCTCGAGCCACCTGTCTGCCCCGTCCGGGTGGAGTCCAGCTGCCCTCTGGCGGGTGGGGAATACGTACCCCTCCACTGTGCGGCTGTCCACCCAGGGGTGGCAGGAGATTCCCACCCCTTTCCAGGGTAGAAAGGTCTGGATTTTGACCATGAAATCGGGGCCACCTTACCTGGAGCCCTGTCCCCCTCTGCTCCGGTGCAGGGCTCCGGAAGGAGGCGACAGGGGGTTGCCCACCTGCCACTGTACCACCTTCCACCAGCCACACGGGCAGGCACCAGGCTGAAGGCAAAGCCCAGTGGCCTGTATCCTCCTGAAGGGTGAAGGCCTGGCACAGCGCAGCCCCCACTGGGAGGCACCACAGCAGGCTCAGAGCCCAGCCATCCTCCTGCGGAGGCAGCCCGGCCAGCACACAGGAGCCGGGGGACGCACGGCTGCTCGGCCCAGTGGCTAGGCCAGCCTCCCCGCCCACCCCCAGCACCTCCAGCTGTTCCAGAACTGGAAACGGTTGAGAAGCACTAGCGTGATGTTCTCTCAGACAACACGCAACGTGAGAAAGGCTCTTTTCTTCTCACAGAAAACACGGATGTTTGAAACCGTACCCCTCAGAGCAGGCTCAACCTGTCGGAACACACACGGGAAAGGCCTTAGAGACAGCATCTCCTTCAGAACCAGAGCTGCTGAGGCCGTCCCCGTGCCAATCGGCCACCGATCCACTCATAACAGGGTCCACGCAACATGGACTGGATGCTGGAGTTTCCAGTCTAGAAAGTGGAGTGCCTACAAACGCGAAGAAGCCCTCGCCCCGAGGGTCTCAGGCGCCGAGTCCTTGGCCCCGTGGGGAGCTCAGAGAAAGCCCAGCTGAGAGTCGAGAAGGCCACGTCTCGGTCCAGGCCAGGGCCAGAGGCCGTGTGAGCCTGACGCTGGGCAGAGGGGCCAGCCAGTGGAGCACGAGGCGCTGAGACGAGAGAGGAAGGGGCGGGAAGGCTGGACGCCGAGGGAGGCAGAGTGGGGAGGACGCCCCGCCCGGAGGTCTCCCTCTGCAGCACATCGGGGCAGAGACAGACGGCTGTCCCAGGTTGCGGTCTCCCGGCTCCATGCAGCAGCTCATCACCCACCAGGCCCTGCTGCCTGCCCCCGGGGCCACTCCAGCCCCTCCGTGAAACCCGACACGCCTAGTTGGCCCCTCACCGGCTAGTGTGGCCCCAGCCCCCTTTCCACGCAACCACAAATGCCACAGATGACCGGGGACATAACAGAAGGAGCCCAACCCCAGAGGGGTGGAAGGGCAGACAGGCGGCTGCACTCTTCTCAGAGGCCCCAGTGGCGTCTTGCCAGCTGCTCAGACCCCAGGCAGTGTGTTTCCTAAAGGCTGGGCTCCTTGGGACAGAAAAACCTCAGTGGGGTTTCAGCACTTCCGGGCCAGGTCTCCTGCGGCACTGAGTTCAGACTCTCCCCTGCGATCCTCCAGCCCTCACCTGCCTTGGCTCCTTCTCAGTGGAGCTGATGAACTGGAGACTAACACCTACCCCTTCCAAAAGTCTTTAAGGCCACTGATGGCCAAAACCGTATCCAGCAAAGCAGCAGCTCCCCAGGGTGCAGCGTCGCCTGGGAGGACGGAGACGCAGGGTCCCCCACAAGGGCCCAGGTGATGGGGACCCCATGTGCACAGCCCCCGGGCAGCAGCTGCCTGCACCCCACCCCTACTCAGAGCCTCAGACCCCCTGTGAGGAGCACCTCTCTGACCTGTCCCTTGCCGGCAGCCACGCCTTCTCCCTGTCACTCAGGGAACTGCTCACGTTCAGGACCTACAGCTAACAGGCGACCACAGACACCCACCAGCCGCCGATGTGATCCTGACCCACTGCCCCGTCTTCATCCTATCACCGTCAGTGACTCGATTCCAACATTCACGGAGTGTCTGGCATGGCACAAGGCCCGCATCTCCAGCTTCAGCTAAACCTTCCAGCGAGAACCTCTGCCCTCCAAGGTCTCCGCCTTCCCCAGCGCCTTCCCAAATTTTCTAAAAGCCCTTTCTGTGTATTAGCAGCTAAGAAAGAAATCCATTTTACCCCGCCTTCCTCCCATTCCCTGATTCTTTCGTGAGAGTGAAATAAAGCAGTCAGCTCCCTGGGCCCAGGCGTGACGGGTCTGGATGAAAAGCCACGTGGAGACTGCAGGTGTTGGGGCAAAGCGCTGGGATGGGCGGCTTTTCAAGCACAAAAAGTGGCAAGCAGGCTTGCATTCTGTGTGTCAGACCCTGGTGAGGGCGGGGCCGTAAGAAATAGTCAATCAGCCCCTGACTTGGATGCAATCAATAAAACATGTGAAAATGAGGAGCATTAAGAATTCTGAATCACGCTGTTCAACACTAGAAGAACCTTCGCTAAATACATCTACCGCAAGAAATGGGAACACGTCAGAAAGGGCCCTTCGTACAGAACAACGCCCAGTAAAGCTGTGCTGAGGACAGACTCCGTGGAACCCCTGTAACTCCAACAGCACCGCACAAATCCTACCGAATCAACAGGTCAGCGCGAGACGCAGCTCTAACAAACGCCCCGTTTCTACAAAGGACGTCGCAGGAAAATTCAGAACACTGCACTTAAGAAGGAGTAAACCTGGCTATGAATACAAACAAATCAAAACAGAATCTTGAGCTCCTGGAACACAAGGTCTTCCCTTGGCGTCAGCACCTTGAACAACTGCACCGTCAGAAGCAATCTTCTACAAGACGGCCTCGGAGTTCAAAGGTAAAAATAACAAGCCATGAGTCACAGAAGTCCCCTCAACAAAAGAGGCTTGAAGACAGGGCTTAACAGCAGCAGATCACCAACACGCAGCAAGGGCGCAGCCTCAGAGGGCACGGGGGAGCCCCAGGGGACGAGGCCCCCAGGCAGTGGGCGCCGAACACCCTCCATCGGGGTGCTGACACCGTCTCACAGGAGAAGTCCTTACAAGCGTCACTGCAAACAGAGAAAGAGCAGCAGGTGTAGCATATGTGTGTGTGTTTATTAACATCGCCTTTAACGAAGCCTCCCTGCTACACCTTTCCAAAGTATCCAGTATTTGTAGAAGCAAGAGAACGGCTGTAACACAGAACACTGCTTTTCATGCTAAAACCCAAAAACGCTGAAGGTGCGCCGCAGCCTGGAATATTCCAGTTCCGAGTCAGGATTGCCCCGTTCGAGCAGCGGCAGCAGGAACCCTGTGCCAAGGAGGAGAAGGAGGAGGGCTGGGGGACATACAGTCTGAAGCCCAACAGGGCGAGGCCGCCACTGGACGGCGGGGCTTCTGACCTCGACAACGGTCAGAGCCGAGAGCCCGACGCAGCTCTGCCGGGAGCCTGCCAGGATCGAGTGCTCCCAAGGACCAGTTTCTGCGTCTAAGAGAAGCCAAGTCCATCCCCCTCATTTCTGCCTGTTTTGTGGGGGGTGGGAAGGGGGGAACATGAAAATCACACGATTAGGTCTCTCTCCATCACACCCTGCTTAGCACTCCCTGTCACAGGCTGATGCCCCTACCCTTACCAAGTGGGGACGAGAAAACCCATTTAAAAACACAAAGCTAGAGACAGCAAGGAGATCCCACCAGTTCATCCTAAAGGAAATCAGCCCTGAATATTCACTGGAAGGACTGACGCTGAAGCTGAAACTCCAACACTTTGGTCACCTGATGCAAAGAACTGACTTCTTGGAAAAGACCCTGATGCTGGGAAAGACTGAAGGCAGGAGGAGAAGAGGACGACAGAGGATGAGATGGTTGGGTGGCATCACCGACTCGATGGACAAGAGTCTGAGCAAACTCCAGGAGTTGGTGATGGACAGGGAGGCCTGGCGTGCTGCAGTCCATGGGGTCCCAATGAGTCAGACACGACTGAGCGACTGAACTGAACTGAGAGACGATTCGACAAAGTTCACAGTCATTCGCCTCATTTGATTTTTTTCTTAATCATTTTCCAAAAAAAAAGTTCATTTTTGCATCATGGTCTCGTGAAATAAGCAAATAAAGTGGAAGTGAAACAAAAGGTTTCAACCAAAATTTCTCACGTTAACCTGGCCAGGCCCCCAGCCAGCTCTAAGGATCGGCAGGGAGAAGCTCAGAAGCACACTCGGGACACACTGGAAACACTGCGGGAGCCAGGGGTTCAGGCACGCAGGGCCCTGCTGCCTCAAACCAGGGGAGAACAGGCTCGCGCCCTGGGAGGGGACGGGCCGAGGTCCCTCCTGCAGGCCAGCAGGGTCTCAGAACAGCCTGAGGCGGGCCCGTGTGGGCTCGGGCGCCGCAGACCCTCCTGGTTTGGACTCATTCCCGACGCCCGCCTCTCCACCCTCTCCCTCCTCTGCCAGCCCACCTTCGCCTCCAGGCCCTTCTATGCCCCACGGGGCAGTGGAGCTCCTGCCCTGCGCCCTCTGCTCACACGTCCCTTCCGGGGCCCCCTACCCCCGGCCCACCTCCTCTCTCCCCGTGAACCTCGCTGTGTCGAGGTGGCTTCCTGCTTCCTCCACCTGGCCTGGCCCGGGCACCCCACGTAAATGGTCGGGACCCACTGCTAACTGGCCCAGGTGCCCAGCGTCTGTTCGGCAGAGGGGCCCACATCCCTCAAGGACAGATGACCAATTCTGGTTCCAGGATGGCTTCTGAGTAGACACCTGGCCTTGGCCCAAGCCCTGGACGGCAGTCAATACTGGTTTCCTCGTGGACAGAACAGGAGTGACCGTGTTCTATCTCACTTCCTGGGCTCCCCAGGTGGTACCAGTGGAAGAGAAACTCCCTGCCAATTCAGGACGTGAAAGAGAGGGTGACTTGGTCCCTGGGTCAGGAAGATCCCCTGGGGGAGCGCGTGGTAACCCACTCCAGTATTCTTGCCTGGAGAATCCCCATGGACAGAGGAGCCAGGCGTCCACGGAGTGACAAAGAGTCAGACTCGACTGAGCGACTTAGCAGGCATGCATGCATCTCACTTGCCGGGCTCATCGTGGAAAACCATGAAGTAACCATAAGCACCGTTCAGAACCACATCACTATTCATTCCAGGCCCCTAAGAGCACAGCAGGGCCTGACTGCCAGTAAGCGAGTAACCAGTGTCGATTTATTACTGTTAGAAGCTTGAAGCATCTATGGTTTTTTGCAGACAGCAGCCCTGGCACTTCGCAGCCCAGCGTCTGGGTGGGCGCCCAGCACCCACCTGTCCACCTGCCCCTCTGCTGGGCGCCTCAATCACCGCCCTTCTGTTCCACCGACAAGCTGCACGCTGTGGTTTCTAATGATCCTGGCTCAGGGCTTTCTATGTCAAACACATACCGGGAGTTCATTCTTAAGTTTCAATATCATTAATCATCCAACATTCAGCATCTCGGAATTCAGGAATTTGCATTTCTACAATGGCGGTTTTGAAAAAGGGGACATAGATGCAAATGTTCCACAAACCGTGTAAGAATTTTCAGAGAGCTGCCAAAATAAACCATCAGCGCGCCATTGACAGAGAATCTGCTCCGCTCTTCATAACGACTGAGCATTCGTGATTTTTAAAAGACAAAACACAATTTGAGGATTTAGAGGAAAAAGAAAAAAAAAAGGAGGCTGAAAAAGAAGCCGTTATGTCTCCATGATTTCCAGAACAAACCTTGACTGATTAAGATCCCGGATAATCATGGCATGGAGGATCCGGGCCGCGGCAATTCAGGAGCTGTAACTGCGCGGGCGGGCGGCCGGAGGAGCCCAGGGCCGCACGCAGCTGGGAGACTCACCGGCCGTTTCTGCACCCGCCCTGGAGGAAGCAGAAGCAGGTGCTATGAGGGGCCCGTGGGCGCCTCCTCCCCCAAGGTCAGGCTAAACAGTGAGGCCGCCCCTCCCCACAGGACACCTGCTTCCACTGGTCTCCAGAGCCCTCGTCTTGCTCTGTTGGATCTCGAGTCTGTCTCTTCGTTCCACAGGACACTGGGGACCCGGGCTCCTCTCCCTGTGTCCCCAGCCTCGGTCTTGTCCAGAAGCCCCTGGGCCTGCCCACCAGCGGCTGGGGACTCGCCATGCCCAGATGCATCCGGAAGAGGCTCTCCCCGCTCCCCTGTCTCCTGGAGGGTGTGAGCACAGGTCTCTGGGCTCAAGCCCCCAGGACTCCAGGGCTGCCCCTGCTGGGTGTACACCTGTCCCCCGAAAGCCCTGGCCTGGGCCTCCTGGGGCCTCGTCCCGGCCTCTCCCGGGGCCCCAGCGCCTCACACAGGGCCCACAACCCACCACCAGTGGCTCAGAATCAATGTTCCCTTTGTGTTCCCTGCAGGTCCTCAAAATTCACTTCCTCCCCTTGAAACATACTCCTGAAACATTCCACCCTTGCACAGCACAATCTAAAAATGCATCCTTCTGAGCCCATTTCTAAACTGAGATACAGTATAACCAAGTGGCCAACCGACTGGAAAGAAACAAGACTCGAGATCCAGCAGGGCAGGACCAGGGCTCGGGCGTGGGCCGGTGGAGCTGAGAGCCTGGAAAGAAACAAGACTCAAGACCCAGCAGGGCAGGACCAGGGCTCAGGCTTGGGCCGGTGGAGCTGAGAGCCTCCTCCCGGGGCCCGCCGGATGAGAACTTCATGGAGGTCGGAAGAAATCAAACTGTGTCAAAACTCGACAATCACCAAGTTACTGTTGACGCAGACATTCAGCTGCTTTCATGTGGACGAGGCATTTCAGAGTGAAGAGAATGCTGACAAATCAAAGTGTGGTCCAAACTAAAACACGGGTCTAAAATATACAGGTTTCCCTCAAAATGGCTCATCTTGCGTTTTAACACTACGCAGGCCTCTCGCCAAGCTCCCAGGAGGGTCGGGACACTTGAGTGTCTGGATCCCAGTCCTCTCGGCCAGCTTCCTGTCAGAGTGGGCTTCAGATGCTCACAAGCGGTCCAGGGGACCGCACACCAGGCCCCCTAAGGCTTACAGCCGCTCCTGCAGACGCCCTCTGGGCAGAACCTTCACTGCGAGGAAGCTGCGCTGCGCGGGGTGGGGTGGGGTGGCCGAGGGACAGCCTCCGAAGCCAACCCAGGCCGCCACCTCCCAGCACCCTCGGGCTACGGGGACGACCGCAGCCTGTCATCTGAGGAACACGAAGGCAGGGAAGGAGGGGAGCCTGTGCCCAGCCCCTCAGTGTGGGAGGGGGACTCGCCTTCCACGTGGAGGCCCCGCGTCCTCACAGCGACCCCCCGCCCCGCACACCCGGCGGGAAGGCGTGCAGCGCCGGGGCGGGAGAGGCACCGCGTCTCAGCACCTCTCCTCGCTCCTCCTGCTCTCAGAGGAGACTTCTCTCAGCCTGAGTCAGGCCGCTTGCTCGGGCCGCTCACAGCATTCGCAATCGTTATTCAGAGCAATAAAAGCCCCGCCAGTCAGCAGTTTTACGTCAGAGCGCCAGGGCCGGGCTCTGGCAAAGTGCAGAAGGAACGGCAATAAAACCATAATTCGCGCCTCACCCAGCGCCAGCGGGGGTCAGCGCGGGGGCCGGGGAGAAGACCTCCCCCGTCAAGTGAAAAGCTCGTTTCATCACCGGGGCCAAGCCGGCCGGCTCTGCAGGCGTGACGGGGGGCCCCGCGGCGCCCGAGGGCCACACGGGCTGGTGGGGCCGGGCCAGGAGGGATGGGGGACAGCCAGTGACGCAGCGGGGCCAGCGGGCGGCCAGACAGACGGACACCGCACAGCCCAGGGAGGCAGAGATGGACGCGGGATTCAGGGGAGGCTGGGGCCGAAGACGGGACGGGGAACCCCACGAAGGGCCCTGCTCCGAACAGCAAACCGAACACGTTCTGTGTTAACTGTTCTCCTCCTCCCACAAATCCACTACAGCGACAAGACGCAAACACCAACACGAGAGATTCGCAGCAAGTCTACACGGCGGGACACAGTGGCGTCAGCTGACGAGGGGCAGGGAGGGGCTTCCTAGGAGATGCCCGTCTGGGGGATGCCAAGTGATGGGGACCACCACGAGCAAGCAGACGGTCACCCTGGCAGGCCACGGGCTTGCGGACAGTGGGGGGCGTGGCGTGCACACCACGGCTCAGCCCAACCCCCAGCCTGCACCCACCCGGGGCGGGGATGGGGGGTGGACCGCAGAGCAGCTGGGAGGGACCCGCCAGCAAGCCCACCCTCACATCGGCAGATGCTACTGCCGGGCATCAGCTACCCAGGCCACTCCAGGGCTGCCCTGGGAGGTGGGGGCATCAGACAGAGAGGAGGATGGGGGCCAGGCCATCCACCAAGAGGGACACGCACAGCAGACAGGACCCGACCGCAGTCAACAGCCACGGGCGAGGCCTCTGCGCGAGACACAAGGACTCTGGGAAGGAGGGGAAGGCAACACCCTGCTAGATCTCTGTAGCTCACAGGGACCAGCCTCGAGGAGGAGGTCTGTGACGCGAAGATGCTGCTGCTGCTAAGTCGCTTTAGTCGTGTCTGACTCTGTGCGACCCCATAGATGGCAGCCCACCAGGCTCCCCCGTCCCTGGGATTCTCCGGGCAAGAACACTGGAGTGGGTTGCCATTTCCTCCTGCAATGCATGAAAGTGAAAAGTGAAAGGGAAGCCGCTCAGTCGTGTCCGACTCTTAGCGACCCATGGACTGCAGCCTACCAGGCTCCTCTGTCCATGGGATTTTCCAGGCGAGAGTACTGGAGATAAGTGGGTGGAGAAGCGTTCGTCAGCCAAGAGAACCCAAGGGCAGAAACACTTTTAGGAGACTGATAAATTTTGGAGCAAAGAGGCACGAAACAGAGAGAAACACACTGTATTTTGTTAAGAGACCGGGCCACCAAGACACATTCGTTCGATTTGAAGCCCTGAAAAACAAAGCCACAGACGCTTTATTGCAGAAAGAAAACCACAGACTATAATCAGAAGAGAAAGTACACGCTTCTCTAGAAATCAGAGACGACAAAGATACAGCTATGCTGATGTAATAATTTAACCACCGAGTTAAGTGACTGAAGTTATTATGTACAGATAACACATAGAGAAAAGTGCATACATACACTCCTATATATAAATATGCTTGACCTTTGAACAGCATGGGATTGAACCACCACAATCTGCTTACAGCAGGGTTTTCTATGGTTACTACCACGCACGGCGCCGCACCATCCGTGACAGGCTGAATCCACAGACTTGAAGTCACAGATCCAGAGTAGCCGACTTCCGATGGGGGGAGCCAAGTATAACCCACACATGGGTTTCCCACTGTGCGGAGGCTCGGCACCCGCCTCCCAGGCTGGTCCAAGTCACCTGCACAGTGCACGTGCGTGTGACAGCACTGATGCCAACACACAGACTTCAGCAGATCAGAGAAAGAGCGAGAGAGAAAATGGGAAGCACTTTTCCTCTTCAAATGCCTGCTGGCAAGTATGAGATTTATGTCTATAGCAGCTCATAAAAAATCTGGTATCACCTCACACTGGTCAGAATAGCCATCATCAAACAGTCTACGAACAATAAACGCTGGAGAGGGTGTGAAAAAGGGAACCTCCTACACCGCTGGTGGAAATGTAAACTGGCGCAGTCACTGTGGAGAACAATAGAGAGGTTCCTTAAAACCTAAAAACATCGACAGAACTGCTACATGACAGGCAACAAGTGGACGCGCGTCCAGAGAAAACCATAGCCTGGGAAGAGGCTGGCTCCCCAGGGCTCACCGCAGCGCGACGCAGCAGCCAGGGCCGAGCAGCAGCCCGAGCGCCCGCCAGCAGAGGGCTGGGTAAAGCAGGTGTGGGGCACACAGGCAGTGGGGTGTCACTCGGCCACTAGAAAGAAGGCCACGACGCCATCCGCAGAGACAAGGATGGGCCTGGAGAGTGTCACACTAAGCAAAGCTCAGTCAGAGAAACACAGACATCACATGAACTTGCGTACAAAGCAGAAGCAGACTCACGAACTCAGAACACACACTTTGGTTAACTAAGGGGAAAAGGTGGGAGGGACAAACTAAAGAGTCTGGGATTAACAGACACACGCTGCTGCAGGTGAAACAGAGAACAAGGCCCTCCTGCACAGCACAGGGAAATCCACTCAATATTCTGCATTAACCTAGGTGGGGACAATCTGACAAAGAAGAGATAAATGAGTGTATATGTACACACACACACACACACACAGAGAACTAAATCACTGTGTACACCACAAATTAACACAACACTGTGAATCAACTACACTCCAATATAAAATAAAACTTTTAAAAATGTGCACCCTCAGTTATACAAGAATGCAAATTCAAACAATAAGTTGCCCCTGGCAGGCTGAGAATGAATAAACCGAATCCACCTAGTGCCTGTGCAAATGCAGAAAAACCCAGGCGATCATAAAGTAGGGTTAAGGGGAGAAACTGAGACAGAGCTTCCGGAGCGTGCAGAGGAAACAGTTTCCAATGCAGGTGCCCACCCACCCAGCAATTCTTCTGCCTGGAAGCGATCCAACCAACAGAGAGAGCCACAGAAGCGTTGTTTGATAATTGTCCGATGATGATCTGGGGCTGTTCTAAATACTGCTGCAGCCACCTAAGTGTCTACCTGTAAGCTACCAAAAATGAGTTAGGGTTATGTACATACTGACATCAAAAGATGCTCGTAAGGTGAAGGTGAAGTCGCTCAGTCGTGTCCGACTCTTTGCGACCCCATGGACTGAAGCCCACCAGGCTCCTCAGTCCATGGAATTTTTCAGGCAAGAGTACTGGAGTGGGTTGCCATACTAAATGGAAAAAACAAACAAACAAATGAAACACAGAACTCCACAGACAGAATGATTATTCTCTATTAAAACACTTCTACACACACCCTTATCTTCAGACACAGGAGGAAGGCAGGCTCCCCACCGAGTGGAAGGGAGTCCACATCCACCCACTTCGATCCAGACTGTTAAATTATATTTTACACTCTGTATCAGTCAATACATGAACAATCTAAATCAATAAAGCCTTCGTGTCTAGATACAAGCGGGAACGCTGCTCTTGGAGCTTCAGACAACCGTGTTCAGGCCAGGAGAGGACATACAGGGGTCCGATCCCTGGGGAGGAGAGCTGACCAAGCCCCACTCTCACCTAGTGGGGACCCCAGCCACACTGACAGAGGCCCGAGTGGACGCAGGACGACAGTGTAAGCGGCCCCGGGGCCACGCTACAGCGGACGGTGAGGCTGGACGAGCCCAGGCTCCCTGCCACGGGGCGGCCAGGTGACTCCGTGACGGGGCTGGAGAAGCCTCAGCGCCGTGTCTCCGCGCGCTTCTGAACCCGAGAGCCGTACAAACGTGCTCCTCGATCCCACCCGGCCACGGGCCTGTGGCCCTGGACCAGTCACCTCTTCCCACCAGGTGGGGGACGTCCGGGGCCTGTGAAGACTCGCTGTGTGTAGGATGCGAGCGCCATGCCTGGTGAAGCCCTGGGCACCAGGACTGATGCCACGGGCACCCACCACCGAGGGGCACCAATTGTGTCCAGCCCAGGGGCAGCCCACCCCCCACGGCCCCCAGAATCGAAGCAGAGGGAGAAGGAAGCGGCTCCAGACCACACATGGCCCCGCGGGCGCCGGGGAGGCACGCACTGCTCACGTCGGCGCGCGGGTTAGGGCCAAGCCTGGACCCCGACCCCCGAGAGGCCCCGCTCATCTTTCTGCCACTGAGACGGAGAGCTGGCTGCCCAGCCCTTGAGGCCGACCTAAACCAGCCGCGCTTGTGATCATGAACACAGAGACAGACCCGGGACCCAACCGCCACGAGGACCTGGGGTCCGGCTTACCTGGATGGCTTTGCGAGCTCATTGCGAGCAGCGGCTTCTCCTTCAAAAGATTCAAAATGGCTCAAAATTTCCACGTAAACGAGAGCTCCAAGGAGCCCGGAGTCCGAGCGGCACATACAAGTCCAGCAACGGGCAGGGCCGGCCCACAGCCACCGAAGCACCCTGGTCTCGCCGACCACGTCGTGGGCCCAGAAATCCAGAGGAGGGTGGGGATCTCCAGGGGCTCTTAGGAGACAACCTGTGTGGGCAGAGAAAGAGGCGGCTTCGGTTAGGAAGTGCAGCCAGGACTCAGCCCTGTACGTGCCTCCCCGCCCCTCTGGTGGATTGCTAAAACACTCGCGTGGACTCACCGTTCTAGTCCTACAAACTACAGAAGTCCTTACATACAAACGAGTTCCCTTCTGAGAGCCCATTCATAAGTCTGCTTTGTTCATAATGCCAACCGAGTTCATCTACACACCCAACCTTACAGATAACGTCAGACACGTGAACTGGCTCATGTGACCTGACGTGTGAACGCACATTTGCACTTTGAAGATTCATAGTTCTGAGGCTCAAAGGTGGGGGCTTTCTGTACTTGAGGTTCTGTTAGTAAATATATATATGTGGATATGTGTAACAATGTATCTGTAGTGCAAGCTCGGAACCGTTCACAGGAAACACTTTAAAAGAGAAATCACTTGAAGCCACCCGATCCCCACACACACACATTTTTCCATTCTCGCGATACCCCCAGCAAAATGTCTATCTTACACGGCAACCGTCTGAGAGTCTGTCTAAATTCAGCTTTGCTCATTTGTGCCTGAAATAGTTTCCCTGGTCTCCACCTTCACGATAACCATTTCCTCGATTCATTCCCATGTTCTGATTTTAAGAAGAGAACACGCTCATCACAGAAAGTGTCTAAACAGCCATCCCAACGCCGTGACACATGGGCAGATGCTGGGAGCATTGTGACGTGCGTCCTTGCCGCTGGGCTCCATCACCTTTCCCCACACAGACTGCCAGCTCCACAGCCGGGCACCCTGCCCTCTCTGCCAGCGTGACGGCCGGGAACGCCCCGGGGTCAGGATCCGCCCTTGGGAACACTGCTCTGAGGCTGTGCTGGGAGCCGCCTGCCTCCTCATCCACCAGGGGCGGGTCTGACAGCCCTGGCCATCAGATCACAGGCCCCGTCCCCAGACCCCTGGAGGGTGACACCTGATGGACACCAATCCTCTTCCCAAGTCCAGCCTCTTTCCCAGATCACAGTCACTAACGGAGGAAGCCACAGAAACAGGGGCACGAACGCCCACCGCCAAGTGTCTGCCTCTGCAACACGGCATCACCTAGGACTCTCCAAATTCCTTGCTGTGATGAGCATGTCTTACAGCTGGAATACAGACATAAACTGAGAACACAGTGATTATGAAAATCCTCACACTGACCCTGGCCAGGGCTCCTCTAAGGCTCCTTTAACAGTGTGACAAATTCCTGTTTTTGATTAAACTGTTCAAGGATTTTCCCCCTATTGCTCATAACCAAAGACCTCTAACCTATTTATCATGTAAAGAACTAAATCCCAAAAGGTGTCTGCTTAGGTGGTACCAATAACACATTCCCCCATAACTGACCAGCGTCTTTACGACTATTATTCTGTACACCGTTACGTCCTTAGGAAACACAATGACTTATCTCATGTTCAGAGTTTCCACTCTTCTCTTGAATAGACGAAGAAGATATAGTACACATATACAACGGAATATTACTCAGCCGTAAAAGACAATAAAATAAAATATCGCCGCTTGCAGTAATGTGGATGAACATATAGCTTATTATACTAAGTGAAGACAGAAAGAACAAGACAAATAGCATCTAATGCCACTTACATAATCTAAAAAAAGACACAAATAAATATATCTGCAGAACAAAAACAGACGCACACAGAGAACAGACTTGTGGCTGCCGAGGTATGAGGGAGGCATGAGCTGGGAGCTCTGGGTGAGCGGATGCCAGCTATAGTTAATGTATAAGGGAAGGACACAACAAGGTCCAGCTGTGTGGCATAGGGAACTACCTTCAACCCCCGGTGACGAATCAGAATGGAAAAGAGTATGAAAAGGAGCATGTCTAGGTAGGTATAACTCAGTCACTCTGATGTACAGCAGAAATTCATCCGTTGTAAGTTAACTGTACTTCAGGAAAACTTTAAAAACAAACAGAACGTTTATTCATCTCCTGACCAGAAAGAAACAGTGCAGCCTTGAAAGCAATGTAGGTGGTACATTTTGCAAATTCTCACAAATCTCAGACGCAAGGAAATCAAGCCAGTCCGTCCTAAAGGCAATCAGTCCCGAACATTCATTGGAAGGACTGATGCTGAAGCTGAAGCTCCAATGCTTTGGCCACCTGATGCAAAAAGGCAACTCATTAGAAAAGAACCTGATGCTGGGAAAGACCGAAGGCAAAAGGAGAAGGGGGCAGCAGAGGATGAGATGGTGGGATGGCATCCTCGACTCAGTGAAGATGAATTTGAGCAAACTCCTGGAGAGAGTGAAGGACAAGGAAGCTTGGCATGATGCAGCCCATGGGGTCACAAATGGTCGGACAGGACTTAGCAACTGAACAAAACGAATCTCTGTATCCTCCACCCAAAAGTCACAACGTGGCTGGGTATAAAAGTCTTGCCTCACAGCTATTTCCCCCTCCAGGCCTTAGCTGCCATCCCGCCGTCAGACACAGAACCCTCTGACCAGCCAGGCAGCGCTTCCTTCCCAGGGAACCTCGGGGGGCTGATTTCTGATGCCTCCTTCTGTCTGCTTTCCGCCAGGATTTTGTTGTTACTTTGATCTTGAAATTCAAAAACGTCAGAAGATGTATGGTAAGAATCTCTTTTCATCTAACTTGCTCCAAACAGGAACCTTTCAGTACACGCAGGTCCCCTCTTTTGCTCAGGAAAATGCTCTTTGATGGCATTTTGGTGGCTGCTTTGCCACATCTGTTTTGGCGTCTTCACAGCTCCCACACCGTCTGGCTGGAGCCAGAAGCCCATCATTTCCAGCTTCTCTCAGCACTGGTGCCTCGTGCTTTACTCTGCATCCCAAGTGCCTCTGCCTGAGTGTTTGCCACGTCACTGCTGCTAATGCCCATGATCTCCACTTCATTCCTACGGCTTTTCATACAGATTTTAACTAAACCTTAAGCTCTCTGTCTTCAACCATCTCCCTTATGACTCACTCCACTGCCTTCTCCTCTCAGCTGAGTCCCTCCTCGCGACCTCTGTGCTGTGTGTATTTCTGGCCAAAGCCTTCTGAAACTCCTTTTTTCTGATTCTGACGACTGACTGTTTTCTTCTGCCTTTCAGGAGAGTGCCCTTTCCACCACATGCCAGAATACCTTTCAAGACTCTGCGGTGGGGATTTACTTCTGTTTGTTTATCCTCAAGTGAACATATCTGTGGTCTAGATCTCAGTTTTGCCCAAAGACTGTGTACCTCCGATCCTACCCCTTCTCTGTTCTCTGCAACAGTGGCTAAGCGCTTCTCAGAGCCACCCCTCTGGCAGCTGACACACACAGAACCCAAGATAAGTGCCCAGCATCAGCAGGCTCTCAGCTAGCATGGGGCTGAGACAAACCAAATGCAGACAGAACAGACACAGAAGAACTGCCGCAACACAGTCATTATCTGTATAAACTCCTTCTGTATTAAGAAGCTTCTGCTATAAGACAATAACGCACTCTGGGAAAAATTCACACTCCAGAAACTTGCATAAAAATACCAGGGTTTATGGAAAAAAAAAAAAAAGCTTGGAGCAGACTAGCAAAAACTGCAATTTAATAACTAGGATACTACGAAATCAACACTAACTCTAGTTTTTAAAAAGACATGTAAAATCCCCAATTCCGTGTACAATGTCCAGCCAAGGTAGAGTTTTATAAAAGGTGGCAACAGTTTGATGAGAGAGGGTGAAAGGAAGAACTGAAGCTTCTGGGTCATGGAACAGGGGACAGAACACAAAGATGGAGGAAACCACGCAGTAACCAGTTTCGAGAAAGAGCACACCGCCAA
>SJXQ01008887.1:11253-23335 GCA_006408695.1 Aepyceros melampus | reverse complement strand
GTCCCCCGAGAGGCAGCACTGCTGGGGCCTCCCCAGCTCCCCGACGTGCCCCCGCAGGCGCCCCCGTCACATTAGCGTCTGCCTCCTGCGCTCACAGCAGGTGCCGCGGAGCCAGCAGGCGCTCGTCTGTCCCTGCACAGCGCCCATCCATCTGGAGCTGGGGGCTGAGCTGTGTCCAGCCCCGCATCTCCCAGAGAGCGGTGCGACCCTGGACCGGTCTCCCTGCTCTCTGAGCGGTGCGACCCTGGACCGGTCTCCCTGCTCTCTGAGCGGTGCGACCCTGGACCGGTCTCCCTGCTCTCTGAGCGGTGCGACCCTGGGTTACACAAGGACCCTGTGGGTGACTGAGGTGCCTGTGAACCCTCGGGGTTACTGGGTCAATGAGGACCCCACTCACTGTCATGAAGATGCCAGGGCACAGGAGAAAATGACAAGTTAAGAGCCAACTGTGTTACAGCTGAAAACTAAATTAACTCCTAACAAAGGAAGCAAACTGCCCCAGCCCCACAAGGAGAGCAAGTCTTTTCTATTCAGTCTAAGAGGACGACCCACCAACAGTGGGAGCCACTGGTGTGACCACGTTGCTCCTCTGTCCCTGCCCCACGGCACCAGTATCGCTTCAGGTGGACAACCCGACGTAAAAATTACCTGGGAATTTAACCTCTTCACAAAATAAAACTCAAGTGTGAAACAGCTCCTTTCCTCTTGCTGTGAATGTCTGACGACACTTTACTAACCAGCAGATTGTTGCTTTTCTAAAAAAAACCACACACACACACACACACACACAGACAACATCTGGTATTAAGATCTCAAAAATTAGAGAAGCTTAAGGTTTGTGTGTGTCAGGAAGCAACAATTAGAACTGGACATGGAACAACAGACTGGTTCCAAATAGGAAAAGGAGAACGTCAAGGCTGCATATTGTCACCCTGCTTATTTAACTTATATGCAGAGTACATCATGAGAAACACTGGGCTGGAAGAAGCACAAGCTGGAATCAAGACTGCCAGGAGAGATATAATAACCTCAGATCTGCAAATGACACCACCCTTATGGCAGAAAGTGGAGAGGAGCTAAAGAGCCTCTTGATGAAAGTGAAAGAGGAGAGTGAAAATGTTGGCTTAACACTCAACATTCAGAAAACGAAGATCATGGCATCTGGTCCCATCATTTCATGGGAAATACATGAGGAAACAGAGTCAGACTTTATTTTTTGGGGCTCCAAAATCACTGTAGATGGTGATTGCAGCCATGAAATTAAAAGACACTTACTCCTTGGAAGGAAAGTTATGAGCAACCTAGATAGCATATTCAAAAGCAGAGACATTACTTTGCCAACAAAGGTCCATCTAGTCAAGACTATGGTTTTTCCAGTGGTCACATATGGATGTGAAAGTTGGACTGTGAAGAAGGCTAAGCACCGAAGAATTGATGCTGTTGAACTGTGGTGTTGGAGAAGACTCTTGAGAGTCCCTTGGACTGCAAGGAGATCCAACCAGTCCATTCTAAAGGAGATCAGTCCTGGGTGTTCTTCAGAAGGACTGATGCTAAAGCTGAAACTCCAATACTTTGGCTACCTGATGTGAAGAGTTGACTCATTGGAAAAGACTCTGATGCTGGGAGGGATTGGGGGCAGGAGGAGAAGGGGATGACAGAGAATGGGACGGCTGGATGGCATTACCGACTCGATAGACGTAAGTCTGAGTGAACTCCGGGAGTTGGTGATGGACAGGGAAGCCTGGCCTGCTGTAATCCATGGGATGGCAAAGAGTCGGACACAATTGAGCAACTGAACTGAACTGAAGGTTTGTGAGAACTATTCACGAATAACATTTTAAATTTAGACCTGTACAGCTCTAACTGAATTATATATTTCTGGTAAATATTAGACAAATGTGGAACATGTGATGACTACAAAAGCAACTGCATTTATAATTTCATTCTTTCCTGATTTATCATATAAATTAAAGCCCACATTTGTGAAGGTGAATACTTCATCCACAAATAAGCAATCTCTGACACTTTGCATGTATTTATATGAGACATCTCTTTATTTATTTCTGCTCCAAACGAAACAGATGAGACCAAACGCATCACCACTGCCTGTGTGTGCTCACATTTCCTTCACCAAACCCTGTGAATCAAGAATCACCTATAGTTCTTCCCTCCTGCAGCAGCCCTTGGAAATTTCAGTTGACCTAATTTCACAAAATAAGCCATAAACGTTCCAAAGGGTAAAAGTCTTAGAAATTATAAATCCTTAAGAGAACATTCTTTAAAAAATCTTATTAAGCAACCACAAAGAGGACATGCTCTGCCACTCTCTGCAATCCTCTGCATCCCGTCACATGGACAAGCAACAATCGCAGCTCAGACTCCATGCTCTTCTCCACCTTGGCCTCAGTCTGCCAGGCTGGTGGAGAAACAGCATGCTGCCAGCGAGCCCAAAAAGAGAACCAAGAGCCACAGCCTGCAGCGCCCCAAAGCAGGATGAAGGAAACAAGTCATCAGCCGAGGACAGTGGAGAGCCATTCCCAGCATCAAGAGGGGGGCCAGGGTGCCCCCTCACACCACGTCCATTCAGCACCACGCTGGTAACGCTCGCCAATGCAACAAGGCAAGAAAAAGAAACGAAAGGCACAAGGAGGGGAAATGCAAGACACTGCACTGCTCATAGACAACATGCTGCAGACACAGAAAGCCCCAAACAATTCACCAATAACCGTCAAAACTCCTAAATGAACTTAACCAGGTGAAAGGGTACAAGGCTGACATGCAAAAGCCACTGTATTTCTACATACCAGCAATAAGCACAAAGAATCTAAAAAGATACCATCTTTAAAAAAGATACCACTGACAATAAAATCTACAATCGCAAACATCCAGGGCTAAGTCTACCAAAAGGTATATATATAAGAGCTCTGTAATTAAGCTATGAAACATTACAGTAGTGGTGTTAGTCGCTCAGTCATGTCCAACTCTTTGTGACCCCACAGACCGTAGCCTGCCAAAGTCCTCTGTTCATGGGATTCTCTAGGCAAGAATACTAGAGTGAGTTGTCATCCCTTATCCAGAGGATCTTCCCAACCCAGGGATCAAACCCAGGTCTTCTGCATTGCAGGCAGATTCTTTACCATCTGAGCCACCAGGGAAGTCCATGAAACAAATTACAAGTCGCAAATCTAAACAAATGGAGGAATAACCTGTTCAGGAGAAGGCAATGGCAACCCACCCCAATACTCTTGCCTGAAGAACTCTACGGACAAAGGAGTCTGCTGGGCTATAGTCCATGTAGTCGCAAAGACTGGGACAAGACTGAGCAACTAACACACGTATTATAAATCTATGTAATTAAGACACTGTGAAAGAGTAGATAAATAAAACAAGGAGCAGAATGTTCTAGACTGAGCCCAGCACACACATAGTAATACGGTTATAGCAAAGGCTGAATTCCAAACCTACAGGGAAATGGGCAGGTCTTTTCAATAAACAGTGCTTGAGTTACTAGGATCTTTATAGAAACAGAAACGAACTACGACCTGGACAGAACATCAACAAGCAAATTAGCGTGAGATGGACCACAGACCTGAATGTTAAAGGCAAGACCAGACAGCCTCACCGAGAAGACGGGAGATCTGTGGGCAGATGAAGATTCCTTAACCTACGTAACAATTTTAAAGTGTGAGGCACTGACCGTGGAGGAGAGAAAATGACATATTATACTGCATCAAAACGAAGAACTTGTCTGTCGAGAGACCCAACAGAAGAGCAAAAAGGTAACCCAGAGAGCAGAAGATAATTTGCCCAGTACATCCAACAAAGGATCAGAATCCAAAATAAGTAATTCGCTAATCATAAAGAAAAGGCAAGCAACCCAAATAAAAACTGGGCAAACACTATGAACAGGCATTTTTACTAAGTTCAGTTCAGTTCAGTCGTGCAGTCGTATCCGACTCTTTGCGACCCCATGAATCGCAGCACGCCAGGCCTCCCTGTCCATCACCAACTCCCGGAGTTCACTCAGACTCACGTCCATTTAGTCTGTGATGCCATCCAGCCATCTCATCCTCGGTCGTCCCTTTCTCTCCTGCCCCCAATCCCTCCCAGCATCAGGGTCTTTTCCAATGAGTCAACTCTTCGCATAAGGTGCCCAAAGTACTGGAGCTTCAGTTTTAGCATCATTCCTTCCAAAGAAATCCCAGGGTTGATCTCCTTCAGAATGGACTGGTTGGATCTCCTTGCAGTCCAAGGGACTCTCAAGAGTCTTCTCCAACACCACAGTTCAAAAGCATCAATTCTTCGGCGCTCAGCCTTCTTCACAGTCCAACTCTCACATCCATACATGACCACAGGAAAAACCATAGCCTTGACTAGACGGACCTTAGTCGGCAAAGTAATGTCTCTGCTTTTGAATATACTATCTAGGTTGGTCATAACTTTTCTTCCAAGGAGTAAGCGCCTTTTAATTTCATGGCTGCAGTCACCATCTGCACTGATTTTGGAGCCCAAAAAAACAAAGTCTGACACTGTTTCTACTGTTTCCCCATCTATTTCCCATGAAGTGATGGGACCAGATGCCATGATCTTCGTTTTCTGAATGTTGAGCTTCAAGCCAACTTTTCCACTCTCCTCTTTCACTTTCAACAAGAGGCTTTACTAAAGAGGACTCCAAAAGGTCAGTCATCACAGGAAGACATTCTCAGCAACTGAAATACTAAGGAAATGCAAATCAAACCCAGAACAGGATCCCACAAAAGGCTAAAATATAAAAGCAGAGCAGAACCTGGAACTGGCAAGGGTAGAACGACCAGACCTCTTAGGTGCTGCCTTGAGAGTGGGCGGGAGAAACAACTATGTGAAACGGATGCTCAAATGGCCTGTGAGGCTCACGTAGGCTCCTCGGAGCCATGCATGAGTGATACCACCCAGACACACCCGCAGAGGCTCACGTGGGCTCCCCGGAGCCGTGCACAAGTGATACCACCCAGACACACCCACAGAGGCCCTCGCAGGCTCCCCGGAGCCACACATGAGTGATACCACGCAGACACACCCACAGAGGCTCACGTGGGCTCCCCGGAGCCATGCACGAAGGATACCACGCAGAACACCCACAGAGGCTCACATGGGCTCCCCGGAGCCACGCAGGAAGGATACCACCCAGATACACCCGCAGAGGCCCTCGGGGGCTCCCCGGAGCCACACATGAGTGATACCACCCTAACACACCCACAGAGGCCCTCGTGGGCTCCCCAGAGCCGTGCACGAGTGATACCATCCAGACACACCCGCAGAGGCTCACGTGGGCTCCCCAGAGCCGTGCCCAGGCGACACAGGAGCACTATCTGCGGTCGGTGAAAACTGGAAACCTGCCACGTGTCCATCAGCAGTAGAGTAAATAAACTGTGAATCAAACTCCAGTCCTGCGGAGAGCATGGTCCAGCAACAAGACCACACAAAGCGCGCCTAAGAGCAGCAGCACAGACAAGCTCTGCAGCTGGGGGAGAGCAGACACTCAAGGACACAGTGTGGGACCCCACGGTGTGAGACGCCAAACAGGCCAAATAACTTGCACTGTGAGAAGCCGACACAAGTGACCCTTGGGTGTGGAAGGAAGAGCCAAGGGGTGTGTGGAAGTGTTCTGTTTCCTGATCCCAGTGAAAACGCCATGAACGGGCAGAAATTCACCCAGCTGAACACTTTGGGCTGCTAAACAGAGACAAGGAATCAAGCACCCAGACGCCGCCTTGCACGAAGAAAGATTCAGAATCACACCTACCGGTCTGGTCCATTCCACCTGCACTGTTTCAGCAGAACCCTGGCTTTCTCGGCTGCCGTGCTCCCACGACACAGCAGCTCCTGCTACTGCACCCTCACGACCACCGTGCACTCGGGAGATGTTTACCAGATTACCTCGTCTGGAAACGGCAAAAGCTCACAGAGACCTCACAGGATGCGTGAGCGCGAGTCTGTAACGCAAATACGGGCGACAGGGGGCGGGAGGATTCAAACCGAGGCAAGTCCCAGGAGGCTCCAAGCCGGGCGTCAGACAGAAAAATGTATAGTGGAATAATTTTAATTCAAATATTTTTCAATTAAAAAGTAAATTTAATTTGAATTAAGATTAATAGTTTAAATAAGTTTCAGTCAAAAAACAGACTGTTGACTGTATGATTTTTCTGAGCCCTATTTATCCATAGCCAGCTTCTTAAATAAGCATCGTTTTGTTCACCAGATACCCTTCATGAGATACGGGCCATAAGGTTGAGCAACTATGTTTTGTAAGAGTGACATTTGATGACGGATGGTCACACCGTCAAAGTCAAGATGTTTTCCCCACAGTCTGTTGGGCCAGTTTTATACTTTAGTTGCGCAACAGGCTCTATGTGTGCAGCGTTGCGTCGGTCATGTCCAACTCTTTGCAACCCTATGGACTGTGGCCCGCTGGGCTCCTCTGTCCATGGGATTCTCTGTGCAAGGATACTGGAGTGGGCTGTCATGCTCTCCTGCAGGGGATCTTCCCGACCCAGGCACCAAACCCGCCTATCTCATGCCTCCTGCACTGGCAGGCAGGTTCTTTACCACTAGCACCACCTGGAAAAGCCCAATAGACTATACTTGCAAGTAATAAGACTTCATGTCTGTGTTCGAACAGGAACTTCACTAACTCTGTGAAATCAGGCTTGGTGCTGAGCAGAGGGCTGGGATTCCATCAGCCCTGACTCCCTCCGCCTGCTATGGAGAGGCCAGAAGGTCTAACCCTGAGAGGAGAAAGGGGACGGGCACTGTGTCATCCTTTGCACACGCGTGTGCACACGCCGTCCGCAGCATGACAGCATCTACCCTCTCTCCCGAAGTAAGCAGCCTCCCAGCACCCTGGATGGCCTCTCCGCACGGCCATGTCTGTTGACTGATAATTAGCCACATAGACAAACTTAAGATTAAGCGTCCAAATGGATAAAGCGTCCAGATAAAACAACACTTGTTTCCTGAGCTGCTAAGTAAAATAATTTTAGAGGAAAAGGTTCCAGCAGGCAGGCAGGGAGCTGGAGATCTGGCTTGTGAGCGGAAAAGTCAGATGGGGAGGGGGGCAGGCGGGTACAGGCCGGACACTCCAGTGGCCGGAGCGCCCAGGGCATTCTGCATCAAGAGGGTGCTAAGCCCCCGTGTGGCTCCCCACCTGGTCTCATTAAGTGGGGGTCAAGGGAGAAAACCAGTGCAAACCCAGGACCGTGAAGACTCCCCAGGGGTGGGGAGGTACCGGCGGTTCGATATCCCCAGTTTTCCACTAAAGGCCTGAGGACAGATCGCAGAAGCTGGGAGCAAGCAGGGACTCATGGGTCTACTCCCACACCCGGGGCCCCTCATCCCCCAGGAAGCCACCCTTCATCCTTGTCCTTCCATTTACCAAGCACATCGATGCAGCTGAGACGTGCAAGGACTTCCACCATCCTGGCCACGGCCCCCACCGGCAGACGGGCCTGCAAACTGCCCAATGGGCCCCCTCATCCCCCATCACTCTGTGACCTCAGAGCCTGCCCTGTCTGCCAGGAGCTGCGCTGCGTCTCCCCTCCTCGTTGTTCACACATAAATGCACACGTTCGGGGTACATAGATGGAGGGTAACTGCACCACTCCATCCTTGGAGTCCTTGTCTTTTTTCCTTCTTTTTCCTCCCCTCTCCACCACCAGCCACAGCAGGTCACCTCTGTGTGGGTGCGGTCCATAGTGTTCTCCGTTTTCTCACACACAGATTTACACACAGAGAGGCGCACACAAACCCCAGGTGTTCACGCTCTGCCTTACAAAACTGAGATTTTATCATTCCTTCCAAAGAACACCCAAGACTGATCTCCTTTAGAATGGACTGGTTGGATCTCCTTGCAGTCCAAGGGACTCTCAAGAGTCTTCTCCAACACCACAGTTCAAAAGCATCATTTCTTTGGCACTCAGCTTTCTTCACAGTCCAACTCTCACATCCATACATGACCACTGGAAACAGTGTCAGACTTTATTTTGGGGGGCTTCAAAATCACTGCAGATGGTGATTGCAGCCATGAAATTAAAAGACGCTTACTCTCTGGAAGGAAAGTTATGACTAACCTAGATAGCATATTAAAAAGCAGAGACATTACTTTGCCAACAAGAAAAAAATAAAACCAAGATAAATAGAAAACTGACCCCAGAAGACACCAAGGTAACTGGAGCCCCTGTAACAAGTGACACAGAGAATGCAGACACCAAGGGCAAAACACAGCCCTGAAAATGCCAGCAGGGGTGGCCGGCCATAAGGAGAATGCTGAGACTTCAAGCAGGCAAGTGCCAAGGTAAGAAACCCACAGAGGAACGGGGTGAGGGGGGTTCCCAGCAGAGTAAACCTCAGAGGACCAAGCTGGCGCCCTGGATGGATCCACGGGAACTCCACCAACGGGCAGCAGAGACAGAGGGGAGTGAAGAAATGGCAACAGTGATGATGGTGGTGGTCGTGATGGTGGTGGTGGTGGTGGTGACGGTGGTGGTGGTGGTGACGGTGGTGGTGACGGTGGTGGTGGTGGTGACGGTGGTGGTGACGGTGGTGGTGGTGGTGGTGGTGATGGTGGTGGTGGTGGTGATGAGATGATGGTGGGGACGGTGGTGGTGGTGTGAATGCTGCTGATGGTGGTGGTGGTCGTGATGGTGATGGTGGTGGTGGTGACGGTGATGGTGGTGATGATGGTGATGATGGTGATAATGAGATAATGGCGGGGATGGTGGTGAACGATGATGGTGATGAGGGGAGGAAAAGGAAACTCCCCTCCAAATGACCCCACAATAAGCCCTTACAAGAAGGAGTTCCCTGTATGCCAACCAGGATACATCTAACTCCCACATTATAAAATGTCAGAACAGGAGTGTAAAGAGAAGCTCCTGCGGCTTCAGAGGAAGCACCTCACACGTGAGCCCGAGCGTGAGTGAGAACTGCGCGGCCCCGCGCTTCTCATCAGCAGCAGAGGGCCAGCGGCCTGCTGTACTGGCTCCCGAGCTCCGAGTTCTCCTTCTGCCCCAAACAAGGCACGTCTGGTCACGGCCCTCTCGGCGAACCTTCTAGACAGGGCTTGTCGCTGTGACAGTCAGGAGATGCTGGCCCTAAGGTGTGTGTCTGCTGCGGTGAGTGACGTGGGCCTCCCCGGCCAGGTCCAGACCTGTGACCTCCTGGCACTGTGCTCGGTGGTCAGCCAGAGGTGATTAACGCCCATCAGTCACGGACCCGACAGAGAGCAGACAGGTCCAGTCCAGGGCCCTCCTGATGACCTCGCTTGCCTCAGACCCTGATGCTTCTCAGCTCCGTGTGTCCCTGGATACAGCCTGAGTGGCCAGCCCTGAGTGATGGTTAGTTAAGAGCAGGGAAGGGCTTCCCTGATGGTGCGGTCCTGAGTCCACTTGCCAAGGCGGGGGACACGGGTTTGGTCCCTGCTCCAGAGAGATTCCACACGGCACAGAGCAGCTGAGCCCGTGCGCCACAGCTGCTGTAACTGTGCTCCAGAGCCTGGACACCGCAGCAAGAGAACCGCCGCCAAGAGAAGCCCGCACACCGCCAAGCCCTGCTCGCCCACAGAAAGCCTGTGCAAAGCAACGAAGACCCGGGGCAGCGAAGTGTCAACAGCAGCAGCAGGAAGGGGCTGGGTGGCGACACTCCCCATCCTGAGACGGACGAGCGCGGGTCCCACGTGCCGGGTGGTGGCCTTGGCCAACCACCCGCGCTGCGCACCAGCAGCGCGCTGAGACGAACTGTGAGCAGCCCCCACACGGGAAGAAGGCAACTCGGTGAGAAGGTGAGCATCAGGGGATGCGCGTGTTAGTCAACCTGATCATGAGAATCATTTCACAATGCACACAGGTTACACACACAAAACTTCGTCAGCTACACAGTGAAGCAGAGTGAAGACCCAGCAGACGGCAAAGAAACCCTAGGCTGCTGTGCAATCACGAATCACAATCATGAATAAGCCCCAGGCAAAGACACTCCTCGGAGAAGGCGACGGCACCCCACTCCAGTACTCTTGCCTGGAAAATCCCATGGACGGAGGAGCCTGGTAAGCTGCAGTCCATGGGGTCACTAAGAGTCAGACACGACTGAGCGACTTCTCTTTCACTTTTCACTTTCAAGCATTGGAGAAGGAAATGGCAACCCACTCCAGTGTTCTTGCCTGGAGAATCCCAGGGACGGAGGAGCCTGGTGGCTGCCGTCTATGGGGTCGCACAGAGTCGGACACGACTGAAGGGACTTAGCAGAAGCAGCAGCAAAGACACTCGTGGCAATCGAGGGGGCTGCAGGACTACAGAGAGAAAACGCCTGCACAGCACACACGTGGCTTTTCAGAGGAGGTGGGTCTTTATTGACAGGGGGAGGTGACTCTGAGTCAGCCCACTCTGGACAGAGGCCGCCTACTGCTGGCCCCGCCACCCAGCCTCTGGACCTGGACACCAAGACCCGTGGATGGACACCGAGGGGCCCCAGGACAGGCCCACACCTCCTCCCTGGATGCCCTGGCCGCCCCACAACCATAGTGACAGCCGTTTCAGAGCCGGCGATGGATCCAAACACCACCCTCTCTGGCTCTGTCCGTGACCTTGTCACTGACCTGAGTCACCTCTGAAAGCGTCATCAACTCGAGCCCAGGAAAACATCACCAGACAGACCCGCCCAGCTGTGCCTGCTGCCTCCTCCGTGTGTCCAGGCGTCCAGGGTCCTCCCCATTGCATGAGTCCACATGCCGTCGGTTCCACAAGCACCGTCCACCCCAAACACAGCACCCCTGTCCAGCTGGCTGCACCCAGCCCCAAGGCCCTCCCAGTCACTGGCAGGGCCTACACATCTCTGTCATCTCCAGCAAGGAAGGCGGGCCCCAGGGGTCCTGCCCTCAGCAACCCCAGGCATCCCCAATGTGACCCAGAGGATGCAAACCCCTGGTTGGCCCGGAGGTGAGCAGGCAGGGAGCCCAGAGCCCTGCCCCCCGGGGAGGCACAGGGCAGGCAGCACGTCCAGATGGTGACACTGGTCCTCAGCACGGCGGCCGGAGCGACGAGACCACCCAGCACCTCGGGCACGCCTCACTGATACGACCCACACGCAGGCCGGCAGTCTGCGCCCGAGACGGAGGCCCTGGCGCCCGTCCTGCCGCCCCCGCGAGCCCGGAGTGGATGCTGTCCCCTACACCAGCCCAACGCTGCCCCTCTCCAGGACCTCCACCTTCCTCCAGCACTGAACCTGGGCAGACATCAAACTGGTGTCCAAACTCTCCCTGAGTTTCAAGAAAGGCAGCGGGGAGGCAGTGAGACACAGAGGCGGCCGCAGGGGAAACCGAGCGACTCCCGGCTCCCGACGCCCCGGCCCACACCTGGGGCGCACGGGGGGCCCTGGAGCGCAGATCCGAGCAGCCCCCAGCCCAGCCAGGCTGCCCAGCGAAGGGGAGGCACCCTGGGTAAGCGGCGCGCTGGGCCTCAGAGAGACAGACAAGCAGGCACAGCATGTCGGGCGCTGAGGGCTGGGAGGCGGCCAGGGCGGCCAGGACGCGGTGGGGGCAGCCAGGGACGCGGGGGCCGAGGGGCCGCTCCCTGCGGGATGCTGCCTGGGCTGCTCTCAGCCGCCCCACCCTGTCCCCAGGCCCCCAAGGCTTTTCACCCCAAGGCTCACCTGTGGCCCCCCTCTCCTTGGCCTCCTTGGGTAAAACTGCCTTCCAGAAACGAACAGGAAACAGACAGGCCTCTCTGCAGACTTCCAACGTCTGTCCAGCGTCCCAGGAACCATCTTTTTCCCTCTTTCATCCCGAAGGAAAACGACCCGTTTGCTCTGGCCGCTCACTTGGCAGATTAAGAGAAGGTGTGGCGTGGGCCCAGGGCAGCAGGGCGGGAGGGCAGCTCGGAGCAGGCCCCGCGGGCCCAGGGGTGGACTGCACCACGAGGAGGAAGCGCGGTCGCCGGGGCCGGGGGCCCCAGGGGGCGGGTGTCCCCGGGAAGGGCTGAGCAGAAGGGAGAGGCGAGCCTAGAGGAAGGCTGGGCCTCGGGAAGGGGGGGCCGCCCTGCTGGAGGGGAGGGGCACA
>SJXQ01008886.1:167761-201601 GCA_006408695.1 Aepyceros melampus | reverse complement strand
GTCAATGTATAGCAAAACGAATACAGTATTGTAAAGCAAAACAAACTAAAAAATAAAAATTAATTAAAATTAAAAAAAACCTCCCTGAAAACATACTAAAACTGCTTCATTTTATGAGGCCAGAATTAAGCTGATATCCAAACTAAACATAGACATCACAAGAAAAGATAATTATAGGTCAATATTTCTCAAGAATATAGACTCAAAAATCCTTAAATATTAACAAATCTAGTCCTACACATATAAAAAAAATAAAACATCTTATGCCATATGATTGTTTCAGAAAAATATATCACTACATTTAACACCCTACCTTGATAAACACCAAAATTAAACTATCAAGGAAGGGATATACAAATCTTATTGGATTATCTGCAAATAAGCACATGAGATATGCTTATTTTACTTAGAAAGTCAGTTCACTAAGATTTTATTTATTACAGCTAAAGTTGAAATATTACTTTGAAAATCAACTTTGTCCTTTTAGTAAATCCCAAATCAAACTTCTCTGAGGCCTTTAATATATTACTTATGAATGATAAAATATGAATCATTAATAATTCTTTTAAATATTACAAAGTATAAATCATTTCTGATTATGTTGCAACCATTTATGAAACAGCATTAAACTGTGTAACCAAGTAAATTATGAACATGGATTTTTAAAAACCAAAAGAGAAAATTAACCTTCTTATACTACATCACCAAATATCTCAGATGAAACTCTTACTTAATATCTCAGATTTAAAAGTACATTTCAGCAATACCAGTAAAGATGCTACAGGAGCATAACATCTAATAATTGCTCAAATATTTGTTGGATGAGTATTTCCAGCAGAACATGAGCCCCTTGAAGACAAAGCTTGATCGTGTCTTTCAGATATTTGAATCTATAGCACAGTGCAATCTATAACAACACCGCACAGAACTGTTTAAAAACTGCATCTTAAACTAAAACCACAAAACTCCACTGTACTTATTTTCTTTTGGTTTGGATTCATTTCATTTCATTTTTCTGATATCCAAATAGAAGATACACTTCATTTCAGAAACCTCTCTTAATTTGTGCATTGCTTAATAAACTGTGACTGGCTTATCCTTTATTCCTGGAGTTTACTTCTATCCAATAGGCATATGAACTCTTAATATTTATTGAACAGAATGTTACCTTTCATTCCAATGGATCCCTATGTTCCTATTTTAAAGTTTTAGTAAGAGCTTGGTAAAAAGCCATTGACATTATTGTTATTTTGTAAACCATGGAGTAACAACCTAAATGTCCACGAAGTTGTACAACAGATGAAATTCAGCAACATAAAGGGGCCCTAGGGAATTTGGTCTGGCAGCTCTGACACCTCTAGTATTAAACAAAAGCATGACTTGTGTAGTCTCTTTGATGTTTACTATGAGACGTAATTAATGTTTTCATTCAAATGCTTTTCACATGATTTAGCACAGCCTGATGCATGATTTTAAATCCATCCATACATGCCACAATTATTGCAACCTGATTTGCCCAATCCAAGTCAAAGTATAACTGTAGCGACACTTAGAGTATGTTTCCTTGTTCCTGAGACATTGGTTTCTCCATTTCCCAAGTTACCAATTTGACTATAAGCAGAGAAGGCATTTTATATTAGGAAGATATCTGAAATTTAGATACTGACAGAAGATTAAATTTATAATATAAAGACAAGGCAGTTATTGAGAAATATGGAATGTCTTAGTTAGGCTTCGAAAAATAAAGTAAACCCTTCCTTTCTGCCTTTTTAAATTCTTTCCTACCCAGAAAACAGAATCCTCCATGGGGCTTGCCTGTGAAATTGAGCCATGCATCTTGACTGGCTATTCTAGCTGGGCCAGTCACTGCCCAGGCATCAAAGACCAGATTCCCACTGCACCTTCAGACTGCATGGCAGAGAATCGCCCTGCCAGGATTCCATCCGAGCTTACCCACAATGGAAAAAGTTTTCTGAATTATACTGTTCCAGGGCTCCTGCCTTGACAGGAGGCAGTCAAGCCTGACAGCCCTTTGCCTCTTGCCGTTATCTTGAAATCAACTGCACAGCCTGATGCACAGAATAATGGCCCTGGACTATTCTGCAGGACTTGACCCATCTGGTCACTGAGGATGACAGCTTTGCTGGCTTCCTACCATCTGGGAGGAGCCTGCTGCTACACAGAGGTGACCTCCGTCTCTCCACCTGGCTCTGCTATGGAGGAAATCAGTTTTACAAGTGTGCTCATTCAGAAATCAAAGCAACTTTGCACCAAGGCCTATCCATCTTTGTCTTTAATTAAGAGTGCTGGATCCTTTGAGATGAAATACTGAAGTGTAAAGCAATGGCAAGGGCACACATTTTCTGCATCAGGTACCATTTTGTGTGTAAGTCCCTTAGTTAAAATCTTGAAAGAAATCAGATGTTTCAATGGGGGGAGGGAATTAATGTGGCTATTTTATAAATCCCTGTATATTTCATCTTTGAAGAAATTTCTTATATTATAGCTGACTAATGAGCCTACAATGATTAGTATTTTTCCAGTTGGTTCTTTCAGGTAAATGATTGATTTATACTTAATTATTTGAAGTTGATTTCACAGCCTGTTTTACATTTTAAAAGAATGGCAATATTGGTGAATTATAATAAGTGGAACCCGAATGTATAGAAACTGCAAAGCGCTTCTGAATCCATTACTGAAAAGACAGATGAGAGCAAGAGGAAAGCCAAGACTGACTAATATGTTTAACTTAGTGAAATTCGGGGATGCTGGGCTGGAAGAAGCACAAGCTGGAATCAAGATTGCCGGGACAAATATCAATAACTTTAGATATGCAGATGACACCACCATTATGGCAGAAAGTGAAGAGGAGCTAAAAAGGAACTTGATGAAAGTGAAAGAAGAGAGTGAAAAAGTTGGCTTAAAGCTCAACATTCAAAAAACGAAGATCATGGCATCCAGTCCCATCACTTCATAGGAAATAGATGGGGAAACAATAGAAACAGTGGCAGATTTTGTTTTGGGGGGCTCCAAAATCACTGCAGATGGTGATTGCAGCCATGAAATAAAAGATGCTTACTCCTTGGAAGAAAAGTTATGACCAACCTAGAGAGTATATTCAAAAGCAGAGACATTACTTTTCCAACTAAGGTCCATCTAGTCAAGGCTATGATTTTTCCTGCGGTCATGTATGAATGTGAGGGTTGGACTGTGAAGAAAGCTGAGTGCCAAAGAATTGATGCTTTTGAACTGTGGTGTTGGAGAAGACTCTTGAGAGTCCATTGGACTGCAAGGAGATCCAAGCAGTCCTCCTAAAGGAGAACAGCCCTGGGATTTCTTTGGAAGGAATGATGCTAAAACTGAAGCTCTAGTACTTTGGCCACCTCATGCAAAGAGTTGACTCATTGGAAAAGACTCTGATGCTGGGAAGGATTGGGGGCAGGAGGAAAAGGGGACGACAGAGGATGAGAGGGCTGGATGGCATCACCCACTTGATGGACGTGAGTTTGGGTGAACTCCGGGAGTTGGTGATGGACAGGGAGGCCTGGCATGCTGCGATTCATGGGGTCACAAAGAGTCGGACATGACTGAGCGACTGAACTGAGTTTAACTGAATATTCCATAGTGTTAATAGTTTGGTTTCTGGTTGCTTTTTATATTTATAAAAACAGTTAGCTGACTTTTATGGGTTTCTTCATAACTCCACTCTGTAAGTTGCAGTACAGCACTAACCATAGAGGATTTCAAAAGTCTGCTCCTTGGTTCTCCTGCCCCACTCTAGACCTTCTGCAACACATTCACCCAGATGCCCGGTGATATTTGAAGAACATCAATCAGATTACTCCCCTTTCCTGCTCAAAACCTTCCAGTGCCCCCCATGTCATTCAGACTAATGACCACACTGTCTTCGTCCACAAGGCCATTGTGATCTGTCCCTGCCTGTCTCTCTGACCTTGTCATGCAACAGTCTCCTCTCTTGCTCAGCCCACTCGAAATGGAGAGCTTGTTTCGCTGCAAGCCTGCATTTTTCATCTAACTGTGAAGTTATGTGTTAAAATTATCTTGGCCACAGATGTCTGTTAACATACCACTATCATCTCATAGGTTACAAGCCCAATAAAGTCAAGAATTATTTTTCTATCCTGTTTACCACAGTATTTCTAGTGTCTAATAAGTTACATGTTCAAGTAAAGTGATACTAATCACTTATTTATCTCCCAACAGTTCTATGAGAACAGGTCTAAAAGCAACTAAAATGGTTTCTTCATCACCCTATTCACACTCCCTTGGGTACTTCTTGAATATTAAGGCCACAAACACTTGTCGAGTAAATTGCCCTAAGAAAATAAATATATTAAATATGTGCAGGGGGAAACTCAGGACAGAATTCAGGATTGTCACAAAACAACAATGTGGTCACTTTACTTTAGAAGCAAATTAGAATAATATTATTAATAAATTTACACAGCTTAGCAGCACTGTTACTTGGTGAAAAACAATGTAAATTATAGCGCAAGGTTTTAAACTATTCAAGCCATGGTTCAAATTGTGGCTCTACTCCTTTTGTCTATTTGTGACCTTGGGGACATCAATTAATTCATTGACTCCTTCTTCCACAAATGATGGTGAATCCTTTTATTCCACAAACCTTCAGGCAGATTCTTTACCATCTGAGCCACCAGGGAAGTATCGAGTGTGCTGTGCATGCATGCCTGCTCAGTCACTCAGTTGCAGCCCCCTCTTTACGACCCGACAGACTATAGCCCGCCAGGCTCCTCTGTCCATGGGATTCTCCAGGCAAGAATACTGGAGTGTGCTGCCATTCCCTTCTCCAGGTATATTGTGAGGAGTAAATTAAGCATTATATATGGTCAAAAGAAGTATATAATTTCAAATATGAATGATTATAGTTGTATGCTTCAGTGATAAAGAAATCTCTTTAAAGCCTCGTTTGCCCCACCTACTTGCAGCTACAGACATAGTATCTTCTTCTAAGTAGGGTGAAATATTGAAAAGATGGACCACGATGAGCTATAGAAGTCAATTCCTGGTACATTTACTGGGACTCTTATTCCATCCTGCTCAATGAGATAAAGATAGTGCATTATAAAATACAAATCAAAATAACCTCTTTCACGTGGAAGAAGTTATTCTTTTTCTTCCTGCATGAACTTCAGAATGAAGTCCCAGTGTGACAACTTCAATTAACTTAAATCAATTTGAAGTTGATAGAGTCTTAAGAAATTGACCTACTGTGTGAGGCTGATTCACTTTTGACCCAGAAATTAATAAGCAGAACTCTTGGCTATAAGAGGAACAGAACCGAAGATACACAGGTTTCAGAAGACTTGTGATTAGGTATGATATAATAAAACACACTCAGGCTGTCTGTAGAACCCCTTCTACTGGCTGATTCAGAAACAGTCACATACACACGCAACGTCTACCTCAATAAATAAAAGTTTATCAGGATAAATTTGTAAGTTACCAAATTAGTTTATGTCACTTAGATTTAGGTATTTTTTTTCCAAATCAGACTGAAGACCAGATGTTTCATACTCAAATGGCCCAATGCAAAGTACTTCAAAATACTATATCATTTAAAATCATAAATGATCAGGAATGAAAGTGGAAAATCAACTACCGAGTTATTTATGAATTAGAAATAGCAAAAGATCTTTGCTATTGGAGACTACAATCTTTCTGAGCTTTCTTGCCAGGAGACTTAAAATATAATTATCATTACATATGTAAGTAAATTAACCTGCATGCATGCTCAGTCATGTCTGACTCTGCGACCTAATGGACTGCGAGGCTCCTCTATCCATGGGACTCTCCAGGCAAGAAGACTGGAGTGAGTTGCCGTTTCCTTCTCCAGGGGATCTTCCCGACCCAGGGATCAAGCCCACATCTGCTGCCTCTCCTGCACTGGCAGGTGGATTCTTTACCATTGAGCCACCTGGGAAGCCCAGTTAAATTACAGATGTCCAGAATTCACTGTTCATTTGTTTTATCTAATCTCTTCATTATGGGAAACAACCCATCTTCACCAATGATCAACAAAGGAATGGCTATTCTATACACTTTACTCCATTCACTGGTCACAGTTAATCAGTCCAAGAATCAGTGGCTACCCAAGTTGAACTAAATCTACTGTCAGGGAATTTTGAAAGTGAGGAACAGAATTAGATATTCCAGAAGCTCCAGCAGCACCATCGGTCATATTTGGTGCAATATGGAGTAGAAAGCCTGAGAAGAAACCGTGAAAAATATACACAAGAGGAGACAAGAGACAGAATCTGGACGGCTTGGGAAGGTCTATTTCTGCTCAGTTGTTCTTGGTTCTTTTAAACCATCCCAATTTTTACCAATGTCATTGTTACTAATCTATATTGTTAGGCATGGCAGATACTGCTAGTTAACCTCCAACAACTATTCTGCCTGCCTTTCTCAGCAGTAGAACAGGTATACAGAACTACCATCAAACAATAAGATAAATTTCCCAGGTTTCCTTGAAGCTGGCTGTGACCATACCATTCCTTTTTCCTGCCTTTTGTGGATATAATAGGGACGTAATAAGCAGTCACCTTGTGGACACACAATGTAAAAAGTCATTCATTGAACTTAACTGTGTAAAACATTAGATGGAAGCTGGTTCTTCAATATCTATACCAATTCCTGAATGCTTATGTTTCTATGAAAGATAAATAACTTCTTTCTTTTAGACAATTGTTACTTTGCCTTTTCCCTATCCCACAAACTTAATCCTAACCAACAGTACATTGGCTTTCTGTCACTTGGAAACAAAAGAGTTGTAACTAATAAATCACCTTATTCATTTATAATCACAAATGTCTTCTGTTTCTGCTTCTTATATAAGTAGATGTGATAGAAATGACTAATATTTTTGCCTACTGTTAGTTAATATTTGCCATTTTACTTAAGCCAAAATTCATTATCTCATTCCAGATTGACCCATCCTAAAGCTGATTGCTTCTGACAGTAGTGATGCATTTTGTTCCGTCAGCTATAAACTAAATTTGGATACATTGAATAGAGTGTCTTTATTCTCTGCACAGTGATTCCTGCTACTATCAATCGAAGCTTCCCATTTTAACACTGGAAGCATATAGCCCAGTATAATGGGAAATAGTCTTGAAATATTCTTTTACTTGAGATGAAACGACTCAGTTTTTGCACAAGATTTGCACATTAAAACACAAGATTAAAAAAAAAAGACAAGTTAAAATTAGAAGTAGAAGATATTATATTTATCTAAAGAAAGTATAATATAAACAATTATTTTGTTTTCCTTTATATCACTTTCTGTTTGCATGTTCAAATTACTTTAATCACTTTCTCTTTAAGGAGAAAAAATCATTTGCTGGAGGCCCATACACTAAGTCTAATTTTCCATCAGCGTGTCTTTTCACCTAATTAGATATGCGTGGCTGCTATTCCCTCAAAATTGATTTGTATCATCTTCTCTATCTATATAATCATATAGTTGGAACAAACTTTTTATACCTTTCCCCAAGAATGAATAATCAATCAGAACACTTTCATAAATCAGGAACTTGCAGACAAAAGATCATGTGGTTTGTCTAAGACAATATTGATTGGGAATTTTTTGTTTCCTGGAATTGCTACTAGAGCATTCAGGTAAAAGAAAATCAGGGACATCAATTATGTACATTGCAAAGAAAGCCACTTGTAACTTGTAAAGAGACATATACTCTCTTTCAAGTCTTACTAAGAGGCAGAAGAACTGGCCCCGCACACCCTTTTCCTGCTCACAATTGTCGACTAAAATACTATAGTCAGAAGATGAAGAGAGAGGTCTTCTCGAATCTGCTGGTAAGTACTATGTGTTTTAGGGATGAAAATTCCTTTTTTTGTAAATAAGAAAAGTAAAGGGGTACATGTTCTAAAAGGCAAATGAGAGGTTATGAGAATAATTTCCAGAGATTAAATGTTGCCTTAAATAGATATCTGTTCTGCCTTTGTGTCTAGTTGGAGTGGATACTAGGTGTAAAGGGGGAAAAAACAAGACAAAACTGAAGAGAGATCATAGAGGGAGAATGAGGGAACAGCTCTTACACAGACATAATTCACAATTTGGTGAGAAAAAGATGCTTGAGTTTCCTCTGGTTAACTTGGCATCTCAGAGAATCAGTCAGTTCAGTTCAGTTGCTCAGTCATGTCTGACTCTTTGCGACCCCATGAACTGCAGCACGCAGGCCTCCTTGTCCATCACCAACTCCCAGAGCTTACTCAAACTCATGTCCATTGAGTCAGTGATGCCATCCAACCATCTCATCCTCTGTCATCCTCTTCTCCTCCTGCCTTCAATCCTTCCCAGCATGAGGGTCTTTTCAAATGAGTCAGTTCTTCACATCAGGTGGCCAAAGTATTGGAGCTTCAGTTTCAACATCAGTCCTTCTGATGAACACCCAGGACTGGTCTTCTTTAGGATGGACAGGTTGGATCTCCTTCCAGTCCAAGGGACTCTCAAGAGTCTTCTCCAGCACCACAGTTCAAAAGCATCAGTTCTGTGTTCAGCTTTCTTTATAGTCCAACTCTCACATCCATACATGACTACTGGAAAAACCATAGCCTTGACTAGACGGACATTTGTTGACAAAGTAATGTTTCTGCTTTTTAATATGCTGTTTAGGTTGGTCATAACTTTCCTTCCAAGGAGTAATTCTCTGAGAATACCTAGGGACAATTCCACTGGCATTCTTCCTGAGATGGATGAGATAAATTCCCACACCTACCAGAAAGTGGGAATTTATAAAAAGCAAGATGCTAAAAAGCATACTGTTGATAGAATTTGATAAGTAGTAGAACATGTTTAGAAGTCAAGTCTTCCAAATCTGTGAACTGTATAGGAAGGAGGCTGGGCAAGGTTCTCCAAAGAACTGACTCATTGACCCCATGAGAGAGGCTAACAGAGGGTATATATATATAGCGTGGAAGCTGATTTCAAAGATGCCCCGCCCCACCTTGCTTTCAGCCTAAGTGAACGATTTCTCCTCTTTCTCATGCCCTGTGTAGTTCCCTTCTCCACTCGATGGGGTTAGTCCTCTGTAACCCATAGAATACAGCAGAAGTGACACTGAAAAATCTAAGTCCTCCCCTGGCTTCTTGGAATGGCTCTGGGGATGTCAAATCCAACATAAGAAGGTGAGCGATACAGGCCGGCCTTTCTATAAGGAAGACTAAGCTAGACATATCGGAGAGAATGCACAGCAACATGGAGATGGCTTGCCAAAGTTGTTCAAGTCATCCCAGTAGAGGTGTCAGACAAGTGAATAAGGAATCCACCTTGAACTTTAACCCCGCCCCCCAGTAGATGCTGTATGGGGAAGAAACAAGATACTCAGCAAAGAGCAGAGTCCTGTTCCTGCTGAGTGGCCCTGACTGAATCAGCCATTTGACTGATTCCTGGTCATTTGCACCTTTCTAGCTTCAGCCAGTACATACCATGGATTAGACACAAGCCGTCTTGGGGTTTTCTACTCAAACTCCTGGTTAAAATAGCTGCAGACCAAGTAAACTACTGTTTTAAGGGACTAAATTTTGAGTTGGGGTTTATTTTGTTTGTTTGTTTGTTTTGTTTCTGGACTCAGAAATATATAAAAGATAAGAGAGTGCTGGCATCTGAATGATAATGGACAGAGACTGCCTACAGCCATACTGGCTATCAGCTTCCCTTTTACTCTTAAGCCTTCAACTGCTCATCATTCTAGTTTGTTTTATGAATATTATTGGCAAGATTTTAAGGGATGCTGTGGTCTATACCTAAAATGTATCAATAATAACAGTGAATACATATTAAACAAAGGTGAAATTATTGAGTCAGTACCAATATATCAAGATATAAAATTATACATTGAGGGGGGAAAATACATGCAGTAATTTATCAAGTAATATTTTTCTAACATTTAAATTTCCCATTCTATAATAACTTCCTAAACTATCAGGACTTTTTTATTCATCTTCTTTTAATATTTTTCAAAGTTAGTTTGTGTTAAAGTACTACCGATATGTATTTGTAATGATATTATAACAGTTACACAGGAAAATTCTACTGTATATCATGCATTTCTCTGACAAATACCAGTGGTATCCTACAGTCATTTGTGATAGATAATTTTTAAAAAGTGCCCGTATGTTATAGTGCTTCCTAAAAGATGTTGAGTACCCTTTGAGAGGGCTGAGCTAGAACCTATATGGGGAGGAGTATGGGAATCCCAGAGCAGACTCTATCCACTGAATCACACACATCTTTTCATATCAAGATTCTGCAATGGCATGGAAGCAGCCTAGATGTACATGGACAGATGGGTGGATAAATAAATTGTGATACATATATACAATGGAATATTACTCAGTCCTAAGAAGGAACAGATTTGAGTCAGCCGTTACCTAGAGCTGTCATACAGAGTGAAAAGAGTCAGAAGGAGGAAAACAAACATTGCATATTAACGCACATATATGAAGCTAGAAAAGTAGTACTGACGAGGGCTTCCCTGGTGGCTCAGAGGGTAAAGCGTCTGCCTGCAGTGTGGGAGACCTGGGTTTGATCCCTGGATCTGGAAGATCCCCTGGAGAAGGAAATGGCAACCCACTCCAGTACTCTTGCCTGGAAAATTCCACAGTACTGATGAACTTGTTTCCAGAGAAGAAATGGAGAAGCACACGTAGACATTCTGGTGGACACAGTGGGTAAAGGAGAGGCTAGGACAAATTGAGGAAGTAGCATTGACATGATCACGTGTAAACGAGAGAACTAGCAGAAGCTGCCGTATAACACAGGGAGCCCAGCCAGGCACTCTGTGACAACCTAGAGTGGTGGAATGTCAAGGAGGATCAAGAGCAAAGGAATATAATTATGACAGATTTGCACTGATGTATGGCAGAGACCAGTGGTCATGTATGGATGTGAGAGATGGACTGTGAAGAAAGCTGAGCACCAAAGAATTGATGCTTTTGAAATGTGGTGTTGGAGAAGACCCTTGAGAGTCCCTTGGACTGCAAGGAGTTCCAACCAGTCCATCCTAAAGGGGACCAGTCCTGGGTTGCCAGAAGCCAGCGTGAGGAATCCCACCCGTGACAAGGTCATGTGGCAGAGATTTGATGGGCAAGGACAAGTCAGATCTCAGGTTTTCCCCCTGGCATTTTCTGAGCATGTACCCCCCAAAAATAAGAATCTGCCTGTTTTTCCACTCTTCTGCATTCTCTGGAAAAACTCAACTCATGGCTTTAATCTTCTGCATTTGAAAGGGTGTTTCAATCCAAAAACCTCTCTGATGGCTTTCTAGCCTGCCTGCAGGCTGATCATGTGATTGTTTGAGGCCTCGCAGGAGGCACAGGAAGCTTAAAACATCCTAGGAATGTAGGGGCTTCCGAGGAGTCATAATCATCAGAATAGGACTGATTAAAGGTTTCATTTGTTGAGCCAATACTTGCTGCCAAATTTTCATATCTTATATAGTTGGTATACAGAAAAACAGGTAGTAGACCTGGTATTAGCAACATTAGATCTTTGAGTTAAGTGCTTTCTTTGTTATAACTCACTGCACCTTTGTCCTACAGGAATGTAACTGTATTTAGTACTTTGAGGGTGATGCAGAGTAAAGAAAAAACACTTCTAGGGAAAAGGAGTTTTCTGGTTAATAGACAATCACCCAGGAAGAGAGCCATGAAAATGTTAACAGGCCTCTTGCCCAGAAGATGATGTAAACCACCTGAGACCTTTTGTATATGGGAGGGTATGCAGAAAGAGAGCCTGGTTTTGGGGCTGCTGACGCTGCATAATATTGTATCACCCACTGATCTCTATGTACAATCAAAAAAGGTATAAAAGGCCTTTCTAGACAATAGAGGAGGGGCTATTCATTGGAAGGACTGGTTTCCCCCTTGTCTCTCTTTACTCTTAATTTCAGGCTGATTTCCCATCTGGGGCATGGAGGCTCGCCATGTCTACTTACCTGTCCTGGCTGCTAAGATCTGTAAGAGAGACAGCCCAGGGCAGAACACTCTCTAATATTCAAACGGACGCCGGTGGCCTGACTTAGATGGTGCAAGCTCCTTGTCTGGAACTTTATTGGCTTTCCACGTAAACCAAGTTATTCAGCCTTCTTTTCTCCATCTAAAATTTTCCTACTATACTATCATTTCCTAATCTAATTTTATACTAATAAATAAATAAGTTTTCCTCGCCTATCCGTCCCCGCTTCAAATCACCCTGGATCCCCAGGGCTGGACCCCGGCACTGGGTGTTCATTGGAAGGACTGATGCTGAAGCTGAAACTCCAATACTTTGGCCACCTCATGTGAAGAGCTGACTCATTGGAAAACACTCTGATGCTGGGAGGGATTGGGGGCAGGAGAAGGGGACAACAGAGGATGAGATGGCTGGATGGCATCACCGACTCGATGGACATGAGTTTGGGTAAACTCTGGGATTTGGTGATGGACAGGGAGACCTGGAGTGCTGCGATTCATGGGGTCGCAAAGAGTCGGACACAACTGAGCAACTGAACTAAACTGATGGCAGAGACCACCACAACACTGTAAAGCAATCAACCTCAAATTAAAAAAAAAAGATTCTGCAATGGGAAAAAGAGGAAAGAGTAGGTATGGCAACATCTGGCAGATACGTGAGAGCGGAGATGGGCTTTAAGTCAACTTTGACTTTAGCATTTTAAAGCATAGTGATTATTGTAACTGAACTTGTAAACATATGAAACCTATTAAAATGGAGATTCCATGAAACAGAATGAAAAGCAATGACTGGAACAATTGTGTTTGTGTATGTGCATGTGTGTGAGCAATTGTGTACTATTTTGAACCTACTCAAAACTGGTTACATTTGTACAAGCTTCATTATTAAAATAAAGGCTTGTTCATGATTACATGGGAATAGTAAAACTAGATTGATTCAGAGACATTTGAGGCTCTTTATCTTGCCTTACAAGAAAGAAACTTCTGCCTTTTAATCACTGCAGAGAAGACAACTTCGTTTATTGATTATATCAGGAGCTATCAGCATCAGTACTTTACCTACATTATCTTGCAGCAATTTCAGAGCATTCCGTCAAGCAATTGTTATTATCACTACGTTGTAGGTTGAAAAAACGGAGACCCAGAGAGCACAGGTAACACGCCCAGGATGTCATAACGAATAAATACCTGGTTAATCTGACACCCAAGTGATGGCCCATGTGTCTAAAATGCCTTTCACGTCATTTCCCATGTTGAATTCTTACATTTAAGATTATTCTGGTTTATCTGAGAGAATTTACTCACATGACTAAAGAAGATATGACAAATTATTTCCTTTCCTGGTACTCTTCCAAAATCTCATCTCAAAAATATAAAAAATACTTCTTGAAATTTTGGTTTGGCGACCAAAGTTTAAATATATTCCACTAAGCAATATTGACGTCCAATGTTAAAGCATCTTATTGAAAAAACAGCCCTTTAAGTGGAAGTAGTTGTTATTAAAAAAAAATTAATTAATATGATTGAGGCAACTGTGTTTCCATCAACATGAAGTAATAATTCAGATACCACCTCAGTTCTTCTTAATTGCCCTACATGCTCCACATTAAATGGATTGAGAGAAGACTGTAATCTTACTAGAGGAGAAAGAAACAAATACAGTAAAACACATGCCATTTTTATATGCAAAAAGGATTAAACATCATAAAGTATTTAATCAGTTCATGTACATAATTGATAAGTGGTGGCCATGTATATAAAGACTAAAGTTCAGTTCAGTTCAGTTCAGTCACTCAGTCGTGTCTGACTCTTTGCGACCCCATGAATCGCAGCACGCCAGGCCTCCCTGTCCATCACCAACTCCCGGAGTTCACTCAGACTCACGTCCATTGAGTCCGTGATGCCATCCAGCCATCTCATCCTTGGTCGTCCTCTTCTCCTCCTGCCCCCAATCCCTCCCAGCATCAGGGTCTTTTCCAATGAGTCAACTCTTTACATAAGGTGGCCAAAGTACTGGAGATTCAAATGACTTAAATACTTAAAGTGCTATTAAATGCCTTTCCCCTGGAATGGAGCTATTTCCCTAAAGAACTGACAAATAGTTTTAAATGGAACTCTATAAGGAAGTTCTTTGCATATGAAGAATGAGATTATATGAATAATAAACATAAATTAATTGTTTTATTTTCTTAAACAATGCTTCCTCATTGGTATTAATGAAATATTTACTGTAGGAACAAGAAATCCCTACTACATACTCAAATTTTAACTTTGCTACATTCAGAGCAATATTTTCCAACCTTTCAGCTTTTTTTAATATAAATTTATTTATTTTAATTGGAGGTTAATTACTTTACAATATTGTATTGGTTTTGCCATACATCAACATGAATCCATCATAGGTATACACATGTTCCCCATCCTGAACCCCTCTCCCTCCTCCGTCCCCATACCATCCCTCTACTTTTTAAAAATTTATCCTTAGCTAGGAATAGTAGACCATATATTTCAGATTAAAGTTTTGAGGATTTAAAGATTAAGAGGTATTGGATAACTATAAATAGTGACTATTCAAACAATTACCATTTCAAAATTAAGGAATGACATTCAGCAAACAATCCAGAAAAGAGCAAGTTGTCACAAGAACAATTATTTCCAAATAAACATCTTTTGAAGGTTTGACTCATCCATTTCTCCCTTTTTCTACCTCATACATTTTTCCGTTCCATTCTGCCCCTCATTTACATTACTGATACCTACCTGTCTCCCTTGTTCCCTTAGAAGTAAAGGCATATTTTGAGGTTGGAAACATTATCAATTTAAGTTAAATCATTACTGTTTGTTTTATACTGTACTAGTATAGAGCTGTTTCAGATTTAAAGTGATATTATTTGATAAGCCCTGATGATGGATTCTTGATCATTTGGTAATGGTTAGCAAAGTCCTTCAAGGTCAGACTTGCATGCTACTCCAGTATCTCTTGACTACCAGTGTTTTCCTACATCATGCAAAATGCTGGGCTGAATGAAGCATAAGCTGGAATCAAGATTGCCAGGAGAAATATCAATAACCTCAGATATGCAGGTGACACCAACCTTATGGCAGAAAGCGAAGAAGAACTAAAGAGCACCTTGATGAAAGTGAAAGAAGGGAGTAAAAAATCTGGCTTAAAACTCAACATTAAAAAACAAAGATTATGGCATCTGGTCCCATCACTTCATGGTACATAGATAGGGAAACAATGTAAACAGTGACAGGCTTTAGTTTCTTGGTCTTCAAAAACACTATAGATGGTGACTGCAACCATGAAATTAAAGACGCTTGCTCCTTGGAAGAAAAGCTATGACCAACCTAGATAGTATTTTCAAAAGCAGAGACATTACTTTGCCAACGAAGGTCCATCTAGTCAAGGCTATGGTTTTTCCAGTGGTCATGTATGGATGTGAGAGGTGGACCATAAAGAAAGCTGAGTGCCAAAGAATTGATGCTTTTGAACTGTGATGTTGGAGAAGACTCTTAAGAGTCCCCTGGACTGCAAGGAGATAAAACTAGTCCATCCTAAAGGAAATTAGTCCTGAAGATTCATTGGAAGGACTGATAACTGAAGCTGAAGCTCCAATACTTTGGCCACCTGAAGCGAAGAACTGACTCATTGGAAAAGCCCCTGATGCTGGGAAAGATTGAAGGCAGGAGAAGAGGACAACAGAGGATGAGAAGGTTGGGTGGCATTACCGACTCGATGGAGATGAGTTTGAGCAAGCTCCGGGATTTGTTGATGGACAGTGAGGCCTGGCATGCTGCAGTCCATGGGGTCACAAACAGTCAGACACGACTGAGAGACTGAACTGAACTGAACACAGTCTCCCCATATTTATGCAGATTCTGCAAATACTAAAAAAATATAAATCTGCACATTAAATGAGATGAAAGAAAAAAGAACACTTGGCAGCGTAGAACTCACAAGGAAAAAGCTCTCTGTGGGAACAATCAGTAAGGAAACAATCCAGCTAAGAATTGGTTTAAAGACCTTAATACATACCTCACCAAAGAAGATGTACAGATGGCAAATAAGTATATGAAAAGATGTCACACATCATATGTCATCAGAGAAATGCAAATACATTGAGATAAGTACTACATACCTGAACACTCCAGAACATATACAAGACCAAATTCTGGTGACAGTTTAGATCAAAAAGAAATCTCATTCATTGCTGGTATAAATGCAAAATGGTACAACTACACTGGTTAATGTTTGGTGGTTTCTTGCAAAACTAAACATTTTTACTATATGATCCAGTAATCATTCCTCTTGGTATTTACTTGAAAAGTTGTGGCACATAAAGACCTGTATGTGGGTATTTATAATAGTCTTATTCATGATTGCCAAAACTTGGAGGTAACCAGGATTTACTTTCGTAGGTGAATGGATAAATAAACTCAAGGTCCATCCAGACAATGGAACATTATTCAGTGCTAAAAAGAATGTCAAGCCATGAAAAGGCATGGAGGGAGCTTAAATGCATATTACTTTACTAAATAAAAGAAACGAATCTGAAGAGGCTACATACTGTGTGAATCTTCCCTGCATCTGTAGCTGTGTAGCTGGATTTGTTTCTAACCGTATGAAGGCTTCTAAGTTACAAATGGTCGCTTAAACTCCTGCCACTGCAGCAGCTTCCTCCAGCTACTGCCTCCAACCACTACCTGGGGACCCTGGATCAGAAACCTTCAATGTGAGAGTCAGGAGAATATGCTGCTTCACCCGTTTATGCCCCTTTCCCTAGGCAACACAGTTCTCCTAAAAGAAAAGGGGGAAATGAGAGGGTAATAGGCAGGAAGGCTAGAGGCCTCCAAATGGAGGAAACAGGCTGCAAGTGTCAGACTTTTTTTTTTTTTTTTTACCTCTCTCTTAAGCGGCAGGAGGAAACTACAAGTGTGAGATTTTTGGCTTCCTTGATAGCTCAGGTGGTAAGCAATCCCCCTACAATGCAGGAGACCTCAGTTCGATTCCTGGGTCGGGAAGATTCCCTGGAGAAGGAAAAGCCTACCCACTCCAGTATTCTGGCCTGGAGAATTCCATGGACTGTATAGTCCATGGGGTTGTAAAGAGTCGGACATGACTGAGCAACTTTAAAAACAAAATGTAAAGTATAGAAAAGCAAAACTATGCAGATAGTATTAAAGACAAGTGGCTATCAGGGTTTGAGGAAGGGGAGGACAGAGGATTTTTAGGGTGGTAAAAACACGCTTTAAGATACCACAATGATGGATACACATATTCATTTGTTCAAACTCATAGAATCTGTGACAAACATAAATATTATTAACTATGGACTCTAGATGATTATGCTGTTTGTGGTTCATCAACTGTAGCAAAAATGCTACTTCAGGAGGGGATGAGATTATGCATATATGGGGGTACAGAGTATATGGAAAATATCTCTACCTTACTCTTAATTTTGCTGTGAGCTTAAAACATCTCTAAAACCTGAAGTCTTAATTTAAGAAAAGTGTAAACATGTGGAAAACATAAAAGACACTTGTAAAAATATTAAGTAGAAGAAAGAGGAGGCTGAATGGGGGAGATAAGGATGAGTAGGAGAAGAAGAGGGGAAGGGTAAGACAAGGGAGGAGGATAAGTGGACAAGGAGGAGAAAAAAACTAATAAGAAAGATGCACAGCTTCAAAACTAATAGAAGAAAAAATTAATCAAAATATGGTGCAATGAAAAGGAGAACCTAAAATGAACAAAGGAATGTTGAGGGGGAAAAAAGGCTAACGATACCTTTGGTTTATCTAAAAGAAACAAAACTGAAATTCTCTCAGTTTAAATATTGATTTACGCAAACACTGATGTAACTCTTAGCTGTAGGGTACTGAACGCAATGCTGTACCTTCTCCAGTTGCCGGCCTGCAACCTTTGCCTACAAAAGGATAGTGCTGCCTGGCGTCAGACGCTGTCCGCTTACCTATTCACTGAAATCCTTCTGAGTGTACTGTGGTGTCAGAACCGATGCCTGGAAGTTTGTCACTCTCGGGGTGTCCTCATGAAGCGTCCAGCAATTCATCAAAATTATCATCTAAGTGTTCCTACCAGTTTACAGCTCATTCTGCCTCTGCTCCAGGCAACTGTATTATAGATCTGTCTAGATTCACTTGTCCCTCTGGAATTCAGGGTGGGAGTTTGACTTGTGACTTCAATACTCTAATGAAAAGTTAGCAACTTTAATTTTGTCCAGTCTTCCTAGTTTGAAGGATAGGAATGATATCTTTCACTGGAGGTGAAACAGGCAATCTCTTTATTCTATTGTTTTTATTCCTATTGTTTTTATTCAAGAGTTAGCTTAGGGTGTCCCTATAAAACAAATATTTTTCCAAAGAAAATTGATTTTTTTTTTTAAATCAGGTAGATATTTATCTGCCTAAATGTGCTAAAAGAAGCACACAGAGAAAACATGAATGTTATATTGCTTTGGGAATTTAAAAACCATTTTTTGTTTCCTTTTCCAATTTTGAAAAAAAAAAAAGACGTCTTGGGTTAAGATGTAAACAGATTTCTTTTTCTCTCTGTCTTGTCTGTCTATCCTCCTCTTTTTCCTACTCTAAGGTATTTCTTGAGGTTCATAAAGTGTTCCTTGTGGCTCTCCTAATCATCCCTTCTTCTCTTCTCTTACGTATCAATATACTTTTCTCCAACTTGTAATTACTTCTTTCTAATTTTTAGCTTAGGGCTCTGCCAGAAATCTATGGGCATTCTTAGACCCACTGTTGCTATTAACAAGGGAAATGTTTTTAGTTCAGAGGTACAACTTCCATTTCAGTAAATGTTAAGTGAGTTAACAGGGAAAGAAAAATAAATAAATAAAACAGCAAAAACAAGAGAAGCTAGTGCAGTAAATCCTAAAACACATAATGCTTGAACTGGATGAAACCTTAGGATAATCCAATCTTCTCAGCTTAAATATGAGCCCAGGAAGAGTAAGTGACTTGCTGTTTCCATCATTATATAAAAATACTTCTTTGATTTATAACCTTACATTCATTCTCTTCCTGTGAATTTGCATCTATCTCAAAAATATTTTTCAGTGAAAAACAATAGCTTTTCTTCATCCAGAACAAGAAAGACACACACACACACATATAATACTTAACAGCTTTAAAACTATTCTGCTTATAGGATAGTTTGCAACAATCTGGTGAGTGTGTTTGCTTGCTTTTGTAATTGTGCTTGCTGAAATTTAATTATAAAATTGTCAAATAAGAAAGATTGGAATTGTAAAATACATGTGAGCTATTTTGTTGTTATTTTCACCTCAATATTTATTTTCTTTGTATCTTCTTTTTCCTGGAAAAAAAAAAGACAACGACGTTTCTAAGAGCATATGTGTTGGCTGTACTTTACCGAAGTAATGAGACGTGTAGCAAGCTTAATAATCAAACATAATTAATGCAACAAAACCTTCTGTTTTTATCTAATGATTTTAAATGGGCATGTTATACCTAAATTGAAATTAAACTAGATTTGATCATTCAGTTGTTTACAGTTAGATCAAATTATGACAATTCTGTTTTTTTTATTCCACCTATTCAGGGCAAGTATACTTATATATTTATGTGTGTGTGTGTGTGTGTATATATATATATATATATATAGTGAGTCTACTTGAATCATTGAAAATATTTAGATATCATTGTTTCCTTTCTTTCTCTGTTATTCCAGCTAGAGACGATTACCCACTTAAGAATTACAAGGCATTCATGTGTATAATTATATATGTGATCTCATCCATTAGACTGTATGCCACAATGACAGAACTTCCCTTTATCCTTTTCTCTTGTAAATGTGTTCAGAAATTGCGAAAGCAGAATAATGATAAATGCATAAATTACTCAAATGGCTACATTTGATGGGTGACTTTTGAGAGAATTAGCAATACTTCAGACTTCTTTTTTTTTTTCTTAAAAGGACAGGGTCTATGTTTCATTCATTCTGTCTTCCATAGAGCCTCACACTGAGCTATTGAAAGTTGGTGTCAAGAAATAATTTCAGAGCACAAGGACAGTGAAGAAACTAGATTGTCCTTCAGACTCAAAACTAGGTAAAAGTGGGCTCATTAGTAGCCATCCCCTATGTGTTTCCAACTTGTTTGTTAGCAAACATAAAAATTAGAAGCAACATTCAAGAAACAAGTTCACACCTCTGTCAAAAAGGGATTTAATTATTGAATTATCTTCATGTTTCTTTCCAACTTAAAAACTTTCAATTCTTAATTTCAGTGATTATTCATACTATATGTATTCCATTCACCTAATTAAAAACACTCTATCACTTCACAAAATGGGAAAAGGCTGAAGAGAAGAAAGGTAGTCTACTCTTTTACCCTGGAGAAACAAATCAAAACAATGATATAAGTGTTTTAAGGGGGGGAAGGGTATTGCATGTAAATAGCTATCAAATTTAGGACTTAGAGGTACAAGTGCCACGTGAAGTGGAAATTTGCAAATTGTGGAAAGAGCTGCTTGTCTCTTGCCCTCAGTTATTTTTAAAAGATTGCAATAAAAATGTTTCACTGCCCTGACCTTTCATTACTAAGATCTGGTTGCATTTCCTCTTTAGTCTCAGCAAACGGGACATAAATCACTCTCCTTGGCATTTTGCGTGGTCTGCCATGCAGGCAGCCAGCTTTTACAGATGCCCTTCCTGGCTTCAAAAAGCAGAAGCCCGCAGGTAGCAGAAAACGCCAGGTTCCTTCTCACGCCTGAGAAGGTTCCGTCTGCGGCAGAAAAAACCTGAGCGCCGTGATAAATGCCAGTGCGCCGAGTCAGCATGGTGGACAGTTTAACTCCATGACCTTCCGCAGGTAGACAGCCTCCCCCATAGAGTGTCTTTGACACAACCTATAACACAGAACATCAACACAGCCCAGCCAGTGTGATCTGTATTCATTTTGCTGTGAAACAACAGCGGTGCCTCATATTCTCCAAGACGATTTCTGAGGCTTTAGTGTTTGTTGGTCATGCATGCCTGAAAACTTCACCAAGGAGTTTTTTGCTGGCTTAACTTTTATTCTGTCACTTTACATCTCAAGGGGGTCAAGGCCCAGAGCCAAGTTTCTATAAGCCGTTTATGGAAAAAGATAACTAAGGGTTGTTAACTATATTTGTTATCTTCACAGACAATGGAACAACTCTGATCCCATTACTGTGACTGTTATTCAGTTAGAATAACTTAATCCTATTTGTCCCACTCAACTGGCATGTGGGAGCAAAGAAGTTTCCCTGTGTGACACTGATGTGTAAAGTTAGGCTCACTAAAATAAGAATTTTAGTTTTTCCTTATGAAGCAGTTCTAGCTATTTTTGAAGCACCTTTTTCTTTTTCTTTTTTTTTTTTTCTTTTTTATTTACTTTGCCTGGCTTTCTGCACTTTGAAATGATTGGGAAAATGTTTTGTTTGTTGTTTGTTTTATTTTTTTCTCTTAAAATCAGAGGAGGTTCTATTCAGGTCAGAAAGTTTCAGTATGCAAGGTATTAAATCACAAACACTAAGCCCTTTTTATTACTGACTTAGGTAAGACTGTGAATTTATGTGTTGTACTCTAATCTGAAAAAGTTAAGTATGCTTTAGGATGGCCACACAATATTGGACCACATGTGCCGTATTTTCTTATCATACTTTCCTCCTTCCTTGCCTTTCAGTTACTACATCCCCACTCCTCTTTAATGTCATCTACAAAACTCGCTATTGTCTGTACAACTGGCTCTCTGCCCTGTCCTGTTCAGCAGGGGTTGGCAAACTATACTCTGCAGTTCAAATTCAGCATGCCACTAATTTTAGTAGAGGAAGTGTTATTGGAATAGAGCCAGGTCCATTCATTTACACATTGTCTGATTGCCTTAAATCTACTTTTCATCTGTTGAGTACATGCGACAGAGACTGGATGACCCACAAAGCCTAAAAATATTTACTGGCTGATCCTTCATAGAAAGTTTGCCTGTTTCTGATATAAGGTTCTGCTCTTCATCCCAAAGTAGCTGGATGTCCTTGGTGAGCCATCTAGTCTTTCTTGCCCTTTAAAAAATGAGAAGGTTGAACTAGCCAGCTTCTCCAGGGTGATGGGATTCGTTCAGGCTGGCACAATCAGCAAGTCTTACAGTCCAGACTAAATCCAGTTCTGCTGTGTGCTTCTCAGTCCTCTCCAGAACGCCATGCTTTTATTTATATGCTACAATCTGCTTTGCATATTTAATTAGTTTACTCTAACTCATAGTTACTATCTAGGTATTTAAGTTGCTTGGGAGAAAGATAGTTAAGCTATAATATGAAGGATAAATAGGAAATGAAAGGGAGGAGAAAAGCGAACACAAGCAAGGGCTTTTGCCAGAAATTTGCCAGCATTTTCATCCATGTTGCATTGCCTTAAATTTTAAGATTTAGCACTCGTTTATAAAACATTAAGAAAGATAAATACCACAATTCACTTGTGATACACTCTTATTATAAAATCTGTGTTGATTTCAGAATCTGAAAATGTACTTTTGGAAAAAGTACTATCAATGAAATATAACATTATGATACCTTTGGAGAAAGCCAATGTGATTACAGACAGAATCAGGACTAAAAGAATCCTTAATCTGAGAAGAGATAAGAAGGGGCTCCCTCTTCATAAAATTTGCAGAAATTTAGGTGATTACAACAGAGGCACCTATAAGAATATAGGTGCCTATAAGAATATAAGAATATAAACAGAAGAGCTTGCTTTAGGTTAGAAGACATATCTTTTACCATAACAGGAGTATTAGCAGAGAGAATAAAGGTATATGTTGGTATGGGTTGAGGGGCAAAGTACAGATAGGAAAAGAAATTGCCACCATATAGTGCCTGTTCCTCTGATATATGGTATAATAATAAAAAAAATGAGAAAAGTGGAGATTTAGAATCTGTGTGACACAGAATAGGGGGTCAAAATGACTAAGTCATTTTATTAAGGCATCTGAATTATTAGAGCGCCTAGGTAAATTTGGTAATCTGAGAATTTCTGATCTGCTATGTGGGTATATGGCATATAAAAAATGTAACACAACTGCAATACAAAGCAGTCTCGATGATTTTTGTATCTAAGGATGTTAAATGTGGCACTTTCTATTGTCTTAAGGGCAGGGGAATAATTAATCACCAGGAAGTCCCAAACCCTAGAGACAAAGCAGGAAGACCTTGGAAAAACTGATTAAAAATATTATCTTGGTAGCAATAGTCCATCTAACACCACTAAAAATAACCAAGTGAAGTTAATAAAAGAGAAGAAAGAAGAGAAAGGAAGTGATGAGGAGGAGAGGGGAGGGGAGGGAAGGAGGCAGCAAGGAAGAAAGGGCAAAGAAAGCAAGAGAAAGAAAAAAAAAGAAATATGGAGACTGAAGACGAGGGACGACTCTAAGCAAAGTGGTCAGAGCACTGTGCACCCACAGGGAGGGGAGGAAAGGAGAGTCACGCCTCTTTAAACTCAGTCAAGCTGCACCCAGTTAGGTTTTAGAAGCTCTCCATGTACTTTTGTGTTTATGGTAAACCAGCTCTCTGGAAAATAGATAATTAGGCCCTGATTTGATATCAGTGACATACATATACCCACCATAAACAATTTCAGGAACCCAACAGCTTAATGATCCCTGGGTCGGGAAGATCCCCTGGAGAAGGAAATGGCAACCCACTCCAGTATTCTTGCTTGGAGAATCTCATGGACTGAGGCGCCTGGTGGGCTGCAGTCCATGGGGTCACAAAGAGTCGGACACGACTGAGTGACTTTACTTACTTACTTACTTACTAAACAGCTTAACAACAGGCTCACAACATCCCTACACATTTACCCACATGCTCTAGATCCGGTAGGAACTAATTCCAGCATATTGCTGCGTGTGTCCATAGTTGTCTGGCAACTAAGGGATGACAGTGCCTGGAGGTTTGTATAAACCATGGAAATGATTGAGGAAAACCCTAGGAATTACCTGAGGTATCATCCAGAAAGCCTAGAATATCACACCAAAAGAACCAGCTCTTGCATCTAACTGAGTCCAACCTATTTGCCAAAGCAAGAGTTACATGAATTTTAAAGAATCAAATCAAATCTGACATCCACTTGACCCATCACAGTCACCAGAAGATTCAGTCTCAGTCGTTGCCATGCTTTTAACCCCTTCTTGCGGGTTGCAAGATACAGGAAAAGGTTTCACTGGGCTGGCTTTTGAGTTAAGTTGAGCAAAGATCCTGAACTGAGGCCATCATCAAAAGGATTTGAGTTCTGGATAACAGAACTGTATTATTTCCAAGAGCTCACACCCATATGGAAATAAAGTGAAAGTAAAAGTCACTTAGGTGTGTCCCACTCTGTGACCCCATGGACTATACAATCCATGGAATTCTCTAGGCAAGAATACTGGAATGGCTTGCCTTTCCCTTCTCCAGGGGATCTTCCCAACCCAGGGATCAAACCCAGGTCTCCCGCATTGCGGGTGGATTTTTACCAGCTGAGCCACCAGGGAAGCCCAAGAATACTGTAGTGGGTAGCCTATCCCTTCTCTGGGGGATCTTCCCAACCCAGGGATCAAACCCAGCTCTCCTGCATTGCAGGCAGATTCTTTACCAGCTGAGCCACCAGGGAAGCCCCCCACACAAATGGAGCACCGCACAAATCTATCATTTCCTCCACTGCTACAGTTCATGAAACCACGTTAGCTCACCATTACTGCCCTGTGGCACCACTGACTAAAATATACCCTGGAGTATAAGTATAAGTATACATCTTGGCACTGAAGTGGCCTGATTCTGTTTTTGGACTTTCTAGTCTTCCCTGGTGGCTCAGAGGTTAAAGCATCTGCCTGCAATATGGGAGACCTAGGTTCGATTCCTGGGATGGGAAGATCCCCTGGAGAAGGAAATGGCAAGCCACTCCAGTGTTTTTGCCTGGAGAATCCCATGGACAGAGGAGCCTGGTGGGCTACAGTCCATGGGGTCGCAAAGAGTCGGACACGACTGAGTGACTGCACTTCACTTTACTTCCCTAGAGAGGTATTAGGGAATCCCTGGTGGCTCAGAGGTTAAAGCATCTGCCTGCAATGTGGGAGACCTAGGTTCAATCCCTGAGCTGGCAAGGTCTCTTGGAGAAGGAAATGGCAACCCATTCCAGTATTCTTGCCTAGAGAATCCCATGGAGAGAAGAGACCCCATGGAGGGGTCTCAAAGAGTTGGACATGACTGAACTACTTCACTTTCACTTTCTTTTCTTTCAGAGAGGTATTAGGAGTAGGAGGTGTCAAGAGATCATTCTGGCATATTTGATCTTCACTGTTTATCTTGATTTTATCCTGTTAACAAGACTGCTATCTAAGGACAGATTGATTCATTTTTCAGAGAAGCTGGAGAAATGAAACAAACAATGGGATTCCTTTTAAGACACTACTTTGAAGATAATGCAGTTGAGACATTAATATCACTATGCCTTTGAAGCAGAGAGTTTAGGGTTTGGAGCATTTGGGCATTTAGATATCTAACTTGGTTCAGAATAGACCCTTGAATTGATATCCATATTTATTCCTCTATATTCCTCAAAGTGATTAATCAAACCCAAGTGAACTAATCAGTTTCTTCTCTGAAATTTGGTATTGAAAGACCATGGATGGGTTTCAGTTACTACATCTGTAATGCATGAAATGAGAAGTGGTTGCCCAACTTCTGTGCCTCCATGTGGGACAAGTGGTAGAGAAACTAATTAATCTAATAAGAAAATATGAATAAATCTAATAAGATTAGATTAGATTAAATCTAATCTAATAAGAAAATATGAAAAAACTTATAAAATCCAACAGGAAGAAAAAGACAATATGGTTCTCATTCTCTATGAAGCTTGTTCTGAATTTTGCTCCTAGGTTTTATCAACTACTTTCTTCAGCCATATATAAATGTAATGCCTGTTTAAAAGGACATATACCTGAAGTATTTTGAATATTCTACAGCCCCACCACTTCATGATAAAGAAGTAAAATTGCTACATGAATATGAAAACATTCCAATTCTATCTTATATATCAATATTTATTTCATAATTCATGAACCTATATGATTCATTTCTTAAATTTCAAAGAAATGGATCTAATCCATACTCGGATATGATCATAAAGACCTCTCTGGCTAATAAATTACTACAGTTAACATTAGAATTATAAAAGTAATTATTATAATAGTTAGCAGTGTAGATATAACTCTTCCAACATGATGCCCTGAACTTAGAGCAATTCTCACATGAGTTTTGAATATTATAAAATACATAACACTTAACAAATTTTCCAGGCTTCCCTGATAGCTCAGTTGGGAAAGAATCTGCCTGCAATGCAGAAGTTCTATTCCTGGGTTGGGAAGATCCTCTGGAGAAGGGAAAGGCTACCCACTCCAGTATTTTGGCCTAGGGAATTCCATGGACTGTACAAGTCCATGGGATCACAAAGAGTTGGACAGGACTGAGCGACTTTAACAAATTTTCCAGTATGCTGCAATGGATTGGTCCTAAATCCTTTTCTTGTTTAAGTGTAAACTCAAGGGAACTCTTTCAAGCAAGCATCAATGGAAAAAATGAAACTCTGGGTTTAAAACATAAATTTTAGGAAAATCAAGAATCAGAGGAGGAAATTATTATTGGGAAAGTAATGGATAAAATGTCCTTCCATGAAATTTTCTTCTCTCCCATTTACAGGAAGCTATGACTTTGAGGCCCAAGTACAGTCAGAAGTGAACATATAAAAAAAGAAACCCCATAAGTAGTCTAGTCTATTTAGATCTTGCAATGGCAAAGTGAGTTTTCCAAAAAATATATATGAGAATTTCAGCTCAGAGGACTTAACCAGCATTCTTTCAACAAATAGTTATGGAAGTCATCCTCTAGAGTGGACAGATAAAAATGTTAGAAATGACAAATGCCATGAATAAATAGGAAATGGCAGGCTTTACTTTTTTAAAAATAGGAGATATGGGTCTAGGATTGGGTCATATACTTGTTAGGAAATATATTCTCAGATGGTGATATATAGTGATACTCAAGCTGAAATAAAGGAGGTAAGAGACTCTCATGTAGAAAACCAGGGATTGAATAATAAAGTATTAGAAGAGTGAATTTTGAGGGAGAACAGAAAAGACCCATTTAAAATGGAGCTGTTATAGTCAGGGATTTGGAGGCTTCACAACATATCTGGGAGAAACTTTAGATGGCCACAACTCTGCCCAGATTTATTCCAGCTACATATTAGTTACCTGAAAGCAAATCTTGGCAGATGTATCACAGACTTCTGCGTACCTGCTATTATCCATGATCACCTGTTTTTTACATGTTTTATTTGCTTATTTGTTGAATATAGCATTTTATACTTATCTCAATTAAACTTCATCTGGCAAGATGAAAAGCATGTAACTTCAGCTGATCAATGATTTTGACTCTGGTTCCATCATCCAAATTATCAACGAAAATTCTTTTTTTTTTTCATATCCTATGCAAATTTAGTAACATGAAATCTATCTTTTTTCTTCCTAATAGTTAATGAATTTTGAATAGATCAAATTATATACATAGCCAAAAGATACATTTCCCTCAAAACTCACTTTCAGAGTGAAATGAAACTAATTATCAGAACACTAGTAAACTACTTCAAATTATTACGAATGTCATTCAACTCATTTTCCCTTGCTAATCACAAGAGGAGTATGGAAGACTTTCCAAATGAGTTATTGAGTTCTGAATATGTTTTTGATGAGGAAATCCTGAAAACACTATTCACATTAAATCTATGATGCCTCCCACAGAACAGTGATTCTTTTTCTTTTAAATGTTCCAAAACAATACATGTTCAAATACTTTTTATCACTGGGACCAAGAGAATGGCCTATATTTTAATAAATCAAGAGTATATCAGCTCTTTCCTCCCCTGAATTTATCTTCCTCATTTTTCTAAGACTTAGTAAACTTGACTAGGTGATTTATCAGCCTCCTCTATAAAACTACATCATAAAAACAAGATGGAATTTACCTAATATTTATTTGAAGTAGTGAAAAGCTAACTTAAAAGCTTGTTTGCTTGACTTGGTCATCATTTCCATAGTGACCTCACTAGTTTTGTGTTTTTTCAGTCTGAAAATCACTTTGAAAGAAAATAGAAGGAAACATAAAATGGATAAGACTAAAATGTAAAAGGTTTAACATTAACAAAGACAGTAGATCATTGCAGATATGAAAGTACAGACTGAGGTCATTTCAATTTCAAAATTCTTCCAGAAGGACCGCCTATGCTCTGTACTATGGTAATCTGCACCATAATGTAACAGACTGTGGGGAGCAAAGTGAGCATGATCTACCAAGTTATGAGTAACAGTACATCTCAGTGTACTCAAGAAGAAAATGCCTAAAAAATGTCTGATAAGAGAGATTCCCTATTTTGCTGGCAAAACAGGATTTACAAAATAATTGCTTTCTTTACATTTTGTGGGATAACATTTAATCACTAATTGGTATGTATTGGTATGTGTGGATCACAATAAACTGTGGAAAATTCTGAAAGAGATGGGAATCCAGACCACCTGACCTGCCTCTTGACAAACCTATAGGTTAGAACTGGACATGGAACAACAGACTGGTTCCAAATAGGAAAAGGAGTACATCAAGGCTGTATATTGTCACCCTGCTTATTTAACTTATATGCAAAGTACATCATAAGAAATGCTGGCTGAAAGAAGCACAAGTTGGAATCAAGATTGCTGGGAGAAATATCAATAACCTCAGATATGCAGATGATACCACCCTTATGGCAGAAAGTGAAGAGGAACTAAAAGGCTCTTGATGCAAGTGAAAGTAGAGAGTGAAAAAGTTGGTTTAAAGCTCAGCATTCAGAAAATGAAGATCATGGCATCTGGTCCCATTACTTCATGGGAAATAGATGGGGAAACAATGGAAAGTGTCAGACTTTATTTCTTTGGGCTCGAAAATCACTGCAGATGGTGACTGCAGCCATGAAATTAAAAGACATTACTCCTTGGAAGGAAAGTTATGACCAACCTAGATAGCATATTGAAAAGCAGAGACATTACTTTGCCAACAAGAGTCAGTCTAGTCAAGACTGGTTTTTCCAGTAGTCATGTATGGATGTGAGAGTTGGACTGTGAAGAAGGCTGAATGCCGAAGAATTGATGCTTTTGAACTGTGGTGTTGGAGAAGACTCTTGAGAGTCCCTTGGACTGCAAGGAGATCCAACTAGTCTATTCTAGAGGAGATCAATCCTGGGTGTTCACTGGGAGGAATGATGCTGAAGCTGAAACTCCAATACTTTGTCCACCTCATGCAAAGAGTTGACTCATTGGAAAAGACTCTGATGCTGGGAGGGATTGGGGACAGGAGGAGAAGGGGACGACAGAGGATGAGATGGCTAGATGGCATCACCAACTCGATGGACATGAGTTTGAGTAAACTTCAGGAGTTGGTGATGGACAAGGAGGCCTGGCATGCTGCAATTCATGGGATCGCAAAGAGTTGGACAGGACTGAACAACTGAACTGAACTGATGTGCTGAAAACGACTTTGGTTGATATCTAGATATTATGATTATTAATGTAGAATAACTTTGCACTAATAACATTCCGATTAATGTTTTCTTTATGAATTTATTTAATGCATCTTAAAACTTACTTTCAAAGTGAAAATCTGTATTTTTAATGCTCTTCAACTGAGCACAAGCATTTTAGAATATCCCATCTCTATGCTGGAAAATCACTTACGTATATAGTAAAACATGTGTTTCCCCCAGAGTTCTCCTTGCCCTGGGCTTCTCACATAATTTTCATCCTCTTCCCAACCATGCCTCTCTTCCCTTGCAGCTCAACAGATAACACAGGTTCATGGGGAAAGTAGAGTGCTGATGAAAAAACTAGACCCTCTAGTGCTACTTGAAACTCCACAGTCATGTGAAGATCAAAGTTGCAAACTGTCTTAGCCTACCTTTGATCTTCAAATAGGCACACTTAGGTTGTATCCTCATGGGGCTAGAGGATTGACTGTTTGGACTACATTGGTGATTTTTGCACCAGTTTTTTAAAAACTTAGTTGTCTCCATGGACAGACAAGATTGGCTACAATTACTCTTTTTATTTTTTAATGCTCTACAGACATTGTCAGGAAACATCAAAGTTTCACATGGTAAAACAGTTTTTTGTTGTTGCCACCTTTTTTGAAGACAGATTTTATTTACAATTACCTCATCCTAATAAATCAAATACTTCATCCTTATACTTCATCCAAATAAATCAATTTTTGATTTAATAGATGATTTTGATTTTCCTTAATAAAAGAAAATAAATGTTAACTCCTTATGAGAATTTACTTTGTGATAAATAAATGTTAACTAATTTTTAAAAGATGTCTGCTTACCAAAATACTTTTAGGTTTACTTTTGCAGGTAAATAAAAAGGATAATATTAGTCAAGGTACTTTTTCCAAAAAAGATTTTGAATGGAGATATTGTTAGCTTCCTCATCCCATTGTTAAAAAAGATCAAAGGATTTTTGGAGCTAAGAATAATTCAACTCACATTTAAGATAAGCACTGGTCAGAGGTAGCTTGAAACCATCTCTACAGTCTGGAAAATGCTCTATTGTGCACAGACCCAAGGATAGTGATCTGCTTTCATCATACTGGCAGAAAATCACAGTGAAGAGATTAAAGTATGACTATTAAAAAAATAGTTCTGCTTTTAACAGCATATTTCATATTTTTTTATGTATCCATTTACAAATATATAAACTTTGGAGTAATGTGGTAATTTAATCCTCAAAGGAGATAAACACACCAACTCACATCATTTGCAAAGTTCCTCATATCCATCGCTAACTTTATATTCCTCCTCTAAAGAGAATTTAATCATCCATGCGACATCATTTAAAACCTAAAACTTTTTGTCATGTTAAACCTTTACTGTACATAATTTAGAAATTGCTGATACATAAAAAGAAGAAAAATCTCCCATAAAATCATAACTTTATCATCCAGAGATAAATAACATTCATTATAGTATAGTTTTTGAGAGATCTCTCTCATCAATTATATACGTGTATTTTTTAAAAATGCTTCCAACTTATAATTTTAAACAAAATATACCATGAATATTGTTCCATGTCAGGTATTATTTTACAATTTTAATTGTAGGATTTTAATATACTGTGTAAAGCAGCTTTGGAAATCAACTCTGAATATTCACTGAAAAGGCTGATGCTGAAGCTGAAACTCCAATACTTTGGCCACCTGATGTGAACAACTGACTCACTGGGAAAGACCCTGATGCTGGGAAAGATTGAAGGCAAGAGGAGACAGGGACGACAGAGGATGAGATGGTTGGATGGCATCACCGACTCAACGGACATGAATTCGAGTAAACTCCAAGAGATAATGAAGTACAGGGCAGCCTGGCAAGCTGCAGTTCATGGGCCACAAAGAGTCAGACATGACTTAATGACTGAACAACAAATAACAAAGCAGCTTTAACGATCCATTTAACTTTATTTAAACTTTTGAACACAACTTATTGTCTTTGAAGTTAATCCATAAGATGATGTTACAGAGAAATGATAATAAATGAAGCAGTTATATTTAATAAATACTGCTTTCTATTTATTCATCAACATGTTATAGTGGTTGATTTAACAAATATTAAAAAAGATCAAATCTTACAAGCACTTAGGAAATTTACTTTTCATTATACTGTATAATCCTCTTTTGATATAATGTGGTAAAGAGCTTAGAGAAATAAAACAAGTTTTGTAAGTGGAAAATAGCGTGGTTAACTCAAAAAAACACAGAAGTAAAGGGGGAAAAAAATCAGCCTGTTTTTATTTACTGCATCCATAGGAACTGAATCTGATATCCTCCCTAAAATATATACATCTGCTTTAAATAGATTTTCTTGATTATAACACCATCTGATATCCTGAGAAACTCAAACAACTCTTCCATTCAAAGCTATCACACTTTTCATCCCAGAATCTCGGAGTCCAATGAAAGCACTCTCTAGCTTTTTCCCATGGGTTCTTCTACTCCTGCTGTGCAAGTCAGGAGAGCTGTCAGCAGCTATGACATCCCCGCCACTCTCTGCAGCTTTCGGAGTCACAGGCTCGCCCGGTGTACCCGTTCCGGCTCTTCCTGCTTCGTCCTCTTCAGCAGTTCCCTTGGAAGTCAACTGCATGGGCAGATTCAAATTCACTTCTCTCTGGATTCTTTTTCTCTCTCTGCTTCTCTTTCTGTTTGTTTCTTTTCTGTCCATGTCTCTCTTCTCCGTTTTATTTGAGTCACAGGGGCAACGGTCTTATTTAGTGTTTCTAACCATTTACCGTTAAGTTCAACTTCCTTTAGACCCAAATTAGATGTCATTACCAAAACTCAACTTCACTCATGATCTAAGTCCACACTTCTTTATTATGTACCTTTATAAAAACACAAAATGGAAAGAATGCCTGCATCAAGTCTCCTTTTGTCATATAACTAAGTTTACTATTCATATTATAACTGCTGCCACGAAGTCCAATGAATGCTTTACATATTCTTTGGCCTGAATGCGTGTATGACATTGAACGCTTTCCCTAATTTCAAATGGATAGAATTCAGAGATTAAACTTGTTATATTTTGGCATACATAAACTAAAGGACAGAAAGAAGCTATGTTTCAGTTCAGTTCAGTTCAGAAAGGACAGAAAGAAGCTGTGTTTAAAAAAGTAAATTTTTATTTCCTTGTCACTATTATTTCACCTTCATAATAACAATTACGTAAGACTTGCATTCAGTCACTCAGTCATGTCTGATTCTTTGTGGCCCTGTGGACTGTAGCATTGTAGCCTGCCAGGCTCCTCTGCCCATGACATTTTCCAGGCAAGAATATTGCAGTAGGGTGCCATTTCCTACCCCAGGGGAATCCCTAACCCAGTGATCAAACTGTCTCTCCTGCATTGACAAGTGGATTCTTTACCACTAGCACCATCTGGGAAGCCCGCAATTATGAAAACTTGATTTCACTGTGATTCTGAATCCTTGCAATACCAGTTATTCTCACAGGCAAATACATTATCATCTCAGGCAAATATCAAATAAAAATTTCTATTTTCCACAAAGTGGAAACAAAAGGCCACAGGTTTTTCAATGCCTATCTTTTGATCATCTGTCTTTATTCCTTCCGACCACCAGAGTTCTCTGCAAGGGCACATGGCCTTGGAGGCTCTCTAACTATGGGTTTGATATAAGGTAAGATCAGTGCACCCTTATGGCAGAAAGTGAAGAGGAGCTAAAAAGCCTCTTGTTGAAAGTAAAAGAGGAGAGTGAAAAAGTTGGCTTAAAGCTCAACATTCAGAAAATGAAGATCATGGCATCCGGCCCCATCACTTCATGGGAAATAGATGGGGAAATAGTAGAAACAGTGTCAGACTTTATTTTGGGGGGCTCCAAAATCACTGCAGATGGTGACTGCAGCCATGAAATTAAAAGACGCTTACTCCTTGGAAGAAAAGTTATGACCAACCTAGATAGTATATTCAAAAGCAGAGACATTACTTTGCCAACTAAGGTCCGTCTAGTCAAGGCTATGGTTTTTCCTGTGGTCATGTATGGATGTGAGAGTTGGACTGTGAAGAAGGCTGAGCGCCGAAGAATTGATGCTTTTGAACTGTGGTGTTGGAGAAGACTCTTGAGAGTCCCTTCGACTGCAAGGAGATCCAATCAGTCCATTCTGAAGGAGATCAGCCCTGGGATTTCTTTGGAAGGAAT
>SJXQ01008886.1:43986-167426 GCA_006408695.1 Aepyceros melampus | reverse complement strand
GAAGAATTGATGCTTTTGAACTGTGGTGTTGGAGAAGACTCTTGAGAGTCCCTTCGACTGCAAGGAGATCCAATCAGTCCATTCTGAAGGAGATCAACCCTGGGATTTCTTTGGAAGGAATAATGCTAAGATTGAAGCTCCAGTACTTTGGCCACCTCATGCGAAGAGTTGACTCATTGGAAGAGACTCTGATGCTGTGAGGGATTGGGGGCAGGAGGAGAAGGGGACGACCGAGGATGAGATGGCTGGATGGCATCATGGACTCGATGGACGTTGAGTCTGAGTGAACTCCGGGAGTTGGTGATGGACAGGGAGGCCTGGCGTGCTGCAATTCATGGGGTCGCAAAGAGTCAGACACGACTGAGCGACTGAACTGAACTGAACTGAACTGAACTGAAGATCAGTGCAAGATGTACACAGAAAAGCGGAGACAGATTTGCAACACAGAGAGGAGAGTCAGTTCCTTCTCCTAGATCACATCATATCCAGACCTTGGCCATTCGATCATAGTGTAATTTACCTGGATCACTCATCATATAACTCAGAGGCTGATGCAGGGGTCTGGAATGCTGGATGGACTTACCTACCCTCAGCAGCTTCGCCAACTTGTCAACATCATTGAATCTCTCTGGGCTTTAGTTTCCAATCTGCTCTACAGAACAAGAATATTCATATTCAGTTCAGTTCAGTTGCTCAGTCATGTCTGACTCTTTGTCTGACCCTGTGGACTGCAGCACGCCAGGGCTCCCTGTCTAATACCAACTTCCGAAGCTTGCTCAAACTCATATCCATTGGGTTGGTGATGCCATCCAGCCATCTCATTCTCTGTTGCCCCCTTCTCCTCCCACCTTCAATCTTTCCCAGCATCAGGATCTTTTCTAATGAGTCAGCTCTTCGCATCAGGTGGTCAAAGTATTGGAGTTTCAGCTTCAGCATCAGTCCTTCCAATGAACACCCAGGACTGACTCCTTTAGGATGGACTGGTTGGATCTCCTTGCAGTCCAACAGACTCTCAAGAGTCTTCTCCAACACCACCGTTCAAAAGCATCAATTCTTCAGCACTCAGCTTTCTTTATAGTCCAACTCTCATTCATATTACTCATTTCTTAAAATTGTTCTAAGAAGTAGAAACATAAATCTGTGGAATATGACCACCAGGAAAAGCACTCACTGAATACCAGTATTATTTGCCAGTTCTAAGCAGAGAATATTTCTCTTGGGCATCTAGAATGTAAACACCAAGTACTAGAATGTGGGTGGTTTTTGTTTTGTTTTGTTTTGTTTTAATGTCCTTGTCTCAGCTGCCTCTACAGTGATCCAAATGCCATCATTTTGCTTTGTTTTTTTTCTGTTGTAAAATTGAAACTTTGTCAAAACTCAGAATACTATTTAATAGTATTTTGCTAACTAGTCATCTTGCTCAATTTGAATCTGTGTTTCCAAATGCTGGCAAATTGTATGCTTTCCCCACCCCCAACCCTGGTAAGTCTACTTTACTGTCAATATGGTCATACACAACATTATAAATTGAATTTATTTCATCTTTTCCTGTTGTGTTATGGTAAGGCCTTCTTTAGAGTTATGGTTCCCAACTCTCACTGTGTATCAGAATCATCTGGAGAGATTATAAGAACACCTCTCCCTGACCAATTAGAGGGGGAGAGTCTGGAAGTTGTTACTTGTTTTTATCTCCACAGTTAATCCAAACATGCTGCCAGAGTTGAGAACTGCTGATGAAGGGACAATTGAAAAGACTGCTTTTCCTTGCAAGGCGTAATCAAGAAACTTCAGCCATGGTTAATTATTCAACAGCTTTGAGTATACCGAGATAGACCTTGGGATACCGAAGACTCAGAACAGTCTGAACGACTTTAAAACAAATCAATCCAAAAGAAAACCTCTTTAGTTCTTTCTTTAGAAAATTCTCCAGTTATTAGAAATTTTAAAAGATTAATGCAATGCTATATGTTTATTTCATCTCTATGACACTAAAGCAGAAGTAATAAGACAACCTTTCAGTGCAATACCAAAACTTCCAGGTCATTCCTCTCTCATGCTGTGCACTGCATTTGGAGCAGGCTCCAACCATATCTGTTGCAATTGCATTGTGCCTGGTGCATGCCTGATGTACAAGTGCATATCATAAATAATGGAAAAAGGACGAATTGACTTTATAGATAACATAATTACCGACTTTAAGATCAATTAAAACAGTAAAGATGTTGAATTTACCTGATGCTCCCATTAATTTGGTACGTGGTCCCAAACAACTAAATGCCACTGTACAAAAAGATTCAATTTACCATATGTTGCAATTCTGATGTAATTGCCATTGATCACCAAGTCACATTCTCTTTGTTGGATTATTAACAAGTGAAGTAACACTCTATTATTATCCATGTGCCACCAGTTATGTACAGTAAAAGGTGAAAGGCAATGTTTATATACTGCTGAATAAAAACATCTAAGAAACAATTTACTCTGTTAATGGTGACTGCAAAGTACATTTTAAAATTGACCCATTTATCTATTAATTTGTTTTCCTCACTAAGAATTCTTCTTATTATTCCTATTTCTTTAACTTAATAGAAAATAAAGTGATATTTTTTCAAACTTTAAGCATCCATTCTCAGTAGGGGTTTAAAAGATATCAGACACCTCCAAAAAAAAAATTATGTCACAGCAATAACATAATGAAACAACTTATCTTCAAATAAATGGTCCTCTACTCTTTCAACTATACAGGAACTGGTAATGTGCAGCTAAGCCAGTTTAATGGACCTGCAGCAATATTTGAAAGACATTCCCCCAGCACCCATGTCTCTGTAAAGCAGAAACCCTATATAAACCCTATTAGTTTAGGGTCAGTTAGTACATTTTAACAAACCTTAAAACTGAAACTCAGGAAGCGCTAATACTCTATGTACCCTTCCCCAGGTCTTCCTGGCAGGCTGCTGCCATCTGTACGAAGCCAGTGAGGAAGACCATCCATCATCTGTAGCTGAAGAAGGGAAGCTTGCCACAAAGAGTGTGTGCACATGACCAGTGACACCTTTTGAGCAAGTTCACTCCATGTGCTCAGCTGAGAATTCTGCAGCTTTCTGTTATTAGAGGCGAAGGAGTGCAAAGAGGCCTGCCTCTGGCCAGCTGGCTTCCCTGAATCACCCTGTGAAGGCAACATCAGCTAGAAAAAAGAACCCCTGACTTAACCTCTGTTCTGTAGCATTAAAAAGAGCCAGAGTTGGATTTTGAAAAGTAAAGAAGGAAAGAAATCTAGGAGGCTATTCAGCTAGTATCCAACAGGCTGGGGTCAGTGAATCCCATCATCTGTGCCTGCCTTTACCAGTACTGAAACTCAGTTTAGTCATTTTCCCCAAGGAATATTCAACGTCTCAAATCTTTTATTACATGTATGTCCTCAGTTTTGGAAATCCTGCACTGTGATAATTCCAGTCTAGGCGCGTGTGTGTGTGTGTGTGTGTGTGTGTTAGTCACTTAGTTCTGTCTGACTCTGTGGCCCATGAACTGTAGCCCAACAGCTTCCTCTGTCCATGGAATTCTTCAGGCAAGAAGAGTAGAGTGGGATTGCTATAGGCACTTGTATTCTGACCTAAATAACAGCAACACTTCCATCACTGCAACGAGTGTCCTTGTTCCATGCATGTCTGCTTTCCATCTATTTTATACACCAGAGTGAGATTCAGAAATCTGCATTCCAAATGAAATCATGTCATTTGACTGCTTAAAGATTTATGGCCACCGATTTGCCTTTAGTTAAAACCCAAAGGTAGTGTTAAAGTTTACAGGGCTCTTGTCATGTCCAGTTTCTCTGACCTCTTCCCTCTTACCCTGTTTGATTAAGAGATGCAAACTGTTCCTTCTTCTCCATTCACAGCATGCCCCTCTGTGGACTCTCATGAGAGTTACCCTTTCCCTTGTCCTGCTCTTTCATATCTGTAACTCCTAGTCATCATTTCCATCTTCTCACCTGGGACTAAATACGGGAAGCTATTTTTTCATGATTCATGTGGTCTCCTTGCTTCTCCTATGCAGGGCTACTGCTCCATGCAATACCTGTTGGACGGTACATTCCCACCCTGGTGCAATGATAAGGCAGCATATTTGTCTTTATCGATAATTATAAGCACTTAAAGGACTGATGTTGCAGCTGAAGCTCTGATACGTTGGCCACTTGTGGCAAAGAGCCAACTCATTGGAAAAGACTCTAATAGTGGGAAAGACTGAAAGCAAAAGGAGAAGCGGGTGGGGGAGGATGAAATGTTAGTATCATCAACTCAATGCACATGAATCTGAGCAAACTCCAGGAGACAGTCAAAGACAGGGGAGCCTGGTGTGCAGCAGTCCATGGAGCTGCAGAGAATCAGACACAACTTAGCCACTGAACAACAGAGGACTGCTTCTCAGTAGGACATCCCCAAGAGCTATTCCAGTACATAAGTACATCGCGGGTATTCAACAGATGTTTGTTGAAAACACAAGAGAAAGAATGAGCGACATGTATTTGATAAGTCAGAATGTATCAATGGATCTTAAGTTCTATTATTTTTTAAATTAATACCATATTATGAAATTGCAGCTCAAATTCTGTTCTTTAAAGCATCTGTATATAGTCTCAGGACAGATATTTCTATAATCAATAAAATATTTTTGTTCTAATGAATTATTAAATATAAAATATATTTTACCAAAAGAAGTATCATATTGAATATAATCTGCACTTTAATCTAATGCATACTTTTATTTTAAGCTAGTATAGAAAAATAACATAATTAATGGGTACATAATATACTAACATGTAGATATTACAAACATTATTTTTTTATCTGTTATTAAAATTTTTATGAGGGAGAGGGTGGGATGATTTGGGAGAATGGCACTGAAACATGTATACTATCATGTAAGAAAATCGCCAGTCTATGTTCGATACAGGATACAGGATGCTTGGGGCTGGTGCACAGGATGATCCAGAGAGATGATATGGGGTGGGAGCAGGGAGAGGGGTTCAGGATTGGGAACTCATGTACACCCGTGGAGAATCATGTCAATGTATGGCAAAACCAACACAGTATTGTAAAGCAAAATAAAGTAAAAATAAAAAATAAAATAAAATTTTAGTCATTTATAATTTTGAACTATTAAAAAGTATCTGGATATTTATTTCTGGCTTTAGTAAGCAATAACTTAAAGATAATCTTAGCTTTTCTAGACAATGACATTATATTTAACTTCAATTGCACAAGACTGTGCTGTATTATGCTTTTAGTCAATAATTTTTTAGGTTTAAAATTTTTTTCTTACACTTTTCGGTCAAAAATTTGTTCAAGTCTCCACTGTGATTTTTTTTATAGTTTCTTTGACTCCACACATAATATAAATGAGATTACTTCATGTTTTCCTGTGTACCTGTCTACAATTTTTAATTCATTGCTTCCAAATGACTGAAAGTTTAGAAGCCAGAACACTAGGCTTGCTAGAAATACATAGATACAGAAATTAATTATCTGATTGAAGTACTGGTATGACCCTCAAGGTTTTACTCAGTACTTTGTACATATAAATACAGATATACACATATACATACATTACACAAATTCTCAAGGCATTTGCATCAATTTTGTATACTTGGAAGCACTGCATTTGAGTTGACTGGGAAAGTCTACCACCTCTATTGAAATGTGCATTCATTATACTGCATGTTCAGAACCACTTTATAGGCTACTATAAATAGCTCTCCAGTAAATAAATAAATAGCTATTTCAAGAGAATTCAGTAACTTCCCAAAGGTAAAGTTCTTGTTTTTGAAATGGGATGGATTGCTTCATGACTACTGCTATCTAGTCCTCAAAACACATTTGACATTACTTTGAGTAAAATTTGAAAGTTATTAAAAAGTTAAATTGTGTTAGATCAACTGAACTGTATTTAAGTCATTTAATGAATCAACATGTCTGTATAGAACACTACGCCCCTGCTCAGTCGTGTCCAACTCTGACCCTGTGAACTGTAGCCCGCCAGGCTCCTCTGTTCATGGGATTTCCAAGCAAGAATACTGGATGGGTTGCCATGTCCTACTCCAGGGAACCTTCTCAGTCCAAGGATTGAACCAGCATTTCCTGCATTGCCTGCATTGGCAGGCAGATTCTTTACCACCTGGTCACCTGGGAATCCCCATAAAACCGTGTGTGTGTGTGTGTGTGTGTGTGTGTGTGTGTGTTGTGTGTGTGTGTGTTAGTCGCTCAGTCGTGTCCATGAGATTCTCCAGGCAAGAATACTGGAGCGGGTTGCCATGCCCTCTGGGGATCTTCCTGACCCAGGGATCAAACCTAGGTCTCCTACATTGCACGGGGATCCTTTACCTTCTGAGCCACCATAGAACTCTGTACTTCTTAGCAAATCAGGTATGAAATTTGCATCTATTTTTAATATCTTACATCCCTGGTCTTAGCTAATGACTAAAGAAAGAAATTTCAGGTGAGCTGTGAGTGCTGTCAAAGTGTTAGTCACTCAGTTGTGCCCAACTTTTTGTGACCCCAGGGACTGTAGCCCACCAGGTTCCTCTGTCCATGGGATTCTCCAGACAAAAAGGCTGGAGTGAGTTAGCCATTCGCTTCTCCAGGGGATCTTCCTGACCCAGGCATTGAGCCCAGGTCGCCTGCAGTGCAGGCAGATTTTTTACCTTCTTAGCCACCAGGGAAGCCCTCACATGAATTATGCTTATGAAAATTCTTAAATAATCATAGTTCACAAAAGCAACAATTGTCTTATACCTACCCAGCTAAGCTACAAGTGAATGAAGGAAATACTTCAATGAATGGGTAAATTGTGCCTCTTTAATAAATGTCCCCTGCAAGGTGTCATACAACCTACGAAAATACTAGACTTTGTTTTCATAAAGATCTGAAATGAGAAACATCACTACATTGTCCTTAACTTCTATTATCACACAAATGTTTGCATTTAATCGTAGTCTAGGACACAGCAGATGAATGGTATACTATCAGAGGCTTTGTGTGCCTTTGCTGCCCCCTTAAGACAAATAAACATAAATAAAAATCTAGAGAGAATAAACTTTTCCTAATTAGTAGAAATTTGTTCTCATAGTCCTTAAGTGGAGACACACACACACACGCCCCACACACAGAACAACCAGAATGAAGAGACTGATTGGTTAAAGGTTATTAGACAATCAATGTTTCATTTGACTCTGCTCCATAATCAATGAAAATATTAATTTTAATGGTCTGAGAAAATCATGTATATTTTAAATTTTATAGTCTGAGATTGAGCACCTATGTTTGTCAGTACATTTTTATGATTTTTCTTTAAGTAGGTCATTGAGGAAAAAAACACTTTTTTCATTTTTTATGTCTTAATTATAAAACTGAACTCAAGACCTTAATTTTCAAGCCTTAGCCATCTAAATAAAAGTATATGGCTCATAGGTGGTTTTATAAGTATTACATATGGAAAGGAAACATCATATTTAAGATGATGTATGAAGTAATAAATGCTAAGTTAAAAATACAATAATGTAAACTCATACATTTTGAAAGGGGATAGATTATAACGTGATGTTTGCTATTGGCTTTATTTCTAATAAAACAGACAGAATAAACCTGAATACAATTTATCCTTTAAATTAGTTTTTTTTCTGTAGCATGTGTTAATTTTGAATGAGAAATATTTGTTTTATTTAAAAGAAATCAACACATTTTAGTCAATAAATAAGCACTGAGCAAAGCATTGTACTCAGCACTGAGTTACTATAACCCAGCCCTGCATTTATCAGAAGCATGAAGCAGTTTTGAAGAGAGGCAATCTATAAACACTCATAAGAGATACTGAAATTTCCCAAACTCTGCAATATATTATTATGCTGGTTAAAAACCAGAAACCACTTTAGTCTCATCCTTCCCTTTAAGATGTTAACCCATAGATTTAATGTGAGTATTCAATGACCCATCAATATTCCTTTTTAAATATTTTTCTGATTCACATGTATAGATTCAATGTTAATCAATTTAATAAATACTCAGAAATCTATAACCATATGTTGAGGACTAAATGTTTTATAAATGCTTGCATTATTTTTTATTGCATTGCAAGATTTAAGCATAAAGACTATTGCAACTCAAGTCTGCAAAAAAAATCTGTCATTTCTGCTGTTATCTACATAATTCTATCACAAATAAATCATGATTAATATTTTTACTGAAGCAGAAATATCTATAAAATGATTTCTTTATAATTCCACAGTGAAAACAAATACAGTGGCTCACAAGAAAAGCGTGTATGTGTCTGTCTGTGTCCGTCCGTGTCGGTCTGTGTATGCATCTTGAGCAGTTAGTATCCTGAGCAGGGCTGGAGAAAAGTCGTGTGGAAGTCCTCAGACTGGAAAAGTCATTGTGAAGGAAGACCCTGTCACTCATCAGAGGGAGTGGCGGTGTAAGGTGCTAGGCGGCCAGAACAAGCCTGACTCGTATTGGCGACAGGGGCTGATGGTGGAAGCAAACCCCACTCGTATTACATTTGTCCTAAGTCTTCCGACTTTTCAGTTCAATCCCTGTGGTGAAACCACTGTCTCCTTACTGCTGCCATTGCCGCTCTGTTATCATGTGCAGAAGATTAAAAACGCTGTCAGAGCTGGGCATGTCCAGTAACCACAGGCAGCCTTTGACTGCAAGCAAAAAGCTGTATCCATTCCCCTTTGCATCTGCATCAGCTACCAGAGAGCAATCAGACGTATCAGCAGGAAGCCTGGCCTCCCTGTGAACAGGCTGACCAGTTCAAGCAGGATGCCTCCCAGGATGTCTTGCCAGGCTAAGCCGTTCAGGAGAGCCAGGAGGTTTTCTAGTTCTGTTCCTAAGCTGAGCATCCTCAAAATGATCTGTTAGTCCTGTCAATGGATGCCTTTGCCTTCTCCAAACAAAACCTATGATTCAATTGTGAAATCAACCTGTTCTCATGTAAAAAAATAATATTTTGACCCATAACGATTCTCATGACTATTAAAATCTTTTCTTTTCAGCTTTGTGGAATGTGAAGGGCATGGGAAGACTATTATCTTATATCATTATACCAATCTGATGTATAATAACAGAAAGTCATCAGTGTTCTCCTTCATGAAGATAACATAGCACAGAAACTTCTCCTAACGGAAACGCATTGTAAAAGTCGGAACTGATAAGCCCCCAGAGTAGAAAACGTCTTCCCTTTTTCTTGACCGTGGGTCTGGTGAGATGTTATGATGTGGGAACAAATGGCCCTAAAACTTTCAGTGGAATTTAATAATACAGTTTTGTTTTTCTGTCTCATGTTGCATATTTCTCATTCATCAGCTGTATGTTCTCCACTCTGGAACCAAGAGCTTTAAAATAATCTTATCTATATCATTGTAAAATAAAAAAATGATAAAAGGAATTGAAAACTCGTAAACACCCTTTTCAGAAGTAGCAAATATCCCTTCTATATTGCATATTTCAGTGGCCTAAATAAGTCACATGGACAAAACTGGTATCACTGGTGTGGCCAAGCATTATCCTCGCAGGGAAACGCAGGATAAATGGTAACAAGGCCAGACTTGACATCATCAGGGTGTGGAAGTGAAATTCTTTCACAGGAAGGACAGAAATATTTGAGGGGATTAATACAGTCTTCCAAAATCTTGAAGGTCCCAAGCTATCTAGGAGGTAAATCCTGATTAGTACACAGCAGGATAACATCCTAGACTTGAAGACAGGCTTCAGTCCAGTGCAGTTGCTCAGTCATGCCCGACTCTTTGTGACCCCATGGACGGCAGCATGTGAGGCCTCCCTGTCTATCACCAATGCCCGGAGTCAAACTCATGTCCATTGAGTCGGTGATGCCATCCAACCATCTCATTCTCTGTCATCCCCTTCTCCTCCCACCTTTGATCCTTCCCAGCATCAGGATCTTTTCAAATGAGTCAATTCTTTGATCAGGTGGCCAAAGTATTGGAGTTTCAGCTTCGGCATCAGTCCTCCCAGTGAATATTCAGGATTATTAGGATTGACTGGTTGGATCTCCTTGCAGTCAAAGGGACTCTCAAGAATCTTCTCCAACACCACAGTTCAAACGCATCAATTCTTTGGCACTCAGCTTTCTTCATAGTCCAAATCTTAATCCATATAAGACTACTGGAAAAACCATAGCCTTGACTAGATGGACCTTTGTTGGAAGATACTGGCCTGGAAAATCCCATGGGCATAGGAGCCTGGTAGGCTGCAGTCCATGGGGTTGCAAACAGTTGGACAAGACTGAGCAACTTCACTTTCACTTTTCACTTTCATGCATTGGAGAAGGAAATGGCAACCCACTCCAGTGTTCTTGCCTAGAGAATCCCAGGGACAGCGGAGCCTGGTGGGCTGCTGTCTATGCGCTCGCACAGAGTTGGACAGGACTGAAGTGACTTAGCAGCAGCAGCAGCAGGCTTAGATTTGGACAAATTTAGGCAAGAGAACTCTAAGTTCATGTCACAACTGAAAGCTTGTAATCATAGAAATGAGTGATTTAGAGAGTAAGTTGAATTTGGGTGGCTTATGTATCTAGGGAGCAAGCTTGATATGGTAATTTTTGGAATTCCTCTATTTTACAGATATATCACTTGTGCCTAATTTTTTCTTTGTTGTCTTTAATGAAGTCCTTTGGAAGTTTCAGGTATCTCCTACTAAACAAAGTAGTTTTGAGGTACTACTGGGGCAGATGGTTAAAGGCCTAGCTGTGGTTCCCATATAGTATGCTCGTTAACGGCAAAGAAAGCAAATGAAATGACCTCAAGGGAAAATAAAATTCAGAGTGACAGGGGTAATGCTGCTTGTTCCTGTCACTTCATCTCTAGAAATACTCATCCAGCATTGTTGCCGCTGCTGCTAAATCACTTCAGTCGTGTCCGACTCTGTGCGACCCCAGAAATGGCAGCCCACCAGGCTCCCCCGTGCCTGGGATTCTCAAGGCAAGAACACTGGAGTGGGTTGCCATTTCCTTCTCCAATGCATGAAAGTGAAGCTACTCGGTAGTGTCCGACTCTTAGGGACTCCATGGACTGCAGCCCACCAGGCTCCTCCATCCGTGGGATTTACCAGGCAACCAGCATTAAACATCTGAAAATATAGGTTTTGTTTTATTAGTAGAGGCAGTATGCCCTGTGTACCCTTAAGAACTAAAATTGACTCTATAAGCAAGGGGAGATATGATGTAATTTTATTCAAAGCATATTATGAAATATTTGCATTTTTAGAAATGTGTTTATAAATGCAATAAAATGCATTTATATATTGGCTTTACAAATAATTATTAGAAATGATAGGATTCCCATAACATCTCATTTCTTTGTATGTAAAACAATGACTGGCAAGGCACAGGGTAGTACAATTTAACTGACCAAAGTTAAAGCAAGTTCAAACAGAAAAGCCCATTTTTGTGATTTCTTCCTTTTTCCAATTAGAAGTAAACTCAGGTTTCTATCACTTCAAGGCTCAAGGTTCCTAGAAAATCTGACAGTCATTTTTATCACGGCCAAATATTCTCAAATGTTAAGTGTTCAGAGAGCTCCCTGAACACTGTTCTGTTCCATTTGTAGTGTCTTTCAGGTTTTAATCCGCTTTTGATACAGTAGCTGAACAGAACGGAGCTCATGAAAATGAAACCTGGGAAGGTCTGCATGTAACTCACACTGAGGAGTACAATAGAGCTTAGCTTTTCATACTGTTCTAATTGTATGTAATCAGTGTTCTTGCTGCTTGGAAAACTTGGAACTCTGAATCAAGGCTATTTTGACAGAAAGATGGATACTTCTCAGATATACATATGATAAATGACTGTGTATGAGTTATCAGGAAGGACAACTATGTGACCTTTAGAACAAACATAGAAATTTTATACAGTTATGCATTGATCAAATTAGACTTTTAATGATAGAACATGCAAATTTTGTTAAATGCAATCAATAACACTTCATAGTACTAACAATAAGAATGTTAAAATGTTAACTTCATATTTGTATTTTAATGCTTTTGCCTATCACAACCTTGAGGTTGTGATTTTATTAAGAAATAAATATCAAGAAATGACAAAAGTGGTATGATTTAAAATTTCATATTGAGTTTTGAGTAAAAGTTTCTTAGTATAAACTAAGATATTTCAGAGGAAAATATTATTGTTAAATTCTCTAGAAAAAATACATTAAATGAATAATTTTGAAGTGTCTATGATTTTTTAATGTACACTATACTTTCCAAAATGAAGATACTGTATGCAGTGTTTCTCAAATTCCTCAAACCTTTTCCTCCAAAGATCTTTTTCTGCAGAACAATCTTTGGTAGATAGTATTCTCAGAAAATACTGTGATAACATACATTTCATATTTGCATCAAAGGGTGGCCCTCCAAAGCCAAGCCTGGTTGCTGGCTGCAGCTCAGCAACTGGATTGATGGAGAGTCTTGAAAAACTCTGCCCAGAGGAGCCAAGGCATGTTGGATTGTTTTCAGAATATCAAGAAATCTAAACTTCAACCAGAAAAGGACGGACTGGATTTTAGATTCCATTCTGAGATAAAGAAAGTAGTTTTAAGCTTTGTCTTCCTAACGTGCCTGCTTATTTCTCTAAAGCAAATTTGAGCTTTCAGATCCAAACTAAACTTGACCTAGCTTCCTGGTGCTTTTGGATGGAAATGACCAGGCAATACCATCAATGGACAGTCATCTCTCTCTTCCTTGTATTTCTGCTGCACCCATCTGAGGTCTACCCTACTTACTCATGTGGATTATCATATGTAAGCTTGTATTAGAAATATTTCACTGAACTTGTATTCCCTGGGTTTACACAGTCTTAGAATCTTAGTTCCATCACTTAAGAGCTGGTGGTAGATAAATTAATCTAACATCAATTTCCTAATCTGTGAACTAGATAGAGTGATTTCCAATAGCAAAGATGAAATAGATAAAACAAAAAATTACCACAACAGTCCTTCTATAAATTGAGCTTAAAGAATATCTGTAGATATAATAATGCATGCTAAAACACTTAGAAATAATAGGACAAAAAATAAAGAAAGAAAACTCCTTTCAGAAATTTGGCTACCAATTACATATTATTCAGGTGTTAAAAAGAGCAAGATAGTCAGCAAAATAAAACACAACTTGAAATAGCTTAAGTCAAAACAAAATTTTTTTAAGTACTTTATGGCTAATAATCAACTACAGTTCAGTTCAATTCAGTTGCTCAGTTGAGTCTGACTCTGCAACCCCATGGACTGCAGCACACCAGGCCTCTCTGTCCATCACCAATTCCCAGAGTTCACTCAAATTCATGTCCATTGAGTCAGTGATGCCATCCAACCATCTCATCCTCTGTCATTCCCTTCTTCTCCCTCCCTCAATCCTTCCCAGCAACAAGAGTCTTTTCAAATGAATCAGTTCTTCGCATCAGGTGGCCAAAGTACTGGAGTTTCAGCTTCAGCATCAGTCCTTGCAATGAATATTCAAGACTGATTTCCTTTAGGATGGACTGGTTGGATCTCCTTGCAGTCCAAGGGACTCTCAAGAGTCTCCTCCAAACCACAGTTCTAAAGCATCAAATCTTAAGCACTCAGCTTTCTTTATAGTCCAACTCTCACATCCATACATGACTACTGGAAAAACCATAGCTTTGACTGGATGGACCTTTGTTGGCAAAGTAATGTCTCCGCTTTTTAATGTGCTGTCTAGGTTGGTCATAACTTTTCTTCCAAGGAGCAAGCATCTTTTAATTTCCTGGCTGCAGTCACCATCTGCAGTGATTCTGGAGCCTCCAAAAATAAAGTCTGCCACTGTTTCCACTGTTTTCCCATCTATTTGCCATGAAGTGATGGGACCAGGTGCTATGATTTTAGTTGTTTGAATGTTTTGAGTTTTAAGCCAGCTTTTACAGGACAATGTTTAAATGTTTACTATAAGTGACTCCTGAAATTTCCAGAAGAGCACTGACTGATGCATAACCGATCTATGTAAGCAGGAATCAACCATGAAAAGCCCCCCAGCCACTCAAAGGGTTTTATTTTGAAGTTAAAGTAAGTCATTAAGATTTTTATAATAAGTGAAACGAATCGCCAGGCCAGGTTTGATGCAGGATGCAGGATGCTTGGGACTGATGCACGGGGATAATCCAGAGAGAGGGTGTAGGGCGGGAGAGGGGAGGTGGGGGTCGGGATTGGGAGTTCATGTATACTCGTAGCTGATTCATGTCAATGTAAAGCAAAATGAATACAGTATTGTAAAGCAAAACAAACTAAAAAAATAAAAATTAATTAAAAAAAAAAAATCCAGGTTTGATGCAGGATGCAGGATGCTTGGGACTGATGCACGGGGATAATCCAGAGAGAGGGTGTAGGGCGGGAGAGGGGAGGTGGGGGTCGGGATTGGGAGTTCATGTATACTCGTAGCTGATTCATGTCAATGTAAAGCAAAATGAATACAGTATTGTAAAGCAAAACAAACTAAAAAAATAAAAATTAATTTAAAAAAAAATAAAAATTAAAAAAAAAATAAAAGAAAAAAAAAGATTTTTAAACTAGATAGCACTTATATCTATGAAAGACCATGATGACAATGGCATAGAGATCTAATTAAAAGTTGAGTAGAAACAAGACATGGTTATATGTTAGAAATGTATATAGGTGCTACATCATTGGGAGAAGGCAATGGCACCCCACTCCAGTACTCTTGCCTTGAAACTCCCATGGACAGAGGAGCCTGGTGGGCTGCAGTCCATGGGGTCGCTGGGAGTTGGACACAGCTCAGTGACTTCACTTTCACTTCTTACTTTCATGCACTGGAGAAAGAAATGGCAACCCACTCCAGTGTTCTTGCCTGGAGAATCCCAGGCACGGGGGAGCCTGGTGGGCTGCCGTCTGTGGGGTCGCACAGAGTCATACACAACTGAAGCGACTTAGCAGCAGCAGCAGCAGCTACATCATTGGGGTGGAAACTAAGCCATTAACTTGCGAATGGAAAGAAAAGGGAAAATTCCAAGAAATATTCATAACTGTGAGTTGAATTGTAGCATTTGGAAAGTAGGGAATGACTGTTTCCAGTTTTCTAATATGATCATTTCATTCCCTTGTATTGCAATTAAAGAGCACAAAAGTGTCTTGCAACATAGGAGCTAGGTGGCAGTTTGGAGAATATGCATTATTTACAGGAGAGAACAAGGTTTACTAGTGACCAATTAGACTTAAAAGTTTTTGTGCCTTCTGATTTAATGTTATTTTGTTAGAAGTATTCATGGCATATTTTTTACTTTTTAAGTGTGATGATCAAAGGAATGACTTTGATAAGTTAAATTCACAAAATAGCATTAAGCAATTTAATATATTTAATCAAATCTAAGTGACCTTGTCCAAGGTGTCTTTCCTTTCATTGATCTATTTAATTCTTAGTTATTTGCCTTGAAGTCATGTTTTGGATGTGCACACAGGTACTTTGCTTTTTCCTCTGTGGCAATGGTAACATTAGGACATGAAAGAAGACATTAGACTTGAAAGAACACAGGTAGTAGCTTAAAGCCAATTTTATTTTCAAGTCCCCATTTGGTAGTCATTCTCCCTGACTCTTCCTGAACCACAGCAAAATGCCCCGGTTTCGGAGACAGCATCTGTGGAAAATCAGGGAGAATGCGTGAGGACGTGCTAGGTAACTCACGGAATGCGTCCATCCTCTGATCTACAGTCAGGGTCATATTAGCAGAATACAACCTAGGGCTTGCCAGAAGCACACGAACTTTTCATTTTTTATTTGCAGGACAAATAATTCTATTTTTGTTGTTACTTAGTTGCTAAGTCATGTCTGACTCTTTGTGACTCCATGGACTATATAGCCTGCCAGGCTCTGCTGTCCATGGGATTTCCCGGGCAACAATACTGGAGTGTGTTTTCATTTCCTTCTCCAGGGGATCTTCCTAACCTGAGTTAGGCAGACAGGCTTTGGCAGGCAGATCCTGAGCCACTGAGCCACCAGGGAAGCACAAATTCTATTATTAGATCATTTAAATATTTAGGTTCTCTCTCATGACATTCATGAGAGATTATAAACTCAAAAGCGAGTCTGGAAAAATAGCTTTTGGACCAAAAAACATTGAAGTACAACCTCTCTGTGCTTATTATTCCATTGACTATTGGATGAGTGTTTCTATTTCAACATCAAATAACTTGAAAGTAAGTCTGAGGAGCACTTGATTAGTTGCCTACTTAGGTGATTGTTGCAAAGTTCCCATTCATAGTTCAAAGAAGCATGCATGAAAATATATGGTGCCGTGTGCCATAGCCATTCTTGGTCATAACGATACATTTATTCAAAGGGTTGCATTAGAAGGAAGGGAGATTAAAGAAAGCATATGAGGAAAAAAAAAATCAGTAGCTGATCATTGGCAGTACCTCTTGCTTGTACTGAGGATGTTCATAGCAGATACGCTTGGTCTGATCAGTTACCATGGCACTTTGTCAGGTGGTGAGAATTTGATTAAACTGAAGATAGTGGTCCAAAAGACTTAAGAAGCTATGTTAAAAGTTTACCTTTGTTCAAAGAATATAAAACATTCAAACTTTTTTTCAGCTCAGCAAATGTCTAATTTTTTTTTAAGATCTTACATTTTGCAATGACTGATGATTTCTTGTTTCCTCTATCCGTGCAAATATTTACCCCATACTTGAAGTAGCAAGTTCAATATGATTACATCAGTATGAGTTCTAGATAATATTAATTTTCAGCTGTGAATATGGTTAGACTACCTACAGCTTCACATCCGGAAAATATTGCCTCTTGTTTTCTATAATTAATCTGCTCCACAAGTAGGTGCTCTCAAAGTTCATGATAACAGGATGCTTTCTCAGATTTTATTACCATTTTTAATAGTCGTAGAGGAAAAGTGTTTAATATTTTTATGTTTAACTCAATAAACAGTTGGTAAATAGGGCTGCATTTCTAGGCAAACTGAATTTGTAATATTTGACATCAAATACAACCCAGATTTAATTGCATAAGACCTTGAATAGAGCTGGTTTTGCAAGCTTGCCCCATTTCAGTGTTGTAAATACAAGTACCTGTTTTTTCTTTTTAATTCAAGAAAATTTTTCATATCATTGTCACTTTGTGTTTTTGTGCTTTACTGTTTCAAATTTAATTTCAACCAGACGAACAAAGTGACGTCCATAAACTTAGAAATACGTTTAATGACAGAATACTAAATACTTTTAAACAAAATACATTTGGACAAAATGAGATAATTGCTCACACTTTGGACAATTTTACCTCACAGAGTCAGGCTTTCTCTAAAAATGTGGTTGTTTATAAATAAAATGAAACAAGAAGCCTCTTTGTCAAGGGCTTCCACAATGTCTAAGTGGGTAAACAGTCTACCTGTAATACAGGAGCTGCAAAATACAGAGGTTCGACCCCTGGGGTGGGAAGATCCCCTGGAGGAGGAAATGGCAACCCACTCTAGTATTCCTGCCTGGAGAGTCCCATGGACAGAGGAGCCTGGTGGGCTACAGTACAAAGGGCTGCAAATAATTGGACATGACTGAACATGCAGACACGCACCATCACTCTTTGTTTAAAATGCTTAATTATATTACCATCTTTACCATTTTAAGCTATTTAAAAGATATTAATTGTTTTCTTTCTCACCAGTAATCTAGTATTTCCGTGATTGTAGTGTTTTGCCTTTTGAGACATTTCTGATTATCTGCACATCCAAACACACAGATACACAAAGAATCAAGAAAAAAAAAAAGTATTCTGAGTAAGCAAGAGGTAATTCCCTTACATTTTGCATTCACAGTTTCTTCTATCTTTTTATTACCTTTAAAAGCTTAGACAGATTTTGTTTGTTTTATTTAGGGCTTACTGATTTATTATTCACATCTGAATTGAGATAATTGATATTGATCTCTATGCCTTGTAGATTATCATTGTCTAGGGAGGAAGTTATTCTAACGGTGGTATATCTAGAATAAGTAGCATTCTTGACAGGAAAAAAAAATCAATATCTAAACCCGAGGAAGAAGGTTTGATCTTGTGAGTCTTAAAATGGTTAAACCGGAGAGAGCATGAATACTGTAGTAAGAGTGTATGAAGCTTTCTTTCCTAAGAGCTAAAGGTACTCTGGATATGAGAGACACTGAAAAGAGAGAAAAAAATACATGAGTAAAGAAAAAGTCATTTCAGCAGGTGAGTCCTTGACATGGAAAAGAGCTAATCTGAAGTGGCTGGAGACTGAGCAGACCTTCAGAATCATTTCTAATGAACAAAGTGACAAAGGGACTTTACCCTTTAGGCATATGAATGAGAATCCTTTTTGTCAAAATTTCTTGTACATCTCTTTGCTTCAAAACACGCCTCTTTTTCTTTTTCTTTTTCTTTTTCCCTTCAGAACATATTTCTAGATCCTGAATAAAGAATTTGTTCTCTATGTTTTTTTCTCCCTCTGCATATAATGATGAAAATGTTCACTCTTTAAAACAAAACATAGTCAAATGGTAAGTAACATTTCCACCTTTATATCTGGACACAAAAATTAAATAGATAAATACACAAATAAAAGGGTTAGCTATGCAATGCTAGGATATGCCTCCTAATTCTCCATGAATATAAATATCATCTCATAGCTCACAGTAATTGCTGCCAAGATATCACTGATAGCCTACAATTCAGATAATTATAGCATGATGGCATGCAGGGGGTTTAAACATGTGACTCTCAGTCTAACAAAATCTCCTCCAAGAGCATTTCTTACCCACTAGAGTCTGACACGTCTCATGCACTTTGAAAGCTTCCACTCTATTCCAGAACCCTTTGCATCTGAAAATTTACACAAGAAGCTTAGAAAGTCATTGCATTTAGATTAAAAAGAGGTGATAGACTTCATCCAACCCCACAGCCACATTTTACAAACAGGCCAGTTAGGCCAGGAGGGTGGTCTAATGGTCAAATAGTGCTACAAAAATGCCAGGGGTAACATTTTAATATTATCAGTTAATATACAACATAGGTATATCACAGAAATATTATCATAATTTTTCTGGTTTTACTTACCCTGGCTTTATAGTAGAAGAAAAGAATGTAATGAAATGATACTGTTATTTATATGCACATTGAAATCACTGAAATATACAATGGCCTAAGAAATGATATAGAAAGACTAACATGAGGATTACACAGTTTACCTTAAATCTATAGGTAATTGAAAAAATAGGAAACACCAAAAGTATCAGGCTTCCTATTATACTATCCCAACAAGTATACTGTCACTATAAACTATCTTAACTTCCATAAATAAATTCAACATTTTCCCCCAAACATGTTAAACACATAGAAACTTAACACTTTTTGAATACCAATTTCATTTTTATTTCTATTATAAAACTGCAAGGAGATCCAACCAGTCCATTCTGAAGGAGATCAACCCTGGGATTTCTTTGGAAGGAATGATGCTAAAACTGAAACTCCAGTACTTTGGCCACCTTATGCGAAGAGTTGACTCATTGGAAAAGACCCTGATGCTGGGAGGGATTGGGGGCAGGAGGAGAAGGGGACGACCGAGAATGAGATGGCTGGATGGCATCACGGACTCAATGGACGTGAGTCTGGGTGAACTCCGGGAGTTGGTGATGGACAGGGAGGCCTGGCGTGCTGTGACTCATGGGGTCACAAAGAGTTGGACACGACTGAGCGACTGAACTGAACTGAACTTATGCTCTAAAATGACAAGACCCTAAGTTGTCCCTGTATTTAATAGGTTCACAATTTAAATCAATTGAGCTAATTGCAATTCACATGAAGTTACAGAATTCACACGAAACTGTACAAAATTAATAAAGATCCTATGTATTCTTCATTGCTGTTGTTTAGTTACTGAGTTGTACCTGACCCTCTGTGACCCTATGGACTATAGCCCACCAGGCTCCACTCTTCATGGAATTTCCCAGGCAAAAATACTGGAGTGGGTTGCCATTTCCTTCTCCAGGGGATCTTCCTCATCCAAGGTTGCACCTGAGTATCCAGAATTGGCAGGCAGATTCTTTGCTGGTGAATCTCCTGGGAAGCCCCATGTATCCTTTGCTCAGTTCCAACAATGGCCGTGTCTTACAAACTACATACATTCTTAGAACTGGGATTTTTACATTACAGTCAAGACACAGAATTTCCATCACTACCAAGATTTTTTCTATTGTCCTTTTACAGCCACACCGATATACTTTCTACCTTGTCTCTACTCTCTGGAAAGCACTAATCTGTTCTTCATTTCTACAATTTTAACATCAATTTTTACAAACTTCCTAAGGATAGAAATAACTGAAAGAAAAGCTAAGCTTCTAAAGCAGCAAAAGTATTTTATATCATTGTTCTCTCAGTATATGGAATCCATTTTCTCCTAAATTTTATTGTTAAGTTAGTTTTTAGATTATCTATCACTATAGATTTATCAACTGATATTCCTTATTTAATAAAACTTCTCCATTGTTTACATTTTGGAAAAGGTCAGTTTTCATTCCAACCCCCAAGAAAGGCAATGATGAAGAATGTTCAAACTACCATATGACTGTGCTCATTTCACATCCTAGCATCATAATGCTCAAAATCCTTCTAACTAGGCTTCAACAGTCTGTGAACCAATAACTTCTAGATGTACAAACTGGGTTTAGAAAAGGAGAAGAACCAGAGATCAAACTAGCAACAGTTGTTGGATCATAAAACGAGTAAGGAAAATTTTTAAAAAGTCACTTTTGCTTTATTGACTATGCTAAAGCTTTTGACTGTGTGGATTACAACAAGCTGTGGAAAATTCTTGAAGAGATGGAAATACCAGACCACCTTACCTGTTTCCTGAGAAACCTGTATTCAGGTCAAGAACCAACAATTAGTACCTAACATGGAAGAGTAGACTAGTTCCAAATAGGAAAGAGAGCACATCAAGGCTGTATATTTTCACCCTGTTAACTTATACGCCAAGTACATCATGAGAAACGCTGGGCTGGATGAAGCACAAGCTGAAATCATGAATGCTGGGATAAATATAAACAACTTCAGATGATATCACCCTTATGGCAGAAAGTGAAGGGGAACTAATGAGCCTGTTGATGAAAGAGGAGAGTGAAAAAGCTGGCTTAAAACTCAACATTCAGAAAATTAAGGTAATGGCATCTGGCCCCATCACTTCCTGGCAAATTGATGGGGGAAACAATGGAAACAGTGGCATATTTTATTTTCTTGTGCTCCAAAATCACTGAGGACAGTGACTGCAGCCACAAAATTAAAAGATTCCTGCTCTTTGGGAAAAAAAATAAAAATAAAAACTATGACAAACTTAGCATATTAAAAAGCAGAGACATCACTTTGCCAACAAAGATCCATATAGTCAAAGTATAGTTTTTCCAGCAGTCATGCACAGATGTTAGGGTTGGACCATGAAAGGATGAACACTGAAGAGTTGATGCTGTCAAATTGTGGTGCAGAGAATACTCCCGAGGGTCCCTTGGGCAGCAAGGGAATCAAAGTGGTTAATCCCAAAGGAAATCAACCCTGAATATTCATTGGAAGGACTGATGAGGAAGCTGAAGCTCCAATACTTTGGCCACCTGTTGTGAAGTGCCTACTCATTGGAAAAGACCCTAATGCTGGGAAAGATTGAAGGCAGGAAGAGAAGCCAGTGGCAGAGGATCTGACTGGATAGCCTCACTGACTCAATGAACATGAATTTGAGAAAATGCTGGGAGATAGTTAAGGACAGCGAATCTTGGCATGTGCAGCTCATGGCATCACAAGGCATCGGACATGACTTAGAGACAACAACAATGAGAATTTAAGTGAAAATATTAAGTAAAAAACCATTAAATTGGAATTTAGGTACTGGATCACGTTACTTCTCAGTGATATGCCCTTGGAAGACAGAATTTTGACGCCATATGTTTTTTAATTTAAAAACTTCAGAGGTTGCAATCATCCTTAAAACCCATAAAATGTATGATTCCATTTATAATAAATAAAAGAATTTTCACAGAGTGGACTTGAATTTTTTCTTCAAAGGTAGTTTTCTCTCTCTCTCTCTCTCTCTCTCTCTTTTTTAATATAAAGTAGCAAAACCACAACCATGGCAAAAGATAAATGTGTTTTAAATGCATCAGATTTGGTTCATGCCAACTGGAATTTAAACAGACATGGCATATATGGCCAAGTATTGTCACAGCCATGTATGATAAATTTTCTTATGCGAGGATCTCTACAGTTTAATGCCAGAGATGGTGAATTTCAGAGCTTAAATATTATGATATGTATTACTTATACTTGTGTCTTGCTGTAACCCCTTCTTTCATACCTCCTCATTCTTGTCCATATAGATCTCAGAGGATAAAGACACTTGTAAGGAAAAAATATAAAGAAGCTATTTAACTAAAAATTATGTAAGACAATTAATTATTCATTCATTCAAAATAGTGTATACACCAGGTACTTCTCTACATGTGGGTGATGTCACAGTGAACAAAAAGAATTCTTTCTCTCTTGGAACTGACATTCTTGGCATCGTAAAACAACCATCTTTTTGATAGCCACATGAAGGAAAAGCAACACTAAGGAAGACAAGGTAAGAAACTTTCAATTCTACAGGGACACAAAACAGTTTCAATATTTTGGTAGACACCAGGAGGCACAAGTCCTTTGCTCTTTTTGTTGGACACAGTGATTTGTTGCAAGTTTTATTACACTTAGTGAAAACATGGAGAATGCCAGGCAAATGTTCTTCATGAATTTAGCAATAAACTAACAGAGAGGTGCCTGCTGCTGCTGCTGCTAAGTGGCTTCAGTCGTGTCCGACTCTGTGCGACCCCATAGGAGGCAGGCAGCCCGCCAGGCTCCCCCGTCCCTGGGATTCTCCAGGCAAGAACACTGAAGTGGGTGCCATTTCCTTCTAACAAAGAGAATTTTCCCCACAGAGCAGAACCGCAATGACTTTTTGTTTCTTAAACTCAGCAGTGCCCATGAATCAGAGTGGGAACAAGCTGTGAAGATAAAGTGGAAGCTTCACGAAGTCGGATACTACCAATAACGGATACATTTTGGAGACACGCGCTAAAGATTGTTTGGAGCTTCCCAAAACTACCTGGAAGCGCTTGTGGTACCGCACCGTGACCGGAAACGACTGCTCATTGTCTCGGGTCACAGCTGACTCTAGCTACAGCAACCATGAATGAACTCTGTGATTGCAGTCACCCTCTGTGCACTCGACTTTCTGCCTCTGGGCCATGGAAGTTGTGAAAGCTTGTCCAGCTCTCCCTAGAATTCAGAAAGTGTTAATACCCCCAGTGTACACGTCTCAGCTTTCGGAGGCACCATTCTGAAGTGCAGCACACGTGGCTCCTAAGAGGCTCCTCTTCATGACAGGTTCCTAGTCGCCCAGAGGAGTAATGACTCAGTCATGTACCCAATTCCCCATGTATTCCCTGATCGCTACATAGCTCTCCATGCTCCTTCATGTAAACTTTCTGAGATTACCCTTTAACAAATGATATAGGCTCCTAAGAACCTAAATGAGGGTTGGAATTCCCCATTAGGGGTAAAGAAAGAGTCAGTAACATACTAGTTACACATATAAGGATGTCCTTGGTTCATGAATGTTCTACTTTCAAACCATAACAAATGAGGAATCCAAATAAGTAATAAAGCTAATACTTCACCTCTTACCAATTTTGAATGAAGAGATGTAATTAAGGGTAAATAAGCAATTATAAAGCAAGTATGGATAAAATACACAATTGAGTTCATATATAGCATTTCTCTGTAAGTTAATTATTAATATTAACTGCTCTCTTGATCATGAAATCATATGCTTAAATAGCAAATGTAGCAAATATTGCCTGAATTTGAAACAATGGTAAATCATTTGGAATTCTCTGAACATATTTTTATCAAGTATAACCTTTGTTGTAACAAATAGAAAAAAATAAAAAGTAACATAATCCCTATATTTCATGCAGTAGAGATATAAGTTCTGTATGTGAAAATAAGACAAGTTAGCAGTAATATCATAAAGGATATAACTAGACACTTGGAAGTCAAACCAGGGAAAGTTCAGTTAATGTTCAAAGAAAGTACGATAAAGAAGGAATCATTTGTAAAGATTTTTGTTGCTGGAAAGAATATTGACATACAAAATTGCTGTATGCAGGGGGGAATGGTATAAATAAAAGTGCCAAATTATAACAAATCCTCAGGAACTGGTGACTCAAATCAGATTAACTGGAATAACACAGTTGTTTGGAAGTAATTAGAAAAGATTTGGAGATAGATTGTGAAATCCTAAAAAAACATGGATGCTGCATTACTTTAATCCAAAAACAATAAGTGAAGAATTGAAGTCACTCAGTCATATCCGACTCTTTGCAGCCCCATGGACTTTAGCCTACCAGGCTCCTCTGTCCATGGGATTTTCCAGGCAAGAGTGCTGGAGTGGGCTGCCAATAAATAAGACTTTTGTTAGATTAATTTATCCTTAGATGTGATCACTGCATATAAAGGAATAATGGTTTGAGATTGGAGGGTGCTTTTAGTTCTGGGAATCACTGGAGAAACAGTACTGGGCATAAGCAGGTAACAATGAAAGCCCAACTTTGGACTGAAGTGAAAAATGAAGAGTAGACAGTCTGTGTGAATACAGCAGAACAGATCCACTGGGGAGCCCTGGCAATCTGCACGTTTCCACATAAGCCAGACACAGGCGAGGCTCACTACAGACTGATCCAAGTCTTGACATACTGTTTCAGGATCGTCTTTGGAACATGGTGGCAGCAATGTACCGGCCGCCTCCCTATCTTGAGACGTTCTCTGTCTGCGGACAGCTGCCACAGCGTACTTCCCTCTGACTTCCCTTCCCTTTATGTCCCATCTCTCTTTGGGGTGTGCAGCTGCTTGGCTATAATCTAACACTGACTGGTCGATGTTAAAATGACCCACTGCTCCTGTCTCCTGTCTCCTGGACCATCGGCTTAGTGCCATGCCGTGGGACTAGGGATGCGGGGAGCTGACACCATGCTGATCTTGTTTTTCTGTATATGTACAAACTGTTTAATTTCATTTAAAAAAAAAGGAAGAGGAAAAAGTCATTTGCAAAGAAATGTAAATTTAATAATTTAAAATGGAGAATGGAGAAAGTTGACGATGGAAATAACTCAAGATTGGAGGTTGTCAAACTGGTAAGGACTGTACATTTTGGAGTTATTCGAATGGAACTCCATGAATATCTACTTTTGTCTCCCATTCAGAAAATGAAAGCAAACAATCTGCAGTGTGTACAGAGTTTTAAAAGATTAATTACTGGGGGAGGTGAATCAGATAATTAACCATCTCCTTGAAGATCAAGAAAATGTAATCAGCGTGATAAACAGGAAAACTTGGAAATAAGCAAGGTTGAGTATGAAAACTCAAAATAAGAAAAGTAAATCATGATCTCTAAGACCCTATTGAATCTTTTAGTTATCATTTTATCCTTCTACACGTTACAAAGTAGATGATCAATATAATGGAATATTTTTTAAAGTAAACATATTCAAATACTTTCTTAACCTCTGTTTACATTTGTCACTGTATATTCTAACACACACACACACAAATTGTGTTTTCTGTTATAAAAGTTTTGAGAGATCCATTAAAAACTCAGTATGGATAAAAATTCTATATAATATTAGTACTGTAAAGTTTTATTCTATCAAAAATATGTACTTGACAGCAGTTAGATGTAATGCTACTATAAGCAGAGACCTTTTTGTGATCTTTATTTTTCATAATTAGTAATATTTTAATGATATTTAAGAAAACTTTGAACCTATTATTCCAACATTATAGAATATTATACGTTTGTGAGCACTGTCAAACATGTGCTGAGCAACATTCATTACTATTAGCAAGAGAACACAAACTCTTCAATAAGTAAAGCTACTTTTATTACTCATTCTTGTTGGTAATTAAAAATTAATAAGTTCATAACAAATGATAGCAAGAATGTGGAGAAAGTGAACTACTGTTGATGGTAATGTAAATTTTTGCAACCACTATGGAACAGTATGGAGGCTTTTCAAAACACTAAAAACAGAACTATCATGTCATCCAGCAATTCCATTCTTGGATGTTAAAAGAACTTGAAAACACTGATTTGAAAAGATACACCCCAATGTTCATAGCGACATTGTTTATAATAGTCAGGATATGGAAACAAACTAAGTGTGCATCCACACATGAGTGGATAAAGATGTGGAGTTTTAAATAATGGAATATTGTTCAGCCATAAAAAAAATAATGCTCTTCCTAGCAACATAGATGAACCCAGAGACTATCTTACTAAATGAAGCAAGCCAAACAGAGAAACACAAGGAACAAATGACCCTGCTTTCATGTGAATTATTTAAAAAATGAACTAATACACAAAGCAGAAATAGACCCACAAATACAGAAAAGAAACTTATGGTTACCAAAAGGGAAAGTGGGAGGGGGATACATTAGGTGTTTGGAATTACCATACACACACTACTATATACAAGCTAAACAGTCAACAGAGACCTACGATACAGCACAGGGAGCTCTACTCGATATTTTATAATAACTTATGGGGAAAAGAATCTGGAAAAACCAGATATCTATGTATATTTAACTGAACCACTTTGTTGTACACCTAGAACTAACACAACACTGTAAATCTACTATACTTCCAACATAAATAATAAATAGGGTAAAAAACAGACTCACAGACACAGAGAACAAACTAATGACTACCAGTGGAGAGAGTGTGAGAGAGGCAGGCAAGACAGGGCCACGGGGTAAGCGCTACATTCTCACACACTCTTGCAATGTGTGAAATAAATGAACTTAAGGATATGTTGTACAACACAGAATACAGTCCACATTTTATAAAGACTATACATGGAGTATAACCTGTAACAACTCTGATTCACTCTGCTGCACACACTTGACAAAACGACACTATACATCAACCAAACCTCAATAGAAGGTAATGAGTTTCAGATTTTTATTTTCACTAAAATATGTGATACATGTTAATTATTATTTTTAATTTCAAAATGTATCACAGTATATCAAAATCTCCTCTGGATACCTTCCCAAAAAAGTTTTACATTCAAGAGCTAAAGTGAAAGCAAGGAAGTCAGTAACAAAGCCTGCAATGGGACAATGCACTCTGGTGTACCAGAGGACTGCCAAGAATAAAGCCATTCATCCTTTCAGTAAGGTAAAGATCTGAAAGTCAGTTTTTCTCAATTGACGGTAGAGCAGTATAATCAGAGTAAAGTCCTCTTTGGACAGTTGTGAACATAATAGAAGAGAAAGTCATATTTTTACCGTGCTGTAATAGAATATTTTGTAATAATACTCATTTTGAAGTACTGCCAAGGCTTTTGTAAGAAGTAATGGAAATGCTGCATTAGTATGAATAAGAAACGATGATTCTCTCCAGCAATAAAATGAATGATAGCATTCTTTATTACCGTTGCCAGAAAATTTATACTGACAAGTATACTCATATAATTCATGGCATGACATAGAACACTGTATTGTCTTGTCAAATAAGGGAGCATTTTAATTTAAGATAAATTGTACTTTACAAGCTGGTACATACTTCATAGATCATTGATCAAAGTTCTAATCATTAAGATTGATCTATTTAAGTTAAAAATGAATTTTCAAATACTCTATGGAAAAAAGAAAGTTTTAACTGTAGCCATGTGTTAAGATTATAATCTGGAGAATATTAAAAGGGAGATTCTTTATGAAAAGACGTTTCTTTGGTAATGTTAGTTTCTAAAGATTAAGGATGCCTCATGCTTTGCTTAGTTCAAGGAAGAAAAATAATTTTGACATTTAGCAAGAATTATAATGAAAATTATGGTGTTACTAGAGATATTTTAATCACTTTTTGGCCTGAATCATGTAATGAATGCTATTAATAGAAGTAATTTATTCAATGGTCTCACTCTGATTCAATTGGTTTAAATCAACAAAGTGTGATCTAAAATAATCATTGGCTGAAACAGACTGATTTTTATGTCACTTTTCTAGAATAACACTTCAATGAGATATTCCATGATACACAGTATCTTACAACTAACCAGCTAAATCTATTTTTAATAAATTTCATTTTAACTTTAAAATATTTATTGGGTAATAGGCAAGAGTCAGGAATAAAAATATCTTAACGCTCTAAAAATCAACTTGAAAATTGTATGAATATCAACAAATTAATAAAAGGGAAAAATTTTGGTAACATTTAAGCTACTCAGTTATTACCTTAAAAATACAAAAAAATAGTTTATTTTTAAATTAAAGTTCTTTAACAAATGTTGATTTTTATAATGTACATGTACATTTTGATGTCAAAATTTAATGAAAGACAAATATATATTCTTCAAGATATCAGTTCATGAATTGGAAGACTCAGTATTGTTAGGATGCCAAATCTTGATCTATTGATCCAATGTAATTCCAAAGTCTCATTAAGCTACTTAATAGCTATGGCAAATTAAATTTAAAACTTATATGGAAAGGCAGAATGCTTACAGAGCCAACACAACACTGGAAAAGAAAAAACTGGAGTTCTTGATCTGATTTCAAGAGTACCTGTAAAGGCACAGTAATCAAGATGGTGTGCTATGTCTAAAGAAAAGACATACAGATCAATGGAGCGTCATCAAAAACCCAAAAAAAGATACACACAAATGAAGTCAACAGATTTTCAACAAAGGTGCAAGGAAGAAATGATCACCTTTACAACAAATGGTGAAGCAATGTCTGAATTTCCGCATGCAAAAAGAGCACAGTGATCTTACACCTTTCACAAAAATTAAACTAGAATAGATTACAGACTTGTACATAAAGTGCAAAACAAAAACTTCTGAAAGAAAGTCTTCCTAACCTTGGGTCTGATGATGAGTTTTAGATATAATATCAAAAACACAAACCATGGCAAAAAATATTGACAAGTTGGACCTCATACATTTCATTTTTATACTTTTACTTTGGACATTTATTCATAATATTACCTATTTTCAATGGATATAATATAAATTTTATATAGTATGTGCTTTATGTTTCCATTAACAGTATATATTTTCCTATATCATTATATAGTATTTATGGGCTTGATACCATTTTAGAAAAGTGTTTACATAATTACTTTGAAATGAAAATGTAGAAAAATATTTAATAGCAACTAGACAAAAATATGATTAATATGCTACATGTAAATAAGTATGACTCAGGAGGATTATAATCATAAAATTGTGGTAATTTTGATATGACTTTCACTTGAAAATATGTAGTATATCCTACTCTAGCATAATTAGTTAAAAATTAATGACTACAAATCTCTTTTTACATATATGATCAAAAGTACATTTTTGTAAGACCTAATGAAAGTGAAGGAAGTGAAAGTCACTCAGTCATATCTGACTCTTTGCGACCCTATGGACTTTATAGTTCATGGAATTCTCTAGGCCAGAATACTGGAGTGGGGAGCCTTTTCATTCTCCAGGGGATCTGCCCAACTCAGGGATCAAAACCAGTTCTCCTGCATTACAGGAGGATTCTTTACCAGCTGAGCCACAAGGAAAGCCCAAGAATACTGGACTGGGTAGCCTAACCCTTCTCCAGCAGATCTTCCCAACACAGCAATTGAACCGGGGTCTCCTACATTGCAGGCAGATTCTTTACCAGCTGAGTTTATCAGGGAAGCCCCTTTGTAACACTTAGATGACTGAAAAATGTTTCCTTAGAGAACTAAGGTAACTGTGAATTCACAGATGTAAATACAAAAGCAGTGTTAGATAATGTTTGATGCTGCTCACAGCTTTTACCCAAGAGAAAAACAATGAGATTCTAAGCATATGTTGGATTTTAGAAATGATTCCAAACATCTCTCAAGGAGGCACTCATATTGACCCTGAGTAGCAGTGTGGCATTTTTGTAAAGAGAATGGACTGTTCACAATACTTAGGGTCAAATCCAAGTTTTGCCATGTGCTAGCTGGGTGACATTCTTTCTGTGACTCAGTTTTCTCATCTTGAAAATAGGAGCTATTACTCCAGGAGTTGGTGATGGACAGGGAGGCCTGGCTTGCTGCGATTCATGGGGTCACAAAGAGTCGGACACGACTGAGCGACTGAACTGAACTGACAGCACTTTTTTAGGAGCCTCCCCCAGTGTCAGTGGTAGAGAATCTACCTGCAGTGCAAAAGATGCAAGAGATGGAGTTTCAATCCCTGGGTTGGGAAGATCCCCTGGGGGAGGGCATGGCACCCCACTCCAGTATTCTTGCCTGGAAAATCCCCATGGACAGAGGAGCCTGGTGGGCTGCAGTCCATGGAGTCACAAAGAGTCAGACACCACTGAGTGGCTAAACCACCACCATGGGAGTATTTTCACAGCTTTAAAATCCTGCCTCTGTATTCTGCCTATTTATCTTCTTTGCCCCTATACAATTTCTAGAAACCTCTTTTTTTTTTTTTTGGTCAGTCTCTACAATTTGCCTTTTCCAGAATGCCATATATTTGGAGTCATGTAGTATGTAGTCTTTTCAGGAGATTAGTTTCTTTCACTTAGTAATACATGTTTAAGGTTCTTCCATGTCTTTTCATGGTTTCACAGCTTAATTTTTTGCAATTTAATATTCCACTGTCTAGATGTACCACAGTTTATCTATTCACATACCGAAGTACATTTTGGTGGCTTGCAAGGCAAGAAGGGGATGACAGAGGATGAGATGGTTGGATGTCATCACCAATGCGATAGACATGAGTTTGAGTAAACTCTGGGAGTTGGTGATGGACAGGGAAACCTGGCGTGCTGCAGTCCATGGGGTCGCAAAGAGTCAGACACGACTGAGCAACTGAACTGAACTGAGGATTTGGCCATTATGAATCAAGCTACTACAAACGTTCATGTGCGATTTTTATGTGGACATTAAGTTTTAAACTACTTTAGGTAAATATAAAGGAAAGTGATTGTTGGATCTTATAATAACAGTACTTTTAGTTTTTCAAGAAACAACAAAACTCTTCCAAGGTGGCTATACCCCTTGATCTGCTGCTGTTGCTAAGTCGCTTCAGTCATGTCCAACTCTGCAACCCCACAGACGGCAGCCCACCAGGCTCCCCCGTCCCTGGGATTCTCCAGGCAAGAACACTGGAGTGGATTGCCATTTCCTTCTCCAATGCATGAAACTGAAAGGGAAGTCGCTCAGTTGTGTCCGACTCTTCGCGACCCCATGGACTGCAGCCTACCAGGCTCCTCCATCCATGGGATTTGCCAGGCAAGAGTACTGGAGTGGGGTGCCATGGCCTTCTCCAATACCCCTTGATACATCCTGGTAATAGTGGATGAGCATTCCTGTTTGTTCACAACAAAATCAGCCTTGGGTGTTCTTGGGGCTCTGGGTTTGGTGATTCTTATGCTGTGTGCTGGCATTTCATTGTTGTGTTAATGCATATCTCCCTGGTGAGTGTGGTGTGAGGCATGTTTCCATATGTTCATCTGCCATCTGTGTATCTTTTGAGGGAAAGTTTCTCAGTCTGTTCAGGCTGCTACTGCGAAAAAACTATAGGTTGTGTAAACGACAAGCATGTATTTTGCATAATTCTGGAGACTGGAAAGTCTAAGAACAAGGTTCTAGACAACCCAGTGTCAAATGAGCGAACATGTGCTGGCTCATTCCTCTCCTCTTACTGTCTCCTCACATGGTGGAATGGGAGAGGCAGCTCTCTGGGGACCCTTGACAAGGGCACTAATTCCATTCATAAAGACTCCACCATCAAAGCCTAATCAGCTTCCAAAAGCTTCACCTTCTGATACCACCACATTGAGGGTTAGCTTTCAACATATCATTCTGGAGAGGACACATTCAGCCTATCGTATGCACTCAGTTGTTAAATTGAGTCCGACTCTTTGCGAACCCGTGAACCATAGCCTGCTGACTCCTCTGTCCATCCTCTGTGTAAGAATACCAAAGTGGGTTGCCATTTCCTCCTCCAGGGCATCTTCCCCACCCAGGGATTGAACCTGAGGCTCCTGCACTGGCAGGCAGATTCTTCATCACTGAGCCCCCTGGGAAGCCCTCCAGTCTATAGTAGTGGTTCTTGGGTCTTTGACCCATTTTTGAATTATGTTGTTTCCTCATTATTGAACTTTAAGAGTTTTCTGTGTATTTTGGATAACAGAGCTTTATCAGGTGTTTTGCAAATATTTCTTCCAGTTTGTAGCTTGTCATTTCATTCTAATGACATTCCCTTTTTCAAAGAAGTTTTTTAAAATGTTAGTAAAATTCAAGCTATCGGTTCTTTCTTTCATAGATCCTGCCTTTGGCATTATTTCTAAAAGTCTATCGCCACGTTCAAGGTCATCTAGGTTTTCTCTTATGTTATCTTGTAGGCTTATGCTACCTTGTAGACTTCCCTAGTGGCTCAGATGGTAAAATCATCTGCCTACAATGTGGGAGACCCTGGTTCGATCCCTGGGTTGGGAAGATCCCCTGGAGAAGGAAATGGCAACCCACTCCAGTACTGTTGCCTGGAAAATCCCATGGACAGAGGAGCATGGTCCATGGGGTAGCAAAGAGTCGGACATGACTGAGGGACTTTACTCTATCTTGTAGGAATTTTATACTTTTTGTGTTTTCCATTTAGATCTCTGATTCCTTTTCAGTTAATTTTTGTGAAGGATGTAAAGTCAGTGTCTAGATTCTTTTTTTTTTTTCTTGCACATGGATATTCGGTTATCCCAGCATCATTTGTTGAAGAGACTATCTTTGCTCCACTGCACTGTTTTTGCTTCTTTGACAAAGACCAGCCAATTATATTTATAGAGGTCTAAATCTGGGCTCTCTATTCTATTCCACTGGTCTAGCTGCCTATTCCTTCACCACAACATACTGTCTTAATTACTGCAGCTTTATAGTGTGTCTGAAAGCTGCATCATATCAGTCTTTCAACTTTGTCTACTTCAATATTGTGTTGGTTATTCTTGGTCTTTTGCCCACAAATAATTTTAACTATATTACTCATAAAAATATTTTCAGAAAGAATATGTAGTTATATCACCACAATAATTTTTATATTCCATTACACACAAAAAATGATACCCAGTTTCAATGGAAATGAACTGCACAGTTACTTATTCTATCTTTCCCTCTGACTTTCACTTTAGTTCCCAGTCTCGTGCTTACTCTCTTTCCTTCTCAATTAGAAAGGCCCACACTGATTTATTAAAACAGGCCAAATGAGGAAAAACATCTTTTGGGGGGCCCTTAAATTTAATATTTAACACTTATGAAATACTATCAGAAACAGAGAATCAAATAAACACATTTCTCTAAAGAAAAAAGACTAGCTTTCTAGGTGATTTGTGCTCAGACTATACACAGACACATTCTGATAAAAAAGTAAGTCTATACTTTCCTGATCTTAGTCTAATGCTTTGATACTGAGCAACAGAAGAAAGGAAATATAATTATATCTTAGAATTTTCTCTCTCTTATGCTCACTCTCTAAATTGGAAACTATATTTTCTTCTTTGTCAGAATGCTTACCAGAGTGTGGTTTTATTTATAACAAAATATATTAAATATTATTAAACATTATAGGTTTATAAATGATTAGATAAAATCACCAGGTGGTCAGATAACCAAATTTTGATAGTGGTGCATCCCACCTTGTACATGACCACTGTTTTCAGACATGCAACAGTTTTACAAAGTAAAGTCTGTGTTTTAAAAACATATAAGGCCCATATCAACAAACTGGTTGAAAATATTTAATTATGTAGCTTTTGTGAGATGCTTTGTTCATTGTAGACCAAACAACAAATAAATCACATGGCTTAGACTGCACTTGAGATTTATATTTTGAATAAGGCTACTCACATTTATACAGATTTAGACTGGTTAAAGAAAATGTGAGATTTTGACTTGACAAACAGCTATTGCCCCAAGAAATTAGCCCAGATTGCTCATAGAACATTATGCACCAGAAATCGTAATATTTTCCAAGTCAGAAGAAAATTCCTAAAACAATGTGTAACTACATATACAGAGTATAATTAGTTAAGAGGGACTTAAATATGCAAAATAGTGTGGGGATATTAATTATTCAGGAAGATGTAATCAGATAAATTAAGGAATATAATATGTCTATAGTGAGCAACATTTTTCTGCCATAAAATGTGGGACTGATTCCAAAAACTGACTATGTCTCTTTTTGGTAGCTAAGACTTCCAGGTGTATTTTGACTTTATTGCTTAAAGGAGATAATGGAGGTATAAGTAATGATTATATTTATTTCTTCATGATAGGCAAACATGAAAAATTTATTGAAAAGGAAAATGCAATATCAAGAACTACACACCATAACAATTTTGTTTTTAAAAAATCTATATAAAGAAACAGAGAAAGTTCTATACATTTAAAACCAGAGTTATTATTCCCCAATAGCAAGTGCAGGCATTAAAAATAATTTCTCAGTTAGTTAACCCTAGTTTAAAGTACAACTGCAACGGCAATTATTCTAGTCTATATGTTTAATTTTGGAGTAGGAAATGGCAACCCGCTCCAGCATGCTTGACTGGAGAATCCCATGGACAGAGGAGCCTGGCAGCTACAGTCCATGGGGTCGCAGAGAGTCGGACATGATTGAGCAAAAGAGCAAACGTGTTTAATTTAATTTGCATTCCCACTTTTCTTTGGACAGCCAGTTGTGTTAGAGGTAGGATTATTTACTGTGAAATTTGACTTAGAGGTTATTTTTAAAACTGGGGTTTTTAAACATTATTGTGAAAGTATTAAAAACTAATTAAAACAAATTAAAATGTCCTCACAACTGCTATTACCGCCTCCCAGAGTCCTAACGTGCTCTTCCTTCCCTGTGCATGTTCTCCCATCTCAGCTTCAGGGAGTATTCCGCAAGCTCACACAAGCTGATGAGCACTTCTGTTTTAGGATCTCACACAGAGTGTTTTCTGTACATTTGTTGGCTGTAAATAATTGAGGGTCTAAGGGATTCTAGATGGGCAATAAGCAATGTGATTGTCACTATCTTAATCTCCCTAGATTAAGAAGAGGGTACCCCACAAGGCATCTGGTCCCTGGAAGCTAAGCATAATAATGCATACGAAAATTGCTTACTTAGTAGTCTCAGATAGAACTCTGAAAGTCACCGCCATAATAACCTTAAAAAGTAGGTTACTGTTTTGACCTTGTTAGACCTATGGCTAAAGCCTCACACAATGACCGGGTTTTTAGAGTTCAAAGAAAAACTGGAATTTCAGACTGATACTTTGTATTGCTTGTATTAACGGTACAGTAAAAATTAAATCTGCCATCTGTTGTGTCTTTCAGTTTTTTATTTTGATGGTAGTGAAATCACAATGCCATAAGGGGTTGTTTAGAATATGCTGACCTCCTTAAGACTGCCCTAACCCTGCAAATAACGAAAGGGGATAAAGTGGCTGCACGTGCTCCGTCGCGCAGTAGTGTTCGACTCAGCGACCCCATGGACCGTAAACCAACAGGCTCCTCTGTCCATGGGATTTCCCAGGCAAGAGTGCTGGAGTGGGTTGCCGTTTCCTCCTCCAGGGGATCTTCCCAAGCCAGGGATCGAATCCATGTCTCTGTGTCTCCTTCATTGGCAGGCGGATTCTTTATCACTGAGTCGTCACCTAGGAAGCCCAAAGTGAAAGCAGAGGGAAAAAAAAAAAAAAAAAGAAACATGAGAATAGTAGATCCCGGACCAACACTTAGCAAGGATTCTAAGCCAGGCGTCCTGAAGTAAAACTACACCCTCTACCCCACACTTTCTGTGTGTGAAGATGGGGCATGTGTATAAAACACTCCTCTATTTTTGACTCAATCGAAAGAAGATTTAAAGAGAGATTATCACAGAAAAGGCTAACATCTTAGTAACAAGTCTAAACTACAGTTTTCTTAGAATGAAAACCAGTATATTGAGCTAACCTGAAATTATGAATCCTTAATTATGTAAAAAGGAATGTTAAAGAGTAAGGGTCAAGTACGGACTGTTGAACATCATTTTACCAGCAGAGGAAAGAAGCAAATTATTTTTTACTTAGAGATGCAAGACAAATGAAATAAGTAAGAATAATTCTGATGGAAATGTTAATATAACTGAAGCAGAGATGGGATAATAGGATTTCAGGATATATTAACTATCATTTTTTATATTTAATATTGTCATACAGACATGGCATCCACAGAAAATCATTTATCAACCAATTCTTAGATTTTTATTGACTACTATTTAGGTTTAAATATAGCTTTGTAAAACCGATAGCTGATTTATAAACTAGATATACTCTATTACTATTTGACATGCTTTCAGAAAATCCATTGTGCTTGAATTGACAAGTCCTATAAGCTGCCTCACCTAAAGGTCAGATATTAAATGGTACTGTTAAAGATATTTAACACCTAGCTAAATTTTTTCTTCGAGATATATCTTAAAAATTTAAATATCATTGGAAATGGAAGAGTGCTGTATAAAAGCTATTCTTAATTGTGTTTGTCAAAAACTATTATATATTTTTTTCCCTCCACAGAAATTTTCTTTCCTAAATATGAAGGGTAACTTTTTCCTCACAATTGATTTATTTTGGAAAATATATGGTTGGGCAGGATTACAGACGTGAACTAAAAATTGTTGATAAAAATTCTGACCTGGTTTCACATTTGGATTATTCCACTCATCATAAGCATATTGTGCTTCCCTAATGCCTCAGGGGGTAAAGAATTCTCCTGCAATGCAAGAAATGCTGTGCAATGCAGGAAATGCTGCTTTGATCCCTGGGTTGGGAAGATCTCTTGGAAAAAGAAATGGCAACCCACTCCAGTATTTTTTAAAAATTGCATGGACAGAGAGGCCTGGAGGACTACAGTCCATAGAGTTGCAAAGAGTTGGGCATGACTCAGTGACCAAGCACACACACACAGAAGCATCCAAGCTATACAAAAAACATTTTTACTACACAGAAATATTGAGACTTCTCGAAATAATCACTGTCTCAAGATCTGCTAAAAACAAGAAAACAAGGTACTGAGAGACACATAAATAAGGAAGTCAGATTTTGCACATAGTAGCTATATGTATGATTCTGTCCTCACCCGTCCCACCCCTCAATTCATGAACACTTAATTGAGTGGGATACTACAGAGGCAGTAGACAAGACTGAACAAACGATTAAAACTGCCATAACAGACCTGATAAGTCCTTGGGTGGGGGATAGGGAAATATTTCCATCAGTAGAATAAATACAGAGATGAACTCCTTAAACAACTTAAATTTTCGTTATTTGTTTTAAACTCATATATAACTAATCAGTTAGCATATCTGAATAACATCTTATTTAACTACTTTTGCTGAGAAAATGATTCATTTTTTTATCTACAAGAAAATTATTTATATCATAGTTTAGATTTTTCACCTGTAAAATTTCATTTCAAAAATTACCTGATGAATAAGAAATAAAGGAAAAAAAAGAATGATTTTTAAATGAAAAAATTAGATTCTAATTTCTTTCAAACTTGGGGCATGAGACTAATCCACTTGCATATCATCAATTTGGAATATAAATAAACGGTTGTCCTCTCTTGTGAAAGTCTGTCATAATAATTCAAATGCCACTGGAAAGCACTTTAACTCTTGTCACACAGTGATGGTCTTCAATGCACTGTTGTTAAAAATATTTACCTGCTGTCATATATTTTTGCTCTCTGGAATAAATGATTTGGTGGTGGGAGGAGCAAAAACTACTTGAATAAAAACAAATCATGAACTGTTGACTGCAACCATAATTTTAAAACAAAGATCTTAAATCGAAAATATCCTTTTGACTATTATAACTAGAATTATATTTATGAACTTTCTGCATTACAAACAACTCTCAATGATATACATATCTTCTTTCTCCTTATAGTTCAGTAGTATTACTTCCACACTCTGATGAAAAAGCCCAACAAGCAGTGAAAAGAAAGGAGCTTTAAGGCAACCTATTGCAATGCTGAAGACAAAGCCTTGGCTGGGATGGTATATGTTTGGACATCATAACTATGATATTAAAGGAGACAGGCCATGCCTGACCTGCTGTTGATATAACCACAGGCTGGCAACACATTCCTCAAGAGCCTCACAAACTTCCATCACTCAAGATTCGTGGAGAACAGATGTTTTCCATCACAGTGATAGTATTTTTACACTGCTTTCATTAAACTGTCATTTCTTAAACTGCTTCAATTTCAGGTCCCTTTTATCGCTTTGTTAGTTTTAATGCATCTCTCTGTACCTCGGATGACAGGGAGGTAGCCCTGACTTTAATTGTGTGTATACTTGCCAAAGATTGGGCCCTACATGCTCACAGTAGCCCTCTCTGGAATTGGACCTAATTGCCAAGTGAAAGCAATGTTGGAACAAGCAGCAGCATAAAGATCACTAGTTATTCATGGAGTGGAGACTGAGAAGTATTATGTATGTATTAAAATGCTTTGAAGTGAAACATTTATGCAATTCACTTTGAAAGAATCAATAACTTTGATGTATTAGCACAGTTGAAAATATTGTTCATTTAACATAAAATGGATGTAAGACAGAAATAAAATGGATGTTGAGAACCCTACAGTTATCTGGCTAACTCAGAAAACACCCTCAGCACAGCTGAACTAAATGACCCTTTCTAAACGTTTCTCCTTGAGGAAAAGGTTAAAGGTGTAAATTTAATACTGTCTTTATACCAAATAGCAATAGTTACTTTATTTCTTCATTTCAATGTTTCTTGTTTATTTATTTTGTGTTTGCATGTCTTGTGAGGCACAACCACCCGGACCTTAGATCAAAAACAAGCTTAAAAGGGGAATCAACTCCTAAACAATAATTGTTAGAAAATGGGAGCTGTGTCACCCATTACATACAAGGGCCTACTGATCAGAGAGCCTGTAACATATCAGTCCCTTCTAATTTTGCCCTGGTTTTCCCCGACAGCCCTGTGAAAAAATATTAGGAATAAAAATATGGAGAAGGCTTTTTCACCAAAAAGTGAAAAATCCCCTGAATTTGTGATCTGGAAATTAGTATTTTAGAGAATCACAAAAGATCAAATTAAAAAAAATCAATGTTTAAATGTTTAAAGTTCTGCCTTTGGAATTCCTGAAATTAATATAAAGATACTAAATTATACTCTTGACTATGGTGAAGAGTCATTATCCAGGAATTTTTACCACTGATCTTTCACTTTTCCTTGCAAATCACACTTCTGGGTTATTAACACATTAATGAATGTAGTTGTTACTGTGGTCTCTGATCTTTCAGCAATAAATTTGTATTCCATTAAAAGCAACAGACAGTAAATCAGAGGTCAGTTGGATACTGTCATGAATTTGAATTGGCTCTTTGAGGAAAATTCATTTCTAGGTTTTGTTCTGGTTCTGTTGAATGCCTGTTTCTGAATGCAAACAAAATTTTGTGATGCTTGTGTATTGAGTATTTGTTAAGGAGGCACTAAACAAATAATCAAGAAATTATCTCTCGAAAAAAGAAGACGCACTGTTCCCCACACCAATATACACCTCACAACATGGAATTTAATTAGCCAAATTCAATAATTCACAAAGCTGGTAAAAGAATGGCAATGGACAATCACCGCCTAAGAACAGGGATACGATGTACAGATATATTTCATCAGTGAAACTAATTTAGAATTGTAATTAAATAGATTACTTACTAGCTGCACTATGATTTCATTACACTACATGATACTGCTTTATCACAGAACATCTATGAAAGAACCCTCTAAATTAGGCATATGTTGCACAGTTTCACACATTTAAAATAGACCTGTAAGTTTTAGAAAACTGATCCTTAAGTAGGCTCAAGAAATTTAAATGCAGGACAATTAGTACATCTAAAACAGTTTCTCACAAAGATAATTATTAAAATTGCTCAAAATTGTATAAGACTATTCTACCAGTAAGTATATGAAGATGTTAAAAAGTATTATCCTGTGTACTCTCTAAACTTAAAACTAGTTTATGTGTGTGCATTTGAACATGTATAAGACTAGAAAAGCTGATTTCTGATTTGTATATTTCCTTCATCATTCACAAACATTTACTGAGTGTCTACTGTGTGTCCAGTCTCACATTAAATTTAACCTCACCTTTAATTTTAAAGGTGATTTAATAAGTAATTAGAAGACAGAAGCCTATCCTCACAGATTTTACTATTTAGGAGTCTAAATTTGTGAAGCTCACCAAGATTGTGTGAAAATTTTTGATCATGTAATTATTTTATTTTCCCTATATTAACTTTAACTTTTTCATTTTTGTTCATAATTTCTAATAAAACAGACTATCAAAAAGTTTCTGCAAAAACTGAATCATTTCAATTTAACATAAATTTAAAGCATAAATATATGTGCTATGTAATGTTTCCTAGTTATAAATCAATTTCATTTGGTATTGGACATTAAGATATAAGGACCATTTTCTTTAGACAATATTATTTAGACGTTTTATATTTTATTTAAATAGAGAAGGATACTGTTCATGTTACCCAGTATTAAATGCATTATTCATATAATAAAAATCTATTTCAATGATCTGTTATTTTCTCTTAGATATATAGCCACTTATGGATATGAAGGCAGATATATCACTAATATGTAATGACCTCTACTATATTTTAACCATAATAAACATTACAAAAGCAAAGGATAATGAGGTAGATATGAAAACTAATGGTAGTTAATGAGTTCTCACAAAAATAAAATAGTAATCATATTTAAATATCATTTTTAAAATAGTTTATAAAAACTAACAATGGAAAATTTAATTTTTCCTTGTTTATTTACTTCTACTTCAAATCAAAATTTAAAAGTGCATGATAACATAAATTTAAAAAGGGAGGACGATCGTGTCCAATAATAAGTTAATTCTTACTCAGGTGTTCTTTTCTTTATTTTCATGTCCATTTGGGGGAGATAACTACTTACAATTTCACTTTTAAAGGATATAATAAATAGATAAATGAAAAGTTTTATCATTGAGTGCCCTTCTACTTCAAATGAATTATAAGAATTTTTTTCATGACAGGAAAAATGAAATATATTGATGGATAATGTCAATTTCCTTCACATCAAAAAATATACATATTTTATCTTTCTTATTCAATCTCTTTAGTATTTTGATATTGAGCTTTATAAGTTGTATATAAGTAAGGCTTCCCTCGTGGCTCAGATGGCAAAGAATCTTCCTGCAATAGAGGAGAGCTGGGTTCAATTCCTGGGTCAGGAAGATATCCTGGAGAAGAGAATTGCAGCCCACTCCAGTATTCTTGCCTGGAGAATCCCTTGGATAAAGGAGCCTGGGGGGCTACAGTCCATGGGGTCACCAAGAGTCAAAATGGACTGAGCGTCCAAGCACATGTACACACAAATTGTATATAAGAATTTATCAAAATGAAATTTAATCCCATTCTTTCAGTTACAATAACACAGAAACTAAATATGTTTTAATAATTTTCTTAAAAAAACCTATCACTGAATGGTTTTATTTACCTGTATGCTAAAGAATCCACCTGCAATGTAGGAGACCTGGGTTTGATCCCTGGGTTGAGAAGATCCCCTGGAGAAGGGAATTGCTTACCCACTCCAGTAATCTGGCCTGGAGAATCCCATGGACTGTAGGGTCCATGGGGTCACAAAGAGTCAGACACGACTGAGCGACTTTCACTTTTTTCAAGTCGCTTCGGTCGTGTCAGACTGTTTGTGACTCCATGTAGTGTAATCTGCGAGGTTCTTCTGTCCATGGAATTCTCCAGGCAAGAATACTGGAGTGGGTTGCCATGCCCTCTTACAGAGGATCTTCCCAACCCAGGGATAGAACTCGTGTTTCTTACATCTCCTGCACTGGCAGGTGGGTTCTTCCAATCTTCAACTATTATATTCTGTGTGTCTGATATGATACAGAATTTTTACTTATTAAAAAAAAATCAACTCTACAAAATGTAACATAATCATTCTTTCACTTTTTACACACTCTTATTTTGTTCTCATTCGTTATTATATTTAATCATGCATTTCTTCCTTATAAGAAGAAATATCTCAAGAATATCTCCAATAATTTTATGTGAAGAGAGAACTGACTCTTTTAAAAATATAAAACATTAGGCTATGTTAAAATTTACTGCATTTTCAGTTCTTTTTGGAACTTGTCCTGTTCTAAAAGTTTAACTCACTGTTAATAAGCTTTTTGGAAAGCATTGGAAATAATACATGTCAAAAAACATTATCTATTACTTGTTACATTATTAAATTTCCACTTATCTCCAGCATTCAACACTAGCCAAGGGATTGAACATTTCTGTCATTTTTTTAACCTTCAGTTTCAAATGATTATATAAGTAATTCCTCTCCTCTTAAAAACTACAGATTTAGCTGCATGTTGTTATCATATCCTATCATAGTCCATATGAAGTTTATTTAGAATTTTTTATGAAATATGATAAATTTATTTTATTGTCAACATTAAATTTTATGGTTATGTGCTTTGTATGTGATGAGAAATGGAAGCTATGTATATACTGAAATAAATAAAATATATTTGAAGTTCTTCATCCAGCCTTCGTAAGCCACATTCTTTGCATTTTATGAATGCACGCAGTGCATATAAAAGTCATGTCACAAACTAACAAGAGTCTTCATTAACCAGAACATCGTTCTGCAACATCAGAATCACCTACTGCAGAAGCAAACCCTAAAGACTAAAACTAACAACACCTGGTGAAAATACATCTATAGAATACGTTTATTTTTTTCTATTTAAAAATAGTAGTTCATATGATAATTTCCTTAGAGATACTATATGTTAGAAAGATCCTGATCCCAAATTCTAGGCTAAACTGAATTACCCACCCCCTGTATGTTTCAAATTATGTTTCTTACCCCTCACTGCCTGACAGGTCATTTTTTAAAAAAAAATACGCTAATACCTTGGATAGAAGTGAAGAAAAAAAATTATCATACAGAATATGTACAGGTTCAACAAAGTTCTAAATATAAGAGAATAAAAGTTCTGAAAGTAGATTACCAACCTATTATAACTGGGAAAAAATATATTTGTAAAACTGGGTTGCACTAAGTGAAACAAAAAGAGAGTGAAGTAGAAGTAAGGCAGACATGGGCTTTCCCGTGGTGTCTCTGGAAAAGAATCCACCGGCCAATGCAGGAGACACAGGTTAAATCCCTGGGAGGGGAAGATCCCCTAGAGAAGGAATTGGCAACCCACTCCAGTTCTTGCCTGGGAAATCCCACGGAAAGAGGAGACTGGTGGGCTACGATCCATGGTGTCTCAAAAAAGTTGGTCATGACTGAGCGACTGAACGGCAAGGCAGACATTGGCCTGATTCCCAGCACTGCAACTTCCTAGCCTGATTAGCAATGTACTGATTAGCAAGTTACTCTGTTTTAGCCTCCTCGTGGAAGAGTGAATTCCACATTACCTGATGGTTGTATTTAAAATGTACCTGGCATATATTAGCAGAGAAGGCAATGGCACCCCACTCCAGTACTCTTGCCTGGCAAATCCCATGGATGGAGGAGCCTGGTGGGCTGCCATCTATGGGGTCGCACAGAGTCAGACGCGACTGAAGTGACTTAGCAGCAGCAGCAGCAGCAGCAGCAGCATATATTAGACTTTTAATAAATGTTAAGTTTTTAAATATTTTTATATAGTTCATCAGTATGACATTGGCACATGAATTCAGCAGATATCATATAAAAAGGAAGACTTTACCAAAGAACATCTGTAGGCTACAAGTCTTTGTCTCTATACACCACCTAGTTTTGAATTTGTCTGAATATAGCAAACTACAGGGGACATAATAACAAATATACATAAATCAAGAATTACCATTTTGCCACTTGTGAGTGCCATTTTGTGATTTTTCCCTCAAGTTTTCTAAATAAAATAATTACAAATTTAAAAATAACTTTATTTCCTACAACTCTTCTTTTCTCAGAGACATCAACATCATAATGTTATATTAATATCATTTAATATATGGTTTTACATATTCACTACATATAAGCATCAGATAATGTATGCCTGTTTTGTTTCACATAGATGCTATTAATAATTGTCCCTATTTTTCCATTCATTTATTTTGCTATTATATAGTATTTCATTTCATAAAAACTAGTATTAACTGAATCTTTCCAGGTTTCCTAGTAAAGTGAAAGTCACTCAGTTGTGTCCCATTCTTTACAACCCCATGGACTATATAGTCCATGGAATTCTCCAGGCCAGAATACTGGAGTGGGTAGCCTTTCCCTTCTCCAGGGGATCTTCCCAACCCAGGTCTCCTGCATTGCGGGCAGATTCTTTACTAAGCCACCAGGGAAGTTTAAGAACACTGGAGTGGGTAGCCTATCCCTTCTCCAGGGGATCTTGCTGACCCAGGAATTGAACTGGGGTCTCCTGCATTGCAGGTGGATTCTTTATCAGCTCAGCAAGCAGGGAAGTCAGGTTTCCTAGTAAACTAGGTGTAAATTACTGTGTTAAATATTTCATGTGTATTAATTCATTGTATCCTCCTATCTTGTAGAGACTGTATAATCCTCTACATTGTAGAGACTAATTATTTTATATTTTAAATTAAAATTCATTGTATTATAAATATTATATACACGTTTTATAATATTATTATTTTATAGACAATCTAAAAGAAGCACAGAGAAGTAACTTGTACAATGTACTACCCACTGCATAGGTAGTTATTAATACATGGTAGACCTGGTATTTGAAATCAGGATGTCTGCATCCAGAGTCCATATATAAATCACATTTCCCTGTACTCAAAATCAAAGAATAGACCATGTGTTTGTAGTTCTTTTCCTGCTGCTGCTGCTAAGTCGCTTCAGTCGTATCCAACTCTGTGTGACCCCATAGATGGCAGCCCACCAGGCTCCCCCATCCCTGGGATTCTCCAGGCAAGAGCACTGGAGTGGGTTGCCATTTCCTTCTCCAATGCATGAAAGTGAAAAGTGAAAGGGAAGTTGCTCAGTCGTGTCCGACTCTTTGCGACCCCATGGACTGCAGCCCACCAGGCTCCTTCATCCATGGGACTTTCCAGGCAAGAGTACTGGAGTGGGTTGCTGTCAGGAGCCAGTGTGAGGAATCCCACCCGTGACAGGGTCAGGTGGCAAATCAGATGGCAGGGCAATTTGAGTCATCGGATTTCTTCCTGGTTTTTCCTGAACATGTCCCCCCCAAAATAAGAATTTGTCTGTTTTCCCATTATTTTCTGACTTTCTCTGGAAAAAGTTAATTCAGAGCTTTGGTTTCCTGCATTTGAAAGTGTTTCAGCCCAACCCCCCTTTGATAATGCTCTAGCCTGCCTAAACAGGGTCCCCTGACTTTTTGCAAGCTTGTGAATTGCTCACAACCTCCCAACTGTGAGAGGCACAAAAGCCTTAAAGTATCTTAAAGTTTCAGAGCCTTTTCAAATTCATATTGGTGACAGGATTTCACAGTTGACTCAATGATTACTGCCAGACTTCCTTATTTTTTATCTATCAGGCACCCAGGAAGATGTAATCAATGTAAATGGGATATGGAAAAGGATATATAGTTTTGCCTTTTATTAAAAACTGCTGTATTTTTATTTAGTGTTTTCATTCAGACTTTGGAAAGATTAACACAAATGAGTCTTCTGGTTAACAAAACTTCATCAGAAGAGAGCCATAGAAATGTTAATAGGCCTCTTGGCCAGAAGATAATGTAAACCACCTGGGACTTTTGTAACAGGAGAGTATGCAAAAAAGAAAGCCTTGTCTCAATGAGGGTCAGGACTGCTACCTCTGCATAACTCTGCATATTCTATTATGTACAACTTGGGGTATATAAGCTGATTTTGAAAAATAAACTGCCCCTTTTTTTCCCTTTTTTTCTCCCCCTTTTTTCCTCTCGAAGAGCCTTGCACTGATGCTGGGCTTCCCCCGTGTCTCCTATTTTCTCTAATTTCTGGCTGAATTCCCATCTGGGGCGCAGAGGCTCACCATGTCTACTTACCTGTCCTGGCTGCTAAGATCCGTAAGAGAGCGAGCCCAGGGCAAGGCACTCTCTGATATTCAAACGGACGCCAGTGGCCTAACGTAGATGGTGCAAACCTCTTGTCTCGAGGTTTTATTGGCTTTCCACGTAAACCAAGTTATTCAGCCTTCTTTTCTCATCTTAATTTTCCTACTATACTCTTTCTTCCTAATCTATTCTTATATTTCTAAATAAATAAGTTTTCCTCACTGACGCCGTCCCCCCTTCGAATCACCCTGGATCCACCGGGGCTGGACCCCGGCAGGTTGCCATTGTCTTACTGATGGACAAATCAGTCATACCATTTTTTTTTTTTTTTTTACCTTCACAAACAATGTTGCAATAAGTGTCTTTGAATATGTCTCCTGATTTCCACAAAAGAGATTTTTTCAAGACAAAAGTTCAGGTGGGTTATTTGGAAGTCTAGGTGTACATACATAATCCAATCCACATATGGGGCATTAAAAAGATCAAAAGGCTATAATTAACAACATTTCCTTCTAAGACCTCTGGTTTGGGGGTTTTGCTTGATGTGTCTGGTATTTGTTGCTCATTTTGTGTTAAGGCATACCTCAGCATCAGGAGAAAATCTATGCCTATTTAAGGGACTTCTGATCTCCTAATGAGGAATTGCTAGGTAAAATATTGGGGATTCAGTTAAATTAGGATTTCTGATAAGCCATGAGTATTTTAGTATACTGCATGGGACATACTGTACTTTGAATTGTTTTTCATCTGAAATTCAAATTTAACTCGGTGTTCTTATTTTTATTTACTAAGGCAACACTGCAAATAAGCCATCCATGGGATGGCTAATAAAAGAATTTCCCCTACTCAGTGGTAGGCTTGGAGCGGAGGTTATTGACCCAGCATCATATAACCTAGCTGTACAATAAATGGGACCACAGCCTGTCTTTCAGAACTCATTATGCTTCACTCGAGTGGAAGTAGACAGAAGATGTATATATATATTACCCAACTTTTTCGTTATAAAAAGGGTCCGAAACCTTCCCTCAGTTGTTATTAGGTGCTGCGATGCCTCCCTCAACTCAGAAGAATCTCTGCCTCATTTCTTCTTGTACAGTGACACATTAATGCCTTTACATTGTATTCCTGAGACTATAACTAGACGGATCATTATCATATGCCAACCTTGTCTTCTTGCCTCTTCAACCTTGAGCCCACGTTCCCTTCCTCTCTGTTCTGTGCTGTAAAAATGTACTCAGGCACTTTGAACTGGGTGGCAGACCACAAAAGGCACTGTCAGTAAGCTAAATGGACATTACAGTAAATAATGAGGAATTTGCAAGTGGGAGAACACCCGATGCGATCCACCCAATACCTCATTTTATAATAATAATAAAAAAAGAAGTGGAATTTAATCCAAATTGAATCATCTCCTCCTTGAAAATGAGACTTTCCAAATAAGCAGGAACAAAAGGACAGCCAGTAGGTCTTAGGTACTGTAGCTGCCAAAGATGAAATTTCTGGTCCAGGGCATACTCATTTCACTAGTTAAGTGCTACTTGAACTAATAGCAGTCTCTTAGGTGAAAAGAATTTTGATCCTTTTCTTCTTTTTCCATTATGGAGCTTTGGCATTTCATCAATTGGCATACCCTACCACATTGTGCTGAAATGTTTCGAGGGTTTTGCAGACAATATGGAGGATGCTTTTGTCTATAAAATAAACCATCAGTTCATACTGAGGGGGGTTTTCCCCCCAAAAAGAAGTAAAGTTGATTACTTGGCATCAGTCCCTCGTCATAGATACTACTGAAGAAAAAAAGGAGTGTGAAAAAACCCCAAAGGACATGAAATGGACATCCATGGGGAAATAACGACGTATAAGTGCTGCAGAGAGCAGCCAGAAGTGGAATCGTATTTCTTCTGTGAAGGCTTCAGTCATAACCCATGAATGATGAGACTTACTGCAAATGGCAAGAGTGCTGTGGGAGAAAAATTAAATATATATATATACACACACACTCTACATTTTGAAGGATACCGCTTCACATGCCCATTCTCCTTCCCTTTCTTCACAGATCATTTGAGTTCTCTTTTTCATTACGCCTTATTCCAAACAACAATAAATATTCAGAGGGCCAAATATGTGCCAAGTACTAAAAGGTCCAGTAATGCAAAAGCCATAATGTCTGACCTTAGAAAGATACGAATTTGAGTAAAAATAAATGCTAAGCAACTGCAAAGCAAGTGTAGAAACACCAATAATGTGATATGCGGGGGATCCACACTCACAGGAGGAAGTAATGGTAATCACATCACAGAGTTGACCAGGAAAAGACTCACACAGAAAGGGACATAAGCAGGAAAGTTGTCATGCGGGAGAAGGGTTTCGTCAGGTTAGAAGTGGGGAAAGGAAATTCCAACTAAACGGTTCAGCCAAGGCAATAAGTAACAAATAATCTGATTGTTAAAAGAATTTGCCGTTTGTAAGGCTGAAACTGGAAAAATATGCTGTGGTAAGATTCTGTGCAGCCTTACAAGGTCTTTCAAGAGAAATATGGATGTTATGTGGACATAGAGAATAAGAAGCAAATGTGGGCAAATAACAGAGGAATGCAATGTGATTCCGTGTGTATTTTTAGTGGCACTGTGAAGAATGGGTAGGAGGGAAAAGTTAGAGGGAGTTACATCAATTACAAAATCACTATAATTATCTAGTTAAAATACATAATGATAATTCAAATAAGACAGTGGCCGCATAGAAAATGGAAGGTAGATTCACTTGGGAAGTAGAATGGATGGATTTGGTGACACATTGGGTGAGAAAGGTGACGGAGATGACTCTAAGATATTTCTCTTCCACAAAGGAGTATATTCTGATTCTTCAGGAAGACATTTTGGTAGATGAGGGAGAAGATGAATGTTAACTTTTGAATCTAGAAATGAAGCTTCCAGAATCACATCTATTCTTTATTCAATAAATGTTTATCACAAATTTAGATTCATATCCTTCACAGAAAAAAGGAAAATGAGCTAGAATTTAATTAACTGGACATATCATAGATATTTTTCTTAAAATGTTCATAATTTTAAGTTTAAAGTCTAGCTGGAAAGTGTGTAAATAGTTTCAGATCATAATTACTAGACCTGTGTAGCAAATTGACAGACTTCAATACACTAGCTTATTGAGTATAACTCAATAGAGTAGAACATTCAGGGAGCAGAATAGATTCTGTTTTGAAAGACCTATTAAAGTTTACTAATGACTTAGAACAACATATGTTTACAAAGTTTCAAATCAATTAACCAATTGTTAAAGAAGTATAAGTTTCATTATACTAAAAAGAAATCTTAATTCATTTGAACACTTATCCATGCAATTTTAAATTCAACTGAGAATAATAATAATTGAGACTGAAATTTTTAATATAAAATTACTTTTACAAACATTATTTATTTTAAAATTATATAATCTCATATGAACCTGGCACTATTCTCATATAATCTGTTTTGTAGATTTAAAAAGAAATGAAAATTAAAAATGTCACTGTCTCAGGATGACTCAGTTTTATCAAAAGTCATATTGCTTTTGGTAATGAAGTTAAGACACACGAAATCTTTTCACTCTACACCACTAAATTAGTCTGTAATAGCAACCTAAGACAACTCAGAACAAAAATATTTGTTGAATTCCCTTCAAAAAAAGGAATCTGATAAGATTGCGTGAAAACAATAAGACTAAGGAAGACATTCCCAGCAGAAAGAAACAGAATAAGAGCAAGAAATAATGACTATGGAACAGAAAATATGGTTTGATTTATGACATACATTTCTATTAAGAAGAGACTAATATAGTCTGTGGTCATACTACAGAAAAAAATTTAGTAACAGGTTATGATGTAACTAAATAGGAGGAGTCAGAGTTCTGTTTTTGTTGATGTTTCTGAAGATACATGTTTTTGAACAAAATCTTATATGCAACCCTGAAAAATAAGATATATTAGAGATATCTCAGTGGAAGCTGGAGCAAGGGGGTACAGTTTCATCTGCTTAATTTATCTGCTTAATATGATACATGTGACAACAATAAAATAGAATTCTTATGCTACAAAAATCCCTACAAAGTGAAAATGCTATATTAAAGTAAAAATATAAAATATTTGCATCAAATATTTGTAGCCAATAGAGACACTTATTTAAAATATAAACAAATGTGAATTTATAAAAGAAATAGAGCAACTACCAAAAACATAAATGAAAAAGCTATGGGAAGTTTTATACGAAACATACATTCATGAAAAAACACTCAACATAATTAATGAGATTCAAGTTAGAGACATGTTATAATAAGATTTGCCCTATCACATTAATGACTACTAAAAAGTTATAATGCCCAATAAGGGCATGAAGAAATAAGTACTGGCATACACCCCAGGAGAAAGAATAAGTCTCTGGCTTGACAGGGTAACTGGGCAATTAATTACATTTCAAAGGCATCTGACTCTTGACTTAGTAATTCTTTAAATATTTATCACCATATATACTTTTACTGATGCAAAGATATATCTACAAGTTAAATCATTATATCATTGTTCTATTGTAAAATCCTAGGAACAGCATACCAAGAATTATTTTTGTTTAATTATGTACATCAAAACCATGAAATGCAAGGCTGTCTTTAGAAAATTAAATTCACAAGTGCTTTGTTTTGGAAAATTCTCAGTAATATACATAACTGAAAACAAAAAAAGTAACCATTGTGTCTCATATTCTTATATTTGATAATATACTTATAATTGTATAAAAAGTATAAGAAGCTGCTTATTTACACTTGTATTTTTATATACTGGCCATCCAAACACATTGAATTTTTATCAACTAATAACTAGCTTTAAATAAGTAAAAGCAGAAATAATAAGGTATAGAGAGTATCAGCTGTTTTAAGTTATAAAAAAAAAAAACAACTGAAATGCAGATGAACCTACTTGAGAACAAAATCAAAGAGAATATAGATCTTTACACAGGCCTCATGATATAGGTCGGAGAAGGCAATTGCACCCAATCCAGTGCTCTTGCCTGGAAAATCCCGTGGATGGAGGAGCCTGGTGGGCTGCAGTCCACGGGGTCACACAGAGTCGGACACGCCTGAAGCAACTAAGCAGCAGTAGCATGATACAGCTTAGAGTCCAGAGATTTCCTCTACTAAACGTTTCCAGATCTGAGGGCAAGAGGGATGGAGAGGAGGCAGGCAGTGCAAAAGAGGCAAGCAAAAACCGAGAGACAAAGTTGAGGGGTTTTGGGTTTGGTTGTTTTTTTGGTCCCAAACAGTGTTTATCTAAGATATAACTGAACATGGAAAAAGTCCCGAATCAGCATCTAGTATAGTTGAATAAATCATCTTATCATCTTGTATAAATACACAGAGTTTAGCTTTGGGTCCTCGACGTTTTCCCAGAAAGAAGAACTAAAATAGTTTCTGTGTCTGTAAATCTACACAGATTGTGATGTACCCTTCACCTGCCTAGAATATTTATTAAGAATTCCATGTATTCCAACAATAATTTCCATTCACTAAGGACTAACTAATAACATCATACTTCAGTGAATACCTGAATAGGGCCTCAGGCTATGTTGGAAAGAAGTTATGGAAATTCTTCCTCTTGTTTTCAAATATTATCTTCCAGAAGAAAGCTAGCCAAGAAATTCATTCATTCATTCATTCATATTCCCTCTCTCACCCTGCATTCCACCCCACCATCTCCCTGTCAGTTTCTCTTGCTGAATTGGGGAATCTCTATTACCTGTTCCCTGCTGCAATCACCAGCTGGTTACACCAGGGTAAGCTCCACCCTTGACAGGAGGTAAAAAACAACTTTGTAAATCAGGGAACTGATTCAGTTCCCAGATCTTTTTTCTATTCTGAAGACCATGTGGTAACACAGAAAGAAACAGCAAGACTTCCTCTTGTTGCATCTACCAACTGATATCAATCAACTGCTGTATGTGAAATCACTTTATAAATATTAAAAGCACTGTCAATGTAAGGTAGAATTATTTGGCTCAGTAATAGTAAGAATGGCTGCAATGCACTGAGTGAGCAGTCTTGTCCTTACCTCAGCTCTTTATAAACCTCTGCACTATTCTGCCCACATCAGGCCTTGGCTTTATTTCTCCATAGATAAGACTTTTATCTTTCATTTTTATAAACGTCCATCTTTTCTCCAAAAAATGCAATCTGCTCAGAGCAGCTAACTTAGAGATATTCACTGTTAAGAAGGGGTGGTTAGCAAGCATCACCAATAGAGCTGAACTCATTTGTTTAAAGGCTAATTGTTTATATTCATTTTTATAGTTTCTTTACAGTAGTTTTGGTGATCCAAAATCTTGTAATGGCTTCATGTTAAGCAAAAACGAGCTTGAATGAACATCTTGGTGTTTCTTTCTTTTTTTTAAATTTTAATTAATTTTTATTTTTTAGTTTGTTTTGCTTTACAATACTGTATTTGTTTTGCTATACATTGACACGAATCAGCCACGAGTGTACATGAACTCCCAGTCCCGACCCCCACCTCCCTCCTCTCGCCCCACACCTTCTCTCTGGACTATCCCCATGCATCAGTCCCAAGCATCCTGCATCCTGCATCGAACCTAGACCGGCGATTCATTTCACTTATGATATCATACATGTTACACTGCCACTCTGCCAAATCATCCCACCCTCTCCCTCTCCCACAGAGTCCAAAAGGCTGTTCTATACATCTGTGTCTCTTTTGCTGTCTTGCATACAAGCAATAAATGCTGGAGAGGGTGTGGAGAAAAGGGAACCCTCTTACACTGTTGGTGGGAATGCAAATTAGTACAGCCACTATGGAGAACAGTGTGGAGATTCCTTAAAAAATTGCAAATAGAACTGCCTTATGATCCAGGGATCCCACTGCTGGGCATACACACGGAGGAAACCAGAATTGAAAGAGACATGTGTACCCCAATGTTCATCACAGCACTATTTATAATAGCCAGGACATGGAAGCAACCTAGATGTCCATCAGCAGATGAATGGATAAGAAAGCAGTGGTACATATACACAATGGAGTATTACTCAGTCATTAAAAAGAATACATTTGAATCAGTTCCAATGAGGTGGATGAAGCTGGAGCCAATTATACAGAGTGAAGTAACCCAGAAAGAAAAACACCAATACAGTATACTTACACATCTTGGTGTTTCTGACAAATAGTTTCCACTGCCATTCTTTTAAGTCAAGGGAAAGAGAAATGTATATATATGACTTCAAATATTTGAAGAACCTCAATCTGCTACACGTTCAGAAAGCAGTCATAGGATTAATAAATGAGACCAGCTCATTATGTGGGTGCTAACAATATTAGATAATGGCTTACATTTAACTATCATTTCCCCATCCATTCTGATCTGTTCAAAATTGATTAATATTATCAAAACTTAACCAAAACATGAATTATCTTGCAAAGGTGACATCAAAGCAATTGAATTACATTTTTTTAAGGACAAAAGGAGAAATACAAAAACTCCCACTTTTTTTTTTTTTTTGGCACCATAAGGACTTAGCAAATCAATTTTAGATTTAATTTCATGAACTTGTACTGAGGAGTTCCCATGGATTACTAGCTGAACTAATTTCCAGCTTGAGATTGCCAAGCCAGGGTAACCCAAAGATCTCCAGCTAAAAAAAAAAAAAAAAAATGTTTATTTTACAAGACAGCAGGTTTGTCCCACAGTTGGTTTTACTCCACATTGTGTTTATTTTTGAACCAGAAATGTCAATTTTCATAGAATATTCAAAGAAAATATCATATGAATTCAACTGATTTTGATAAGTTGACACTCCGTATATTACCATGAAAAAACAAGGATAAGTTAGAAAAAACAAAAGGAAAGTTCAGCTAGATAAAGAGAAGTCCCTACATGTCAAAAAAGAAATGAGCAGACAAAATTGCAGCACTCAAGCGAAGCTGACTTTCGGGGCCAGTAAAGTTTTTGACTGAAAATTGGCACTAATGTTTGAGCCAAATGCCTCTTAGAGAACTGAAACTATGTGTTAGATATGCCTATGTTACTTAAAGCTTCCTTTGTGAAGCCCTTAACACTGCAATGTTTCCTATCTTACAGAAAATCCAGAGACACAACATAAAGGGTTAGTCTCTTTGGACATTTTAGAGGAAAAAGGAGCACACACAACACAGAAAAACTTCAACCTTGTGTTCAGTGGGTAGTGTATGGTCCTACCCCTTTCCTTTTCTCATCAAGCATCGAGCCTTAGAGCCATGGCCCAAGTTTGTGTCCCCAAGCATTCCATTTGTACTTGATCATCTCAAAGTTTCCTGTCTTTGGAGAGGGCTTAAAACCTCCTAGAATTTAAAATAAATAATCTTTAAAGTCTCATATCCTATCTTTGCATTTGTAACTCTCTTCAGGTTATAAATAAGGGAGCTCACTCACAGTAAAATTAAGTAAAAGGATGTAATATTTTGTAAGTATATAAGAAATCTTCATAAAACTGAAAGGCAAGAATATGACTGTCCCTTAGAAAAGAATGTATCTAGTAAGTAAAGTTTATGAGATATTCAAGAAGTATTCAATCTGCTATGTCTCTGTATCTCTGCTCTATTTATCTTTTATGCTGTATACATTTTTTTTCCTCAAACCAGTTCACATCACAGAAAACATATGAAACACTATGTAGGACAGACTTTACCAAGTTTTGTATTACTTCTACCAAAAACAAGGCTGGAAATTTTGGATTCTTGGCTATACTGCCCATAATTCACTACAGCCCATAACTCATGGATTAAAATTGTGGATAAAATACAAAACCAAAAACCAAAATTACTAATTAAGCACTCCAAAAAAGTAAGACCTGTGCAGAAAAATTAAATGTTGGAGAAGTGAAGCAGAGATTTGTGTTTCATCTTGGTTTTTTCTTTCCTGTGACTTTGCCTTGAGTGGAGTCCTAGTCACAGACATAATGAAAAAATAAAAATAAAAAAGGTAAGGCAGATGAAACTGATAGAAACTCCATCAGCCTGGAGACTGGGGTGATGGGGGCCCTGTGGGCTATGGGACATCCACAGTCACAGAGGGGAGCTAACCCAGGAAAGCATTCCCCTGATTCGGTACATGACCCACTCTTGCCCTGCGTTTATGCTTAGTGGCTCAGCTGGTTCCCGCTCTTTGTGACCCATTGGACTGTCGGGCTCCTCTGTCCATGGGATTCTCCAGGCAAGAATCCTGGAGAGGTTGCCATGCCATCCTCCAGGGGATCTTCCCGACCCAGGGATCGAACCCATGTCTACTGTATTGCGGTGGGGTATTTACCTGCTGAGCCATCACGGAGCCAAGGTAGTAAAAGCTAAGAGTTCTGGATTCTGGTTAGAACCACTCCCACAAATCGCAGACCCAACACAGGCGTAAGAAGGACTCATACAAATATAACAAAGACTTAGAGAATGAGGCTAAGATTTGAACCAGTGTGCATAGTAGGTGAGGGACAACTAACTTAGCGTAAACTTGCTGACTGGCTCCAGTTTACATTCCTGCGGCAAAACAAAGCTCCGAGTGATCCGGAGGAATCACAGTACATTGTTGATAATCCAGTCACAATCCCCACTCCTAATTTCTCCTCAGTTCAAACCTCCAACACCTCCTCCCTCATCCTCCCAGTCACCTCAAAACCTGGCTGCATGAATCACTGAGAAAACAAGAGAGAAATTCCCGCCAGCTTCCAGAACAGAATGGCTTCCATACCTTATTTGTGGCACCTGCGAAGCTCATCATCAAGTCTCAGGAAATGCAAGTAGAATCTGGGTCATGAAGTCTAACATTATTTTTCCCCCTTTTCCTTTGTGCCGGGTCAGGCTTTGCTTGCTCATAGGATGCCACGTGCAGAGCCTCGCGCCGGGACTTCATCCCTGAGCTCCTGGCGTGGAGCGGCTGCGGGCAGGCCTGGGCTCCGCAGGGCCGTCTGCAGAGACGCTGCCCCTGGCGCTTCAGTCTCGCGAGAGGGGAGCGACTGCAGCTTCGCCGAGAACTCTGCAGAGATGCTGCCCCTGGCGCTTCAGTCTCGCGAGAGGGGAGCGACTGCAGCTTCGCGAGAACTCCGACCCCTCCTCGGGCGCAAACCGGCGCTGCCAGCGCCCCCGCCGCGGCCTCTCGGGGGCGCATGCGCTCTAACGCTGTGGGGCCCGCCTTTTCAGCCCCAGGGTCCAGGTCTGAGGAAGACGCCTTTTCCGAGGACGCGGGAGTGGGGAGTGGTTTCAGGACGATTCGCACGTGCGTTGCATTCACCGCGCACATTAGCTCTGTTACGATGACCTCAGCTCCACCTCAGATCAGGCATTCAACCCCGAGCTTGGGACCCCCGCCGAGGGCCTGAGCACCCCTCTCCGTCCTTTGAGCAAACGCAAAGGTTTCCTTCGCGTCTGCTGGCTCTGAGGACAGCAGCAGAAGGACCCCACCTGGGGGCGGGCTCCGGAGGGCCGGCAACGCTGGCCTCGCTTCCCCCGCATCAGGAATAAACTGCCTGTTGTTTTGCTTTTCAAGTCCTTGCCTCCCTCTGGGCACGAGCTCCCATCCTTCTCAGGAAAATAATCTGGCAAGTCGCTCCTCTATATCCTGTTTTTCCTTTTTTTCTTTGTTTTTGGCTGTGCTGGGTCTTCACTGCTGGGCACAGGCTTTCCCTAGTTGCCGCCAGTGGGGCTACTCTCTAGATGTGGTCTGTGGGTTTTTCATTGTGGTGGTTTCTCTTGTTTCAGATCGTGGGCGTGAGCGCACACAGGCTTCAGTAGCAGCAGCAGCCGGGCTTACTTGGTCCACAGCATGTGGAATCTTCCCGGACCAGTGATCAAACCCATGTCTGCTCCACTGGCTGCTGAATTCTTAACCACTGGACCAGGAGGGAAGTACTCTCCTCTTTATTATCAGGCGTTGTTCTCCATTGTTTATTTTTTACCAGAATACAGCCACACTTCCATTCCTTCAATATTTAAAAAAAAAAAAAACCACTTTATACTACTTTTCTCTTAATTCACTTTTTTTCTTTTCTTCCATTTAGAGCTAAGTTCTTTTAATGAATTTATTAAATCTGCTGTCTAAAATTCTCTTGCATTCTTTCTTGAACCTGCTTTGATCAGACTTTTTATACCAGATCTTATTCACGCTGTGAAAACTGTTCTTACCAAGATCACTGAGCACTTTCCCATTGGTAATCAACCAATAGATTATACACATGATATGAAGCATTTGACAGGGTTGATCATGTTCTTGACCTCAAAGCATCTTCTTCCCTTGCTATCCAGTATAAAAGCACCTATCTGGTTTACTGCTATATCCCTAGATGCTCATCAATCTACCTTTTAGATCCTTCTAAGGTTCTACTAGCTTCTGTCCTGGCATCTCTGCTTTATGTGTGTACTCCATTGGTGGCCTTATCTAGTTCCATGAATGCCATGCCATTGAGTATATGCTGAGGACTCCCAAATTTAATATTTCAATCTGAATCTTTCCCTTAATTGTCTCCTTGAATCCATTGTCCTAATTAGGACACAGAGTTGAATGTCTACTAAACATCTCAAACTTAAAAACTACAAACTGAATTTATAGTCTCCCTTCAAAAAGACATTGTGCCCTGTTGTCCTTATCTTCCTAATAGTCTATCATTCTAGATAACACAGGAGAAAGATGTTGGCATCTTCTTGACTTCCTTTATTCAAACCCAATATCCAATCTGTTGGCAAAAATTATTTTCTTCCTCCATATTAGTGAATCTGATACCTTCTTGCTACCTCCACAAGTAACAAGCTAGCATATGTCACTTACATCTCTTATTTCAATAACTTTCTATTTCATTTCTGCCCATACTAACCTCAAAAAATAAAGTGACATGAAAGTCACTCAGTTGTGTCTGACTCATTGTGACTCTATGGACTATAAAGTCCATGGAATTCTCCAGGCCAGAATATTGGAGTGGGTAGCCTTTTCCTTTGCCAGGGGATCTTCCCAATCCAGGGATCGAAACCAGGTCTCCCACACTGTAGGCAGATTCTTTACCTGCTGAGCCACAAAGAAAGCCCAAATATACTGGAGTGGGTAGCCTATCCCTTCTCCAGCCGATCTTCCCAACCCAGGAATCAAACCGAAGTCCCCTGTATTGCAGGCAAACTCTTTACCAACTGAACTATCAGGGAAGCCCAATCTCAAAAAAAAAAGAAAGAAAAAAGAAAAGAAACACCATAATTAGCCTGGTACAACATGTTAGATCACAATACTCTGATCAGAAAACTTTAATGACTTTCTATCTCATTCATGTTAAAGGCCAAAGTCCCACTGTAGATCCACAAAGCTAAGATTTTCTTTTAATTAATTTACTTTCTATTGAAGGATAATTACTTTATAGAATTTGCTGTTTTCTGTCAAACCTCAACATGAATCATAGGTATACATATATCTCCTCCTTTTTGAACCTCCCTCCCATCTTCCTCCTCATCCCACCCCTCTAGGCTGACACAGAGCCCCTGTTTGAGTTTCCTGAGCCAGACAGCAAATTCCCCTTGGCTATCTATTTTACATATGGTAATGTAAGTTTCCATGTTACTCTTTCAATACATCTCACCTTGTCCTCCCCTCTTAAGCTATCTAACATTTTTGACCTTATCTCTTCCTATCCTCCTCCTTCCTCCTTATTCACAATCATATTGACTTCCTTGATTTTTCTCATATATGCTAGGCATATTTCTAACTCATGGACTCACCAACTTACATGTGGCTCAACCTCTCTGTCCAGTCTTTTCTCTCCACTGTAAAATATAAGCTTCATAAGGGAAAAGAATTTTGTTTGCCTCATTAACTGTTGTCATCTAATATCTGGTATATTGCCTGTTTCACAGTTAGCACTAAGCTGAATGGGTGAGTCAACTGTAGCGATTTATCAGATATTGGCTCTGAAGATGGGGAGGCCTTGTATTGTACTCAGAAGGGCACTGAACCCAGAATCAATGGACCTCAGTCCATCTGTGCCCTCAATTTAAGTCACTTATTCTTTCTTAACCTCAGTGTTCTTGTGTGAGCAGTGTTTTTTTAGTTTGTTTGATTTTGGTTTGTGAGTGTGCATGTGTGTATGCAACAACTAATACAAAACTTATTAAACATCAAAAGTATACAAAGTTTTATATGCAAGTAAGTTTGTCAGTGTTTCATCCTTATATCATGATTTCTAATTGATGTTAAATATAAAAATAAAATAATATTGCCATCATTACCTTATATCTAAAAGTCTACCTAAAAAATGTGATAAATCAATTACAATTATTCTATCGATTCAGATATGGGAAATTGAGTCTCACAATTATTAAAGAACAACCACAGCGTCACAGAGTACTTACTAGAGTGCTTAAAGTCATATTTATCAAATGTTTTCCTTGGGCACTTGGATCAGATTTCCATTATTATAATATATGCTCCTGAGTCCCACTCTGGACTGATATTCAGAATCTCTGAGACTGAAGACAAGGGACACATTTTTGGACAAAAAAAAGGGACACACTTTTGGACAAAAACCCTATGCCACTCATATATATTCATGTTTAAGAACATATGGATTACAGAAAAACAAAACAAAAGCAGCAGTTTTTGAGCAGCGTGATAGCACTTAGGGATGTCAATAATATTGAAAGTGTTTGCACATAAGGGAAATTAGGTATTATATTTTACTTGTACATATTAAGTTTAATATGAAGATTGAAACAATAGATGTCTTTGGTCAGCCCAAAAAAGATAAGTTTACCTGACTTGGAGTTCTACACTTTAAAATCAATCTATATATTTCTAATTAGTATTCTGTTCATAAAGAAGCACTCAGGGAATTTAATCAGCTACCAATATTTGTAAAATGAGGTAAGATATCTCTACTACAGTATTTAAGCGATTCTTACTAGACATTGTATTATTTCCAGAAACTTCAAAAATGCTTAAAATAATACAAATATTTCTTGCAAGGCAAGGGGACTTTGAAGACTATGCACAATATGGTAATTTCTCTTTGTAATATTACAAATTCTTTTTTGCAAAAATACATAATTCTAGAATTAGTGTTATTATGTTAGGTATTATTCCCTCTAAGAATTCAAATGTAAAATCTTGTTAAATAATGTTCCCATAGTTCAGGATAGAAAAGAGAAATTAAAAGTCATTTTCAAAACCATGTTATATAATTACCAATCACTGAATAAGCCAGAAGTCAATCCACTCATATCTAAAAGCAACAGCTGCAGTGTTGGCTTACTAACTTAAACATAAGTTTAGAAAATTGTTTCATGGAGCACTAAAATTGTGAACTGGAATAGAACATTTATGTTTATTTGATCTGTTATTGGCATACTTTCTATTAAATATTTAGTTTTCAAATTCCAGTTCCCATGGCATGTATGCTTCTCAGAGATTCTGAAGGTCCATCTATAGGTTCCTGAGACACAGAGATTTCATGCCTAGGTCTCCACAGAACTTTCACAGTAGACACTCAATTATTTTGTATCACAATTAAAAGTATACAAATAACTGAAAACACATCTTCTTGTCAGATGAAGAGGTAATGTAAAATAGGATCTTTGTACATCAGAACTGACACAAATCTTGTCTGATGTTGATTTCTGTGTTTTGGTGACCGACTAACCTATGTGTAGCAGTATTGTAAAATATGAGAGCTGAACAGAACGTTTGACTTTATTCTATCATCTATTCTAAAATCCACTATTGTTCTATTCATACTTACAGGATGTTTGAATCATAATTACTTAAAGCTAAAACAGGAAGGCCACCTAAAACAACAAATCAGTGAAGAAGTGGATTATTCTAATGCACTGCGAAGAAGGGATTGGAGGCTGACCCACATATATTGGAAGAATTTTGCTCAGAAGAGAAGGTGCAGGTGTACAGCCAGTGAAAAACATTTGGCAGAGCTTCTTATCATTCCTATGAAAGAATGAACGTTTAAACGGTTAGGACAATGTCTTACTCCATGAGGAGAAGACCTGAACCTACTGCTACCTGACAGAGAATGAAGCAGCTGAATCAACATACCTTTAAGAAACAGAAAATTTCCATGTTTGATTGTGATTTTGATCCTGAGTAAAAAGGATAATTCTGCCTTTTCTACTTGATTAAAGAAGAAAATCCTTTCAATAACACAACTTAAAGTTCCAGTCGTGATCTAGAAGAGGTTATCAGGCTCATTCCCTCAATACACAGCAACCAGAAAATAACTAAATAAATAAGAACACCCAACACTATTTTAAAACTGAAAAAATTTATAAAGGAACTCTTGGTAGACAATGAGAAGCAACCAGTTTAGGGCCACAGTCTATGAGAGAAGATAAACTTAGATGTGGCAATGCCTGAAAGAGATGGGAATACCAGACCATCTAACCTGCCTCTTGAGAAATCTGTATGCAGGTCAGGAAGCAACAGTTAGAATTCTTACAGATCATGAGGTCTTGCTACTCACCACTGTAACCCTGAGAGTTAGTACATGGTAAACATTCAGTAAGCACTGATGTAGGAAATGACAACCGCTCCAGTATTCTTGCCTGGGAAATTCGATGGACAGAGGAGCCTGGTAGGCTGCAAAGAGACGGACAGAGCTGAAGCGACTTAGCATGTATGCATGCTTGCACACATAGATAGATTGGATAGATTCAGAGATCAGAAAAGGTCAAAATGCTGAAAATAATTTTGTTTTTCTAACAGAAGATTTGAGATGATAGAACACCGAATGATTAATAATGGAATGATTATGTATACATGCCTGTTGGATTATTTTTTTAATATTTTTTAGAGTATGGAAACCCTATCTGCAAATTCATTAATAAGATCTATTGTATCATGGATTAACTAAGCATGTAATGGAATAATATTGAGATATATAGGCATATAGGCTACTCTATTGGACAGCACAGATATAAACAATATGCTCAGTTCATTTAGACTAAAACATGACTTACATTTGTAGAAAGACTAAGAATCATCAATATATTCAGAGTTTTCCCATTAGACTAGACATCAATAATTCTAGTGGCTAAAACATTCACTGAGTGGGGTTAAATCAAATGAACCATTTGAAGAAAAATACTGACTCATGAGACACTAGACATCAGGAAACCAGAGGCCTTATTTCCAATGTTGTAAAGTATAAGTTCTAAGAATCCTGAGCAATGTCTGACATCATTGTTTATCTATACCCTTTCTTGTGAGTGCCAAAACTTGACAATCCATGCCCCAAATCCATTTTTATTATCAGTTCTAAAGTTTGACTTGAGGCTCTCCAAAATGGTTTGATTTGTTAGGAGTATGCTTTTGTGATGCAATAAGAAGTTTATTTTAAGTTTACCATTTTATAGTGTCCTAAAAAGTTTCTTCAGTGTTTGATTTCATATCCTGCTATATCAACCTTGCCAAGGACTCATGTTTGTTTGCTTTTTCTTTCCCCATCCTTTAGTGATCATAGAAACTATGAGGAAAAGACCCATATTTTCCCTAATAGTGAACAAGAAAATTCTCAATTTCACCCATTTGTGTAATCAAAATGAGGAAGGGTTTTCATTATTCTTGATTTCTTCAAATAATCATTCATATAAGACAGTCTTATAATGCAGAATATTGCACATTACTAGTGAGGAAGTAATAGGCTAACACAAAATTTGGACAATAAATTGTAATTTGACATAATAGATCCCTGTTCTTACAGATTGGACACAGCTGCTACTAGCAACTTGTTTCTGGCTAACTTTAGTTTGACCAGTGTTCTGATCTTACCATCAATGAAAACTTCAAAAGTTAAAAAAAAAAAGTAAGTGTGTATGGTATTTTTTTTAAAGAAATGACAAGAATATGAGAGAGTGGTAAATAATTAGGTAAGATATTTGAGTATATTAATGCCAGATATTTGGCAGTCTTATAAACCATGGAAAATGTATTAATCCAAGTTCTCCAATACAAGTGCAGGAGGTTTGAGAGGGCAACACATATGAGAGATAATGTATAAAGTAGGATTGGGTATGCAATGAGATAGAATAAGAGGAATATTTGGTGATTTCTGAGATTTTTACAAAATCAACTGGATTAATGATGGTACCATTTGATGAAAGGAGGAAGACTGAGAGAGTGGTAGGTTTGGGAGGGAGAAAAAATAGTTTTGCATGTAAAGAGTAAGGTACCATTTAGATATCCATGTGGAAATACTGAGTAGGCAATTTGATATAGGAGTTTGAATCTCAAAGAAGTGGTCTAAGCTGAATATACATTTTTGTAAGTCATAGCATATCACATTTAAAGCCACAGGATTGTGCAGAATCAATCAAGGGATAAGTGTAGATGAAGAATGAACTCTTGGAATAATTTAATATTCAAAGTCTTGCACTGAGGTAAGAGGGAAACCAGTGGAGTTTGGCATTTAAGAAACCAAATGTACTAGCTGGGGTTCTCCAGGAAAATAGAACCTACAGCTTATAGATATAGCATATTCAAGCACAAAATGCATTTTAAGAAAGAAGAAGTAATCAGTACTGACAGATTGCTGTGAGAGGCAAATTGCTTTTGTGAGAAGACTCTGTTTCTTAGACTTACTGAAAAAAATTATTTTAGGATTGTCTTCTAAACTGAATTATTTTCAGATTCAGGAAATAAATTTAGATTTTCACCTTGGGCCCACATTATTATATACAGAAAAGCACATTAAGTTACTCTGAAAAATCTATATTTATTAAGTTATCAACTTTCAAAACCATAGGAAAAAACCTTAGACTTTTGCCATTTAATCCTCCCCTTTCTTTCCACTAGATTTTGGATATAGAAAGAGTTATATAAAATGTATCTGAGAAAAATTATACTACTCTATTCAGAAGGTAAGAAGTGTTATAATAAAATATTTTTGACTATTATAAAACAAACAAAACTTTTTTTTCACTCTTTTGCCTCATTCTATGACAAAAGGATTTTAGACTGAATGCAAGACTGAGTTCAAGCATGCCCCCTAGTTGTTTGGAGTTTTATAAGAATCCATTTTATACTGACTGTACTTATTTCCCTTGAAGTCATATATGTTGCTGTAGACTCAGGTATGAAGGCTTTGAAACTGACTAGTGCCCAATTACTATGACAACTTATTTCCATGTTTTTTTGTTCTTCCTCTCCATTATGAATGAACGATGATAAATTCCTTTCTAGCTTCTTAACCCTAAAATTGCTCCAAACCAAAGGATCTTAGCTTTTGTAATTAGCAAACATTTTGTGGCTTCTGATATTCCTCAGATATATAATAATTTCTTCAACACACTTATATGATGAGAGCCCTTTCAGATAGCATGAAAAAAACCCATATTCATTTTCTCTTGTCACTATTATAATTCCCTTTCCTCTGTACTGCTTTCCTTTCTCTTAACCTTTAGTGTTTCAGAGACCCTTTATTTAGACAAACTCTGTTTGCTACTCTCTGTGTCAAACTATATGAGTGACAAGGTATATAAATCATGTTTATTTATTAGCATTTACGTTTAATGTAAAAATTATGTATTAGTTCAGAAACAACTTCATGAATGCAAAAGCATCTTGAATATTTTAGGAAAGCTATCTTTCCAAAATTTCAAGACACTTCATTTTGTCCAGGGAAGATGTAGTGATTGTTACACATCAGTCACATAGCTTAAAGCACTGTGACCGTGTGTGTTTTACTAGCTCTTAATTTCCCACGGGGCCCTGTAATCCACAAAAATTCACTAAGGGCTCAAGTAGAGTGGAGTTGGGGTTGACTGTGAAAGACAGGGCTCCTTCCACTTATATCCGTACTTCAACAAAACTTAGAGGCAGAAATCAGTTTAAAAATGTTTTATCATGCATTTCCAATGAAACAAAGAGAGCTTATTTAATGGGCTTATTTAACATGCAATAAAACTTCTCAAATCCTCAGGTTTTAGAAATTTGTATAGTCCTTCAGTTAGTTCTTAAGGTAAACTGTTTAACCATTGAACATAAAATATATTAAATGGTTTTAAAATATTACTGTAGAGTATATTTTATACAGTTATAAATATATGTCCATCTCTGATCATGTTGCTCATCAGGGGCACAGTGAGAAGTGCCTACAAGCCAGTTAAAGAGAATGGAACATCAGGCTTCAGAGGATGTGCCACAGGAATATCACAAACTGGGAGGCAGAAAGTCTGTCAAGGAGACTGAAAAACTCACACACTTACCCAGGAGAAGATAAGCATTTAAACTCTTAGCTGACAAAGAGCATCTCTGTTCTTTAAGGTTGTTTAGAGGAACTTTAAGAAAGTTACAACTACACTCAGTTTCCCTCTTTCTCCCCAGTTCCAATACACAGGAGGAACTAGAACTTGAATTTAAAAAGGTGGACAAATATCTCAGAGCCAGACCATGCCTCTTCTTTATTCCATACAGTCTAGAATTCCCCTCCCTCCTATGAGGGCATAGGCGGCAATGAAGTTTAAATCTGTGTTGAAATTGAGACTTTAACTTTTATTTAAAAATAGAAAGAACCTCAAAACTAAAGGATCTGCACACTATATAATTGGAGAGGAAAAAACCCCAAAATTTAAAACAGCATTTATTGATCCTTTAGTCAGTGAATATTTGTAGCAGAGTTTGTTCTAGCTATTGAGGACACACATATCAACAAAACAAACAAAAATGTCTGCCCTTGTGAAGCTTCAATTTAAATTCTATTGAGAGCCCTTTTAAGACAGTAACTAGAGAAAAATTTAAGCAATTCCTATTTTGACTTCACCAAGTGGAAAAACATCACTAAAGTTGTTAAAACCAGTAATGAGAGTCTCTCAAAATAAAAATGTAAGCTGTTTTTCCCCAAATATATATATGGTTGCAATTTATTGTAATATCTCAGCTTTCCTATGGTGCTACACTCTGTAAATTTCTCAGTCTTCCACATTTGTCCTTGGCTGTACCTGAAGGGGCCATCAAGGAATGGGTGGAGGATAGCATTTTCAGTTTCCTTTCTGCCCCTGGTCTATCAGGGATCTAAAGATAATTTTAAGTCTTAAATAGTAAACTCTCTCTTTCTCTCTCTCTCTCTCTTTTTTTTTTTTTTTGTTTTGCCCACATCCGTGAATCATTTAGCAGTGCATCTCATAGAAATACTTAGTGAACTCCATTGCTAATTAACAAGCCTACAGATCTTTTGGGGACATAATTTCCAGCAGCAGGATATTTCTTGGTTTTTGCATCCTTACCTTTGTTTCTCCTTACACACTTGTGTTTGCACATTCTTTGAGCTTATCTGACTTTGGTGTGACTGTCAGTATTCCTGTTTTCCTTCCCTGAGTCATTTTTTCTGAAAGGATTTGGTTGTTCCTAGATCCTCAGCTGATCTTTATCAGACTCTATTAATTTTTGTGTTTTAATAATGTAAGTGATATCATGCCCCTAAATCAATCCATTTTTTTTCCCTCAAAAATTCATGTTGATGTATGGCAAAACCAATACAATATTGTACAGTAAAATAAAGTAAAAAAAATTTTTTTAAATTTCCATATCTTCTTTTCTTATTGTTCGAGTCTAAAATTTGTTGACTTTTCCAATACTGCAAACCCATGGATTTCTGACATTTTATAAAAAGTCTTGCTATCTTGCTTGCAAATGGACAAATTCTTTCTGAGTTCTTCTCTCTCTCATCAAAGAGAGGTGTTTATAAATAGGCAACCACTAATAAGATACCCTCCCCTCATCCTACAGGTTAATTTCCTGTATCATCTGCGTCCAAATGTAGTAGGTGACACATCACTTTTTGCCATTATGTGATGTAGATTGCCATCTTTCAAGAGACAAGATAATGTTTCTACTATTCACTCTTTGGCCTTCAATCAAATGCTCACAGATCATTTTTCCTTCCTTTCTCTCTCTCTTTTTTCTTTTTTTTTTCAGAAATATTTTTTTCTTTCACAATGAATGTCAGGAAGAGAATGGGAAACACATTTAATCTGCATGTAAAAGAGCTATGAGGGCTTTGTTGGAGAAGAGACATTAAAAGATCTATGGGTTGGGAACTGAGAAAGAAACATTTAAAATGGAGAAAACAGGCTCTGCAAGAAAGCTGAGTGCCGAAGAATAGATGCTTTTGAACTGTGGCATTGAAGAAGTCTCTTGAAAGTCCCTTGGACTGCAAGGAGATCCAACCAGTGAATCCTAAAGGAAATCAGTCTAGAATATTCATTGGAAGGACTGATGCTGAAGCTGAAGCTCCAACACTTTGGCCACCTGACGTGAAGAACTGACTCATTTGAAAAGACCTTGATGCTGGGAAAAATTGAAGGCAGGAGGAGAAGGGGACGACAGAGGATGAGATCACCTGATGGATGGCATCACTGACTCAGTGGACATGAGTATGAGTAAATTCCAGGAGTTGGCGATGGACAGGGAGGTCTGGCGTGCTTTAGTCCATGGGTTCTCAAAGAGTCTGACATGACTGAGCTAGTGAACTGAACTGAACTGTAGCCTGGATAAAATGAGTCCAATCCTACTGAGGAATGTTGGGGGTTAGGTATTTCTCTGATGTGTTTTGAGTGATAGATGTAAAAACATTTTCCTTTATACTAAATGGTTGACTGTCAAACTTTGTTATAGATGCAAAATTCCTCAGGTCTTCAACACTGGATCATGATTTCAAAAATGTTTACATGTAAAATTACATCATTCTCTACCCAAGACAGATTCATGTCAATGTATGGCAAAACCAATACAGTAATGTAAAATAAAGTAAAAATAAAAATTAAAAAAAAATTTTTTAAAAAGGAAAAAAAATCATATCAGTCCTTCTTTCTGCTTAAAAAGTCATTGTCATAATTTATGGATGTGACAATACTGATAATTTTAATACTAGGATGGTTTATTTTGTTTGATTATAGTCTCTGATTAGATGTGTATAAGATTTACTATGGAGATTTTAAGGAACTATTTTCCCTTTATCACACAGTATTAAGAGATTCCTATGTATTTTTAGTGTCAAAGGTAGTTGTGAAGTTTAATTGAGAGAATTCAATAAAGAAAACTTATTTATTGTATTTTCTTTCTTTCAACCCAGAGTCAGTACAAACCACAAAGATTGTATTCTATTTCTTTCATACCTATCATTTTGATTTACAGTTACCTTAATTTTCTCTACTTTTCTCCAAAGCAAAAATACAAATGGATGGCTCAGGATAGGCAAGTAGGGAGCAGTTAAAAGTGATTATATGTTTTAAGTCTCTGATTTTTAGACTGAAAATGTATGACTTATATGTCAATTAAATTGAGGGATATATGCTAAATATTTGTTTTTGAACTTTTATTTTACTGAATTTTTTCACCACATTTTACCTTTGGATATATAAAGCTGAGGAATAATGGAAACTAAAATTTGGAGCATGAATTTAATAGATTATTCTTAATGTATTATGTATTAAGTGCATTTATACTTAGTACAATGGATAAGAAATAACTGAGTAATTGAAAAAATTGAATTTTAAAAGGTAAGATTTCACACTAACTATACTGCTTCTGATACTAGCTATATTTGGAATTCTGGCAAGTTGCTTAGCTATCCAGCTCTTAACTTTCATACTTAATATGAAAATTGCTGATCTTACTAATTTCTGTTCTGTGAAAATGGTATTGCAAAATAAATTTTATTTGTTACATATAAAAAAATATTTTTGTTTTGCAGTTAATGAAGTCCAGAAAACATGAGTTCATTATTTTAATTTTCTCCAGGTAAAAGGAACATTTGAACCTAAGTGTTCATCAAGTACATATTCTCTTGGATGAGCTGACATCTCGAAGTTTTCTATTCCAACTTTATTATCAATAAATAAGGATAATAATATTATGCATATAGTCACAAAGACAAAATAATGAAATATAGACACAGACTATAAGGCAAAAATTACTCATTTTTTAAAAATATATGTAATGAAAACACTGTAGCTTTTCAATATTCACTTTTCCTAAAATAGGTAAAACTAGAATCATATGTTAAACAAGGAAGTCACACTAGGAAAAGAAACAAAAAGCATCATCTGTAAGGTCATAATGTAGTCGATTTAAAAACCAAGGGGGAGTAGAAAATAATAATGATTCTAACATGCTTACATTAGTTGGTGTTTTCAAGACATGAGAGTACAATAATGGAAAAAGATGATAAAAAAAATCTTCATGAAAATTTTTCTATTCTTAATATTTCTACTAACACCAAGAAGGTATTTAAAAAGATTAAAAAACAATAAATTTCTGATAACTTTTAAAATACAACAAGTATTGGATATTTTAAGAATTCTAGACTCCTTGACCAAATTTACAAACATACAACATAGATTCTTACAATACATTTTTAATGTAGTATATAGAATACACAGAAGAACTGTACAAAAGAGATCTTAATGACCCAGATGACCATGTTGTTGTGATCACTCACCTAGAGCCAGACATCCTGGAGTCCAGAGTCAAGTGGGCCTTAGGAAGCATCACTATGAACAAAGCTATGGAAGTGATGGAATTCCAGCTAAGCTATTTCAAATCCTAAAAGATTATGCTGTGCAAGTGCTGCACTCAACATGCCAGCAAACTTGAAAAACTCAGCAGTGGCCCAGGACTGGAAAAGGTTAGTTTTCACCCAATTCCAAAGAAAGGCAATGCCAAAGAATATTCAAACTATAATACAATTGTGCTCATTTCACACCCAAGCAAAGTAATGCTGAAAATTCTCCAAGCCAGGCTTCAACAGTATGTGAACAGAGAACTTCCAGATGGTCAAGCTGTATTTAGAAAAGGCAGAAGAATAAGAGATCAAATTGCCAGCATCTGCTGGATCATAGAAAAACTAAGAAAATTCCAGAAAAAAATAGCTCTTCTGTTTCATTGAAAATGCTAATGCCTTTGATTGTGTGTATCACAATAAACTTTGGAAAATTCTTCAAGAAATGGGAATACCAGACCACCTTACCTGCCTCCTGCAAAACCTGTATGCAAGTCAAGAAGCAACACTTAGAACCAAACACTGAACAATGGACTGACTAGTTCCAAATTGGGAAAGAAATTTGTCATGGCTGTGTATTGTCATCCTGCTTATTTAACTTACATGCAGAGTACATCATGCAAAATGCCAGGCTGTATGAAGCACAAGCCAGATTGCTGGGAGAAATATGAATAATCTCAAATATGCAGATAACACCACACTTATGGTAGAAAGAAAAGAGGAACCAAAGAGCCTGTTAATGAAAATGAAAGAGGACAGCAAAAGAGCTGGCCTTAAACCTCAACATTCAGAAAAACAAGATCATGGCATTCAGTCCCATCACTTCATGCCAAATAAATGGGGAAACAATGGAAACAGTGAGAGACTTTATTTTCTTGGGGTGCAAAATCACTGCAGATGATGACTGTAGACTTGAAATTAAAAGATGCTTACTCCTTAGAAGGAAAGTTATGACCAACCTAGACAGCGTATTAAGAAGCAGAGACATTACTTTGCCAACAAAAGTCTGTCTAGTCAAGGCTATGGTTTTTCCAGTGGTCATGTATGGATGTGAGGTTTAGACAGTGAAGAAAGCTGAGCGCCTAAGAACTGATGCTTTTGAACTGTGGTGTTGGAGAAGACTTTTGAGAGTCCTTGGACTGCAAGGGGATCTAACCAGTCCATTCTAAAGAAGATCAGTCCCGGGTGTTCTTTGGAAGGAATGATGCTAAAGCTGAAACTCCAGTACTTTGGCTACCTAATTGGAAGAGTTGACTCATTGGAAAAGACTCTGATGCTGGGAGGGATTGGGGGCAGGAAAAGAAGGGGACGACAGAGAATGAGATGGCTGGATGGCATCACCAACTCGATGGACGTTGGTTTGGGTGAACTCCGGGAGTTGGTGATGGACAGGGAGGCCTAGTGTGCTGCAATTCATGGGGTTGCAAAGAGTTGGAGACGACTGAGCGACTGAACTGAACTGAACTGAATCTTACTTTGTCAATAAAGGTTTATCTAGTCAAAGCTATGGGTTTTCCAGTAGTGTTGTATGGATATGAGAGTTGGTCCATAAAGAAGGCTGAGTGCTGTAGAGTGGATTCCTTTGAATTATGGTGTTGGAGAAGACTCTTGAGAGTTCCTTGGACTGCAAGGAGATCAAACCAGTCAATGCTAAAGGAAATCAGTCCTCAATATGCATAGAAGGACTGATGCTGAAGCTACAATACTTGGCTGCCTGATGCAAAGAACCAACTTATTAGAAAAGACCCTGATGCTGGGAAAGATTGAAGGCAGGAGGAGAACGGGGACAACAAAGGATGAGATTGGTGGATGGCAAAACAGACTCAAAGGCCATGAGTTTGAGCAAACTCTGGGACATAGTGAAGGACAGGGAAGCTTGGGGTGCTGCAGGTCATAAGGTGGAAAGAGTTGGACATGACTGATGGACTAAACAACAACAATATATTGTTTCAGTAAAATAGAGATAATTATTAAATTTTTTGATTGAAAGAGTTTAAAAGTACAATTGTTCTAAATTTTATGATTTGAAAAGAAATATTGATACAGAAACATCATTCCGAATATTTTATTTTTCACAAATATTGAGGTAATTTAAAGATTATGAATTTTTTTAAGGCAAGCTCGGATTTCTTTTTTTTCCCTTCTTTGTTGGTCAGATGAATTTTATAATGAAACCTGACCTCACTTAAACAAGTTTATAAACTCTTTCCAGTTCTCATTAAACTCTTAACAGCTCAAATCACCATTTCATGTATTTGGCCGCTTTTTCTGTTTAATGCCTTTACGTTTATTGTTCTGCCCATACATCCTTCCAAGGTAGTAGATAATTCTCTCACAATCTGACTTTTGTTTTCACTATGGTGCCTGAGACAAAGTGAGATAGGTGAGATCTTCCTGTATTTGCCTCTGGACTTTGTATGCTATCCTTCATTTGGTTTCAAGTCCTGAAAATTTCATTAGATATTCAATTCAGAGAATATTAAGAAATCTTCTACAAGTTAATTCAGTGGGAATTGCTGTAATAAAATTTTAGATTCTTTAGACAATTATGGTTTTATGGAACATTCCTTAGAAGAAAAAAATTCTTGATAGATCTTGGAGGACAATTTTAAAGTAGTGATTTTTTTAATTAAAAAATTTTGTAAAGCTAAGTATGTAAAAATAAATTGTACGTATCTTCATGAAAATTCTTTATCAGTGTTATTATTTTTATTTAATCCTTTCATTTGTAAACCAGTGCTAACATATATCATGATGATTCTTAATTTAAAAAATACTTATAGCATCAAACCAAAACATTCCAAATAATGTAAAAATTATAAGATATATTTTAAATTTTGAAAACCAAAATTGCAGAGAGATTTTAAATTGCCTCATCTTTCAACTCCATTTAAATGCATCTCCAATAAAGCAAGATGATATCATCTTTACTGCCAATTAAAAGTTTAATATTTTTCCTTACTTTATTTTATCTTGAATGAATGTTCTTTCAAGTTTTTCATATGTTTTTAAATAAATGGACCTATTAAATAGTTAAATATGTTAATTAATAAAAAGTAGCCACTTTTGCACTCTAAGATTATAAAAGAATGTTTAATAAGGTATATCACACAGTATTATCAATTTATGAAAGTCAATGAAATGGCAATAAGTAAGAAATGATTTATATTATGGCAAGACTGATTTGCAGTGAAGAGAAGGCCAAAGGGTATAAAATTGCTATTCAATGTTGGAGTTAAATCGTGGTCCATTTCATTTTATGCTTTGGAATTCCTAGTGTTATCTTCTTGAAAGTCTTCCTGAAATAGTTGAGGTAATGACAATCTCATGCTTCTTGGTTTATCTTCCCATAAATCCTTGTCTCAAGCTTTGAATATTGATTGTAATCCCATTTGGTAACCAATTTTTTTTCAACAAATAATGCTAGACTTCTCAGTTATCAGTTGTTGAAAATCTAAAGAATATCCTTTGTCTGGCCAGCTGCTAAAATGTCCAGTTGCTTGGTTTATTTAACCTCAAATGCATAGGCTGACTGCCAATAGCATCCATCTCACACCCTTCAACCAGCGGTAATATCATCCTTTCAGTGGCCAGCTGTTGGATTTGCAGTTAAATTTTTGCCAAACGAAAGGTCACAAAAAAACAATGCCTTGCCTTTATTTATTTGTGTGTGTGTGTGACTTTTATCTTGCCCAAGCTTCATCATCAATGTCATACTGCTGTGAGTGAGCGCCAGCATCCCACAGATCTCCAGAAACCTTTTAGAACATATTTTGTATTCATGATAGATGGCAAATAATTGAAGCAATCCACCTGCTCTGGGGCTTGTCTGTCAACTTTGATAAGCTTGTGGCATGAATGACACTTATTTGTTATTGTAAATTTGGAACTGTTTTTTCAGACAAATGAGAAATCTATGTTTTATGATAAATCACTATAGGTCCTTCAGCTCCTGAAAAGTGCAACTAAAAGTTACAGTTTTTGATATTCATAACTGCATTACTATTTTACCTCTGATCTCATTTTAAAAATGAAAATAATTTGAATTCTGCCCGTAAAATAAATAATGACTATGTGTATAAAATAGTCATTACAGACAGTGTATAAAGGAATAAATTATCTATATTCCTGACATTAAAATAACCACTTTTGATATTAATTTTAATTATAGTCTTTTGAAAATTGTATATAAATGTGTATGATGCCTAGAGGAGTAGGAAATGGCAACCTAGGCCAATATTCTTGCCTGGAAAATTCCATGGACAGAACCTGGAAGCCTACAGTATGGGGTCACAAGGAGTCAGACATGACTGAACATGCACACATACATTTCTGCCTATATGAACTAAAATCATTAGATTATCTGTTACTTCAAACACAAATTTGGAATGCCATTATTCTGACTAATCAATACAACTTTAAAAGTAACACATAATAATTGAGAAATTAGCAAAAAAAAAAGTTGAAAAGAAAGAAAATTATTGATTAATGTTTTGCAACAAATTGCTCCATATTTTTCTATTCAAGCATATTTTTGCATATATTCATAGTAGTTTAAAGTTTTGGGTAACTGTTTATTTTCTTTAATATGTGCTTACAAAAATAGTATACATATGGATATAAAAAAAAGTTAATCATTTTCCCTTCTCTTCAATGCAGTGTTTCACAAAATAAATGAACAATATTTACTGTTACCTTTCCAAACATATTTCTATGTTTTTACAAATCAATATAGAAAGATAGATAAATATTCAGTTCCGTTCATTTCTGTCGCTCAGTCATGTCAATTCTTTGTGATCCCATTGACTAAAGCATGCCAGCTTCCCTGTCCATCACCAACTGAAGAGTTTTTTTAAATTAAATATCATATTATACCCATTATTCTACAGCTTGCAGTTTTCATTTAACAAATGTACACACCATTTTGTTCAGTGATTTTTCTCATACATAAAGTTAACAACATTTTCCCACATTAGTATATACATTTTAAAACTTCATTCCAAAGGAAGATAAAGTTCCACCATTTTCTGAACAATCTTTCTTTGATTGTTAAACTTGTTAAAATTTATAACTTATAAACACAGTCGCAATTAGAAACATGATTTATGTGTGTTTTAAGTGAGTTTTGATTATTTATTAGGATAGGCTTCTAGAACTGAAATTAATTATTTTAACATAAAGTTAAAATATATATTTTGATTCATATTTTCTCTTGCTTACCAGAAGAAAAATTGTCTTCCAACAATTTCAAAGAGAATAATATATTCATCTTGACATAGATTTTTTTATGTTTATGTACAAATCCTTGGGGCACATTTGATTTTGTTTAAAAATTCATAATGCATTTGATCCATAAGACTTTTGGTCCACATCAAAAGAACCTTGGTATTTTGTTCTGGACAAAACCTTTTGGTACTGGTTTGAAAGCACTCATTTCCATCAAGTTGTCTTCTGTCAATCCTTCTGGCATGGTGTTTATTACCTCTGGAATTTTTCTACAATCTATATCTTGAAACACTTCAACCCTCACATTTAAAAACTTTTTATTTTAGATTGGAGTAGAGATGATTAACAATATTGTGTTAGTTTCAGGTGTACAGCAAAGTGATTCAGTTTTACACATGCATGTATCTATTCTTTCTCAAGTTCTTTTCCCATTTTGGTTCTTACAGAATATTGAGTAGAGTTCCCTGTGCTATGCAGTAGGTCCTTGTTGGTTATCTGCTTTAGATATAGCAGTGATTGCATGTCAACCCCAATTCCAAATCTATCTCTTTATTTTTGCTGTAGTCAAAATTGCATGATTTTCTTGAATTGGATATGCTGTATATTCTGTGAAGTAATGCACATCTGGACAGAGTTTTCTCCAGTACGAACTTACTATTTCAGATTTGATGGTTTTTGTGGCTTATTCTGAAGCATCAGTGCTATCTTCAGTGGTGTAATCCTTCTTCATTTCTATGATGCTCTACTGAAGCTCTCTTCTATAGCACTCACAAATCTTTCCATAGAGTTACCCTGTGTAATGGGCCTTAAATTTCCTTGTGACCCCCTTGTTCTAGAGGTTAAATGAGAGACATTGTGTTTAGGGGCAAGTAGACCTCTTCAGTGGTTTTGATGTTGAACTCATTGGGCCCTGGGTTGACCAGGAGCATGTCCAATATCAAAGAACTTTTAAAAGAACATGGACAAAACACTCTCTGACATAAATCACAGCAGGATCCTCTATGACCCACCTCCCAGATATTGAAAATAAAAGCAAAAATAAACAAATGGGACCTAATTAAAATTAAAAGCTTCTGCACAACAAAGTAAACTATAAGCAAGGTGAAAAGACAGTCTTCAGAATGGAAGAAAATCATAACAAATGAAGAAACTGACAAAGAACTAATGTCAAAAATATACAAGCAACTCCATCAGCTCAATTCCAGAAAAATAAATGACCTTAAAATTAAAAGCTTCTGCACAACAAAGTAAACTATAAGCAAGGTGAAAAGACAGTCTTCAGAATGGAAGAAAATCATAACAAATGAAGAAACTGACAAAGAACTAATGTCAAAAATATACAAGCAACTCCATCAGCTCAATTCCAGAAAAATAAATGACCCAATCAAAAAATGGGCCAAAGAACCAAACAGAAATTTCTCCAAAGAAGACATACAGATGGCTAACAAACACATGAAACGATGCTATACGTCACTCATTATCAGAGAAATGCAAATCAAAACCACAATGAGATACCATTTCATGCCAGTCAGAATGGCTGTGATCCAAAAGTCTATAAGCAATAAATGCTGGAGAGGGTGTGGAGAAAAGGGAACCCTCTTACACTGTTGGTGGGAATGCAAACTAGTACAGCCACTATGGAGAACAGTGTGGAGACTCCTTTAAAAACTGGAAATAGAACTGCCATATGACCCAGCAATCCCACTGCTGGGCATACACACCGAGGAAACCAGAATTGAAAGAGACACATGTACCCCAATGTTCACTGAGGCACTGTTTATAATAGCCAGGACATGGAAGCAACCTAGATGTCCTTCAGCAGATAAATGGATAAGAAAGCTGTGGTATATATACACAATGGAGTATTACTCAGCTATTAAAAAGAATACATTTGAATCACTTCTAATGAGGTGGATGAAACTGGAGCCTATTATGCAGAGTGAAGTAAGCCAGAAAGAAAAACACCAATACAGTATACTAACACATATATATGGAATTTAGAAAGATGGTAATGATAACCCTGTATGCGAGACAGCAAAAGAGGCACAGATGTATAGAACACTCTTTTGGACTCTGTGGGACAGGGAGAGGGTGGGATGATTTGAGAGAATGGCATTGAAACATGTATAATATCATATATGAAACAAATCTCCAGTCCAGGTTTGATGCAGGATATAGGATGCTTGGGGTTGGTGAACTAGGATGAACCAGAGGGATGGTACGGGGAGGAAGGAGGGAGGCGGGTTCAGGATGGGGAACACGTGTACTCTCGTGGTGGATTCATGTTGATGTATGGCAAACCAATACAATATTGTAAAGTAATTAGCCTCCAATTAAGATAAGTAAATTTATATTTAAAAATAAATAAATAAAAGACAGTCCTTTACTGGAAAGGTACTTCCTTACTTCAGGGACAAAGTATCAGTGGAACAAATTGAGGAAAAATTTTCTCAATGTCCGAAGCTTCTTGTTGCACAAACAGAAGACAGTCAGCTGACATTTATCTTTTCCGTTCAAGGCTTGGAGGTTAACAACTCTATAGATAAGAGCAATCTTTATCATAAACCTCACTACATTTGCACAAAACAGTAGAGTTAGTCTATTCTTTTGTGCCTTAAATCCTGGCACTTGCTTCTCTCCCTTATTTGTTAGTATGACTTTTTTGTTTAAATTTTCCCCAGAATAGGACACTTTCATCTGTATTAAATAACAGTTCAGGCAGATGGCCTTTCTTTGCAATGATTTTCTTAAAGGCACTTGGGAACTTTGCTGCCTCTTCATCAGCAGAAGCTGTTTCTCCTGTTATCTTGACATTTTTTAATACAAATCCCTTTCTAAAATTATCAAAACATTCTTTGCTGACATTAAATTCTCCAGGTATAGATTCTTCACTCTCCTTGTTTTAAGTTGTCATATAATAGCTTCAATTTTTATTGGAATCATATTAAGAGTCTATAGGTGGTAGGCTTTTCTTAAAGCAATTCTGCACTCACATAAGGGACAAAAATCTTGTTATTGTGTTTTCAATATTAGATATAAAGATATTTTGCCAAAAGAGCAAGGTTCTAGCTCCTGCAGGCAGCAATGACTTCATGAATTTTCTTTTCTTTCTCCTTCTCTCTCTCTCTTTTTTAAAAGTAATACTTGGATACATTTATCATGAAATGGCAGACAACCACAGCTGCAGACCTCAATCTAAAGTACTTATCAAGCAATTCAACTTTTCTTGCAATATTCTGACTTTTCTCTGCTTCTTAGGAGCATTTGCAGCATCTTTAGTGGCAAGTTGTATGGGTCCTATGATGTTAATTTAAGGTTTAGGTATTACAGTAAACATGATGGTAATTAGCATCACTAGATGTTTGAAGCAGACATTCACAATATTTGACCTTGCTGCAATAGAAACTGAAGATGGATACAAAATTATTACAATAGTACAATATATACTATAGTTAATCTTATGCACTTATAACTTGCCTCCTTTTTTAAGTTTCTCTCCACTGAAAATGTTTCCATATATGGTCTGCAAGTGTTTGTGAGCATAACTTTAATAAATTAACTTTGATTAATTGATTTATGTACATTTTATGGTAGTAAGTGATAAAATAGACTAGTATCTATGTATATTTAATATATTTATGACATCCATGACTTTTTCTTATTTTTTAAGTGTTTCTAGGTTATGCAGTTCATCTGAAAATTGCCACAGATCTCCAAATATTTTTCCAATATATTTATTAAATAAAACCTCAATTTAAGTGGATATTAGCTCATGTTATCAAGGATTGACTGTATACTTTAAGATATTTTTTTAATAATCAATTAGAGAAGAGTAACCAGTAAAACAATTAATCTAATAAATAAATGGCATTAGGAAAATTCACTGATGTTTTAATATTTAATATGTATGCTTTCAAGCAGAAATTAATTGCAGTTAAATATTTAAATATAAATAGGTCAAAATCTGAAAAAATTAAAGCTAAATAATTTTATGATTTTTTTGCTGAAAAGTGTATTTTCTTAAACAAGATATAAAAATAATAAAGGGAAATAGTGATATGTGCAACTACAGAAAAATTACAAATTTAGATATAATGAAAAATTCCACTAAAATAATAAAATATTAAAATGAGTTATTGGAAAGGTTATGGGAAAAGTATATTCATTGCTATGACAGTACAAATTATTATAAATGGCTTACAGTAGATATGATAGTGTCTAGTACAACTTACAAGGCATATACTCTAAGACCTAATTGAGATTTCTACTAATTCCAAGAATCCCACTTTTAAATATCTATTTTAGGAAACCACCCACATGTGTACCTGTAGAGTTATAAAAGTTAAACTAGCATTTTTTATAAACAAATGATAGGAATATGTATGATGAAAAGCATGAATCATGAGTTGAGATAGTAAAGAAATTTTGTTTTTCTCTCAGTGCTCCTTTATCTTTATTTGATGAAGTTAGTTATTTTATTTTGAATATTTTTACAGGACTTATAATTATTTTCTGAATATTCTCAGTCTTAAAATATAATCTTAATTTTAAAAATAAAACAGTACAAATAGAAAGGCCAGTCTTATAAAATGAAAATTAAAAAAAAAAAACAAAGAACCCTGGTTGCATTAATTTCCAAATCTGAATTCTACCCTGCAGTGAGTGAGGAGTCTCTACCCTGAGGACAAAAATCTTGTCAGATTATTACTTCTTTTCTCTCCTCTATACTAACATTTTGTTAGAAAATGGAAACCTGCTCGGGTATTCTTGCCTGAAAAATTCCGTGGACAGAGGAGCCTGGTGGGCTACAGTCCACTGGGATGCAAAGAGTAGGACAGGACTGAGCAGCTGAACACACACACACAGCCCTTTATTGTGCTGACTTAGAAGGTGTTAAAAGCAGACTATCAGAGCAATTCTCCTACCATTGTGTTCTTCCTGTGGATCATGTTCTTTTTTTCTCTGCTTCAAACAAGTAATTTGTTGGCCTCCCCAGTTTTAGTCTGCTGAAGTCTGTTTTCTTTGCCAGGTGCATCATGGAAAGGCCGAGTAGGACACCCTCCTGTGCACTCTCCTCTCAGCCTCCAATGGGTCTATGGAAAACACTAATATGTTCATCCTTTATCCCAGATAAAATTTAGTTCAAGCAGATCCCACTGAGCCAGAAAGATCTACTTTGACTTATCAGTTAGCAGCTAGCTAGCCCGTCTCTAGACCGGTAGAGCTGCCAAGCAGAAATTTGACATCTGTCCATTGTATCCTAGAGGAAATGCATCTGAACATTCCCACATGGGCCGCTTGAATCCCTGTCATTTGACTAGAGGTGATCATCAGACACATATTATAAACTCAAAGAAAACCAAAGCTATCTCTAGCAATCCTCCTCTAAAACTTACCCCCTATTAATTTCCAAATGATGTGTTTATTCTTAGTATGGGGTTATAACATATAAGAGCAGTTAGAAATAAAATGTAGTTTATTCTTACATTACATGTATGTAAGAAGTAAATTAAATTGCTTAATTTAAAACAATTGATAAAGATAGGTGCCCAACCTAATTGTTTATGAAAACAATATCATAAAATATTTTTTCAATAATATAATTTATAATTAAAATAAAATAACAATAGATCATATCTAGGGATAGATACAACTATATGAAATTATAAAATGAATTAGATGAAAATGCAATGATAGCTACATTTTAGTGACTATCACAGGGTAATGAAGAAAGTAAAGTTATAAGTCAAATATATGCGTATATATTTTTCTCATTTTTCTATTTTTATTAAATTGTAAAGTTAAAATTTTGTAACATGCATTAAGATTTTGTATAAAATATGTTTGCAAAATTATACTTTTCTGTATTTAATTCTAATTTTTATTTCTGTTTTGTTGTGTTTTTTTTTTTTAAGAAAAAAACCTGTAGAGATGGTGAAAAGAAATTAAACTGAAGGATGATCCTGAAAACTAGGAAGAGACTAAGATCCATACCAAAACTGAGGAAGTGATTTTTCCTTTGTTATGAGGAGAGACAACTTCATCATTATGTGTGTCTAACCTAGGAGAGATGGATGGAAATATTATCTATTGTAGGTGTGCAATTAAGAAAAATGCTGATTCAGGAATACTTTTTTCTCCTCTTCATGCATTTCTTTGTCAATTCTCTATGCAATTTGTCTGTCTCAGGTCACTAGGGAAGAGCAATTTAAATAGTAGCAGAGAGTATCTGTGTGAAAAACAATGAACATACTCTGCTGGTGAACTAAAAGTAAGTGAATGACTTTCAAATACTTGATGATATTACTTATATCTGGAATTGGAAAAATACAACAAACTAGTGAATACTTGAAGAGAGAAGTAGATTCACAGATAAAGAGAACATTTAGTGGTTACCAGTACAGGAAGGGAAGTGCGGAGGGACAAGTAAGATAGGGGCAGGGGACTAAGAGGCATAAATTAGTTTGTATTGAATTAAAAGGATATATTGTACAACATAGGGAATATAGCCAATATTTTATAATAAGTATAAGTGATATATAACTGTTAAAATTGTGAATCACTATGGTAAACTTATAACTTACATAATACTGTACATCAACTACTTTAATTTAAAAAAAAAGACACTCCCCCCAAAAAAGTGAACGTCTTTTAGTAAAGTTCCATTACCCAGAACTTAAAATTCACCTTTCTTGACATTTGGAGAAGCAAGGGCAATTATAATACTCTGTGGTCAGTGTTTCGCCAGGTTAAAGGGATAAACATGGATTGCCACTGTCTTGATAAGGTGTGGGCTCAAATACTATGCAATAACATTTGCTCATTTGTTTATCTTGCACAAAAATCTGTGTGTTCCTGTCACCAAATTTCACATTTTGTTTTTGCCTAAATATTATAGCAGTGTCTTAAGTTTTATCCCAAAAGCTGAGGAACCTTCTTCCTTGTTCATTTCAGACAGTCAGAGAAACTGGTATGGAGAAAGTTTTATATGAAAGCACTTTAATGTAACTTATTTACTACTCATCATACATTAATACACTGTTTCATACAATTTTTATTTGCAGTCTCATTGTATCCACATTATACTTTTTTGTTTTTTACTATTTCTTAGTGTACTTTGAAATTTTAATCTTTCTCTGGGTTTAAGAAATCAATATTACCAGTCCATTTAAATTAGCTTATCCTTTAGTTATTCTTAAAGATCTCAGCATTTATATATTTTTTAGGCATGTGGATGATTACATGAGAACTTTCTTAGTATTATAAAAACTTGATGGATTTCCTTTTCCATCAGCATTTTGAAGGCAATAAAATTTGAATTAGATATTGAATGTGAGGAGCTGACTTCATTAGTAGACTTTTAAATAATCAACCTGTCTTCTTTTATTTCCTCTGACCATAAAGTTAAAAAATATGAATAAGCTCAAAGAAATGTGGTAAATATTGATAGAACAGTGTTCAAAAGAATGTGAGCTTTTGTGTGTGTGGGTAAGCAGAAAATATTCTTATTCCTGAAAGGAGATGTAATTTATCAAATATAATTTGAATATCTCTTGATGGGACATATAAGGGAAATTATAATACTTGCTTTGTTATGACTGAGTAGCTCAGTCACCAAGTCATGTCAGACCATCTGTGACCCATGAACTGCAGCACATCAAGCTTCCGTGTCCTTCACTATCTCTCTAAGTTTGCTCAAATTCATGTCCACTGAGTCAGTGATGCCATCCAACCATCCTATCCTTTGTTGGCCTCTTCTGCTTTTGCCCTCAATTTTTCCTAGCATCAGGGTCTTTTCCAGTGAATTGGCTCTTCACATCTGGTGAAGAGCCAAGGATTGGAGCTTCAGCTTCATTATCAGTCCTTCTAATGACTATTCAGGGTTGATATGCTTTCAGATTGACTGGCTTGATCTCCTTGCTATCTAAGGAACTCTCAAGAGTCTTCTCCAGCACCACTGTTGGAAAGCATCAATTCTTTGGCACTCAGCCTTCTTTATGGTCCAACTCTTATATCCAGATGTGACTACTGGAAAAACCATAGCTTTGACTACATGAACCTTAGTCAACAAAGTGATGTCTTTGCTTTTTAATACCCTGCCTAGCTTTGTCATAGCTTTTTTTTTTTTTTTTTCCCAAGGAGCAAGCATCTTTTAATTTTATGGCTACAGTCACCATATGGCTGCAGTGGTTTGCATTTTTCAGGCCAAGAAAATAAAATCTGTCACTGTTTCCACTTTCTCCCTTTCTATTTGCCAATATATGTTAGAACTGGATGCCATTATCTTAGTTTTTGGAATGCTGAATTTCAAACCAGATTTCTTCACTTTCCTCTTTTACCTCCAAGAGACTCTTTAGTTCCTCTTCACTGTCTGTCATTTAAATTATATCATATGCATATCTGATATTTCCCCCAGCAATCTTGATACCGGTTATGATTCATCCATCCAGGTATTTCTCATGATGTACTCTGCATATAAGTTAAATAAGCAGAGTGACAATATGCAGCACTGACATACTCTTTTCCCAATTTTTAAACAGTTCATAGTTTCATGTCCATTACTAAATGTTGCTTCTTCTCCTGCATGCAGATTTCTCAAGAGGGAGGTAAGGTGGTCAGCTAAGCCTATCTCTTAAGAACTTTCCACAGTTTGTTGTGATCCACACAGTCAAAGGCTTTAGTATAGTCAATGAACCAGAAGTAGATGTTTTTTGTGGAATTCCCTTGCTTTTTCTATGATCCAGCAGATATTGGTAATTTAATCTCTGGTTCCTCTGCCTTTTCTAAATCCAGCTTGCAGATCTAGAAGTTCTTTGTTCATGAACAGCTGAGGTATAGTTTGAAGGATTTTGAACATAATTTTGCTAACATGTGAAATTAGTCAGTTATATTATAGTTTGAACATTCTATGGCATTGTCTTTCTTTGATATTGAAAAGAAAACTGACCTTTACCAGTCCTGTGTCCATTGCTAAGTTTCCCAAATTGGTGGCATATTGAGTGCAGAACGTTAACTACATCATCTTTTAGGATTTGAAATAGTTTAGCTGGAATCCCGTCACATCTACTAGCTTTGTTCATAATAGTGCTTCCTAAAACCCACTTGATTTCACACTTCAGGATATCTCGCTATAGGTGAGTGACCACATCATCATGGTTATCCAAGCCATTAAAAACTTTTTTGTACAGTTCTTCTGTGTATTCTTGCCCCCTATTTTGAATCTCTTCTGCTTCTATTAGGTCTTTGCCATTACTGTCCTTTACTGCACCCATCTTTCTATGAAATGTTCCCTTGGAATCTCTAATTTGTTGAAGAGATCTATACTCTTTCCCATTCTATTGCTTTTCTCTATTTCTTTGCCCCTTTCATGTAAAAAGTCTTATTTCTTCTTGCTTTTCTCGGAAAATCTGCATTCAGTTGCATATGCCTTTCCCTTTCTCCTTTGCCTTTCCTTCTCTTTTTTTTCCAGCTATTTGTAAGGCCTCCTCAGACAGTCACTTTGCCTTCTAGTATTTCTTTTTCTTGAGGATGTTTCTGGTCATCTCCTCCTGTACAGTACTGCATACCTCCATCCATAGTTCTGCAGGCATTCTATCTACCAGATCTAATCCCTTGAATCTATTCATTATCTCCACTGTAAAATCATAAGGGATTTGATTTAGATAATACCTGAATGGTTTAGTGATTTTCCCTGCTTTCTTCAGTTTGAGCCTGAGTTTTGCAATAAGGACCTGATGGTCTGAGCCATGGTCAGCTCCTGATTTTATTTTCATTGACTGTATAGAGCTTCTCCATCATTGACTGCAAAGAATATAATCAATGTGATTTCGGTATTGACCATCTGGTGGTCAATTTTTAGAGTCATCTCTTGTGTTGTTGGAAAAGGGTGTTTGCTATGACCAGTGCATTCTCTTGGCCAACTCTGTTAGCTTTTGTCCTGCTTCATGTTGTACTCCAAGGCCAAACTTGCATGTTATTCCAGGTATCTCTTGATTTCCTACTTTTGCATTCCAGTCCCATATGATGAAAAGGACATTCCTCTTTGATGTTAGTCCTAGAAGGTCTTGTAAGTCTTCATAAAACCATTCAACTTTAGCTTTTTCATCATTAATGGTTGTGGTATAGACTTGGATTACTGTGATATTGAATGGTTTGCCTTGGAAATGAACCAAATCATTCTGTCATTTTGAGATTGCATCCAAGTGCTGCATTTCGGACTCTTCTGTTGCCTATGAGGGCTACTTCATTTCTTCTAAGGGATTCTTGCCCACAGTAGTGGTCATCTGTGTTAAATCTGCCCATTCAAGTTCGTTTTAGTTCACTGATTCCTCATATGTATATGTTCACTCTTGCCATCTCCTGTTTGATTCCATCCAATTTACCTTGATTAACGGACCTAACATTCTGGGTTCCTATGCAATGTTATTCTTTACAGCATTGGAATTTACTTTCACCACAAGACATATCCACAACGGGTTTCCTTTCTGTTTTGGCTCAACCACTTCATTCTTCATTCAACTATTTCTGTGCTCTTCCCCAGTAGTATATTGGACACCTACAGACATGGGAGGCTCATCTTTCAGTGTCGGATGTTCTTGCCTTTTCATACTGTTCAAACTTTCATAGGATCTCAAGGCAAGAACGCTGAACTGGTTTGCCATTTCCTTCTCCCGTTGACCACATTATTTCAGGACATGTCTTTCAGCAGCTTCATGTAGCCAGAGGACATGCTTGGCACCCTAGTTTTCCTGCTGATGGTCCTCTTGAGTGTGTAAACCTTCGCTGGCTGCTGGGTGTTGGTCAATGTGCCATCCAGGGACCTGGGCAAAGGCCCTGCTGGAGTTGTTGGCTGGAGCTCCTTGATGTTGGAGGATGCCCAGTAGTGAAGGACTCCATGGCCTCTCTGCTGCCTCTGGCCACCCTGGGGCCAATCCACTGCCCAGGAGCCGTGGGTAGTAGAGGGCTCCCCAGCCTCACCATTGCTGCTAGCTGTAAAAAATTAAACATAAAAATATTTAAGTAATGGGTAATTTTTAGGTTATATTTTATTTCATAGCTTTACTATTTCATTTTGTTACTGAATGGGTTGTTCTCTGAAGAAACATTTTTTTTAAATTTAGGAAAAAAAAAAAAAACTTTAAAAATAGAAGCTTAGGATGTCCTGGCCAGCTATAACCACGAATTCATCATGTCTATTTTATTTATTTTTTTAATAGAAAATCTTAACGGACCCATCACAAGCATGGAAATTGAAACTGTAATCAAAAATCTTCAGCAAAGAAAAGCTCAGGTCCGGATGGCTTCACAGCTGAATTCTACCAAAAATTTAGAGAAGAGCTAACACCTATCCTACTCAAGCTCTTCCAGAAAATTGCAGAGGAAGGTAAACTACCAAACTCATTCTATGAGGCCACCATCACCCTAATACCAAAACCTGGCATCATGTTTATTTTCAAGTACTTACCTGATTTTTCCAAATTGAATGCCTTTAAATGACCTCTTGAAAATAATTGTATTGCATTTATAAAAAACTACTGGAGAAGGTAATGGCAACCCACTCAATAAAATGTATTGATGACAATAATTTCAGGTTAAGACCTTATAACCATCTCTAAGGCAAAACTGAGAGAGTGTGGTGGGTGATAGTGGAGGAAAGGAGGGAGAGAGACAGAGAGAAGAAAAGAGCAAGAGAAAAGGGGAAAGGGGAGAAGGAAGGCAGGAAGGAGGAAAGAAAAAGAGAGAAACTTTTTAACACAGCCAGGAATTGACAATGCTATCTAGGAAAGGTATGTTCTATAGCATCACTGATTCAGTATGCAGCATTTGAAATTAGACACTATCCTAAAGCCACTGAAAGCCTTAGTGATTCTTGAGTTTATAATAAAGAATACTAAATATTATCTGAGCCCTCCCCGCAAAGCATCAAGCTACAGTGCTCTAAAGTCATTTGGTGTATTTTTATTGATTTATAGACCCTGGAAATAATGACAGAAAGAAAGAGATTCTGCAGAGATTTGAATACATTTATTGTGGCTCTTGACAGTCATCTGATAACTTGACTATCAAGTGGGGCTTAGGGGCCTGTTAGTGGCAAAGCTGTGGAAAAAACTACTGGAAACTTTAATAGTATTGGACTGCTGATGCATTAAACTCATCTGTACCACACATTTTTAGTCTATTAAACAAGAAGAAGATAGTGTGAATTCATGTAAGATCAAAATAATAAATCCAAGTGATTTTTTTTTTTCAGTGGCTCTGGGGAGTTATTTGCACAGAAGAGAATTCCTAAGAAGCTGCAATCCAGGGAGACTTTTTTTAAAAAAAAACTGAGATTTACAGCCAGCTCAAATTGAATATTAAGTTAATTTTGTTTTAAAATAACAAGGACAAATGCTCCATGTGAGCACTGTAATGATATAAGTAGCAATTGTAGCATATCTCATGTTTACAGGGTCATTGTAAAGATATTATACAAAATGCTTTATGTATACTGTCTCACATTTTCCACACAACTCTTGAGGTAGATTCAGTCATTATCTTCCTCCATAGATTATAAAACTCAGCCATGAAAAGATTAAGAACACATTAGATTCTATAGCAGATCTAATAACCAGCAGATCTGGGATTTGAACCCAGAGAATTTAACTATGTAGCCTATTCTTTGAAACAGTTTCTCCAAATTCTGGTTAATTTAAATTAAGGCAGAGTAATGCAGAGGCATTACATTGGACATTATCAAGAGGAAGGATTGCATTTTAGAAACATCTTTGCAACTTTCCATTCCCTGGATCCTAATGTACCCTCTTCTTATCATGTGTAACTTTTGCTTTCAACCCGGTAGTGCTTAACTGTTACTCTGCTACTTCTCAAACCAGTCTTGAACCTAGAAATATTTTACTTTGTCATCTTTAGATTGTTAATCAAAATTTTAGAAACAAATACCTGATTGAAATAAAAAGGTGTCTGTTTGGAGTTTGTTAGGGCTAAATCCTAGGAAACACAGATTCAAGATACACTTAATTTGTGTTCCACTGGACTACAAAATGAGGGAGACTTATAAAGGCAAAAAACTGCAAGGTTACATTTATTTACATGACCTGCTTATCAGGAATTACAATTGGAGCTGACAAGAAGTAATGACGCTTTTTAAGTAAGGGCTGATTTGGATTCAAAATCATTGCATAATACAAGGAGACACCTTAAGACCATAAGCTTGTAGGTGGCTGGTGGTGTCCTTGGGCCTGGTACAGTTCAGAGAAAATTCAAATTCTCAGTGAGGCAGAGATGTGTCTGACTCTTTTTGACCCCATGGACTGTAGCCTGCCAAGCTCCTCTGTCCATCGGATTTCCCAGGCAAGAATACTGAGTGGGTTGTCATTCCTCCTCCAAGAGATCTTTCCAACCCAAGTGTTGAATCCACATCTCCCATATTAGCAGGCGGATTGTTTACCACTGAACCACCAGGGAAGCCCCTGAAATATGATAACTCCATTATAATTTTAAATTTTCATCAAAATTAGCTGGCTGTCTGAAGCAATGAATAGAAAATGTTTGTATTATGTGATACAGTATTCAATACAAATAGAATTTGTAATAGTCACAAAAAGATTCGTGTCTTGGAAAAATTAGGCTCAGAATACAGGCATGAAGGCACATATCAATAACCTCAGTTATGCAGATGACACCACCCTTATGGCAGAAAGTGAAGAGGAGCTAAAAAGTCTCTTGATGAAAGTGAAAGAAGAGAGTGAAAAAGTTGGGTTAAAGCTCAACATTCAGAAAACGAAGATCATGGCATCTGGCCCCATCACTTCATGGGAAATAGATGGGAAAACAGTGGAAACAGTGTCAGACTTTATTTTTTGGGGCTCCAAAGTCACTGCAGATGGTGACTGCAGCTATGAAATTAAAAGACGCTTACTCCTTGGAAGAAAAGTTATGACCAACCTAGATAGTATATTCAAAAGCAGAGACATTACTTTGCCGACTAAGGTCCGTCTAGTCAAGGCTATGGTTTTTCCTGTGGTCATGTATGGATGTGAGTGTTGGACTGTGAAGAAGGCTGAGCGCAGAAGAATTGATGCTTTTGAACTGTGGTGTTGGAGAAGACTCTTGAGAGTCCCTTGGACTGCAAGGAGATCCAACCAGTCCATTCTGAAGGAGATCAACCCTGGGATTTCTTTGGAAGGAATGATGCTAAAACTGAAGCTCCAGTACTTTGGCCACCTTATGCGAAGAGTTGACTCATTGGAAAAGACCCTGATGCTGGGAGGGATTGGGGGCAGGAGGAGAAAGGGACGACCGAGGATGAGATGGCTGGATGGCATCACGGACTCAATGGACGTGAGTCTGAGTGAACTCCGGGAGTTGGTGATGGACAGGGAGGCCTGGCGTACTGCGATTCATGGGGTCGCAAAGAGTCGGACACGACTGCGCGACTGAACTGAACTGAACTGAAGAAAATAGTCTGTCACTGTTTCCACTGTTCCCCATCTATTTGCCATGAAGTGGTGGGACTGGATGCCATGATCTTTGTTTTTTGAATGCTGAGTTTTAAGCTAGCTTTTTCACTCTCCTTTTTCACTTTCATCAAGAGACTCTCTAGTTATTCGCTTTCTGCCATAAGGGTTGTGTCATCTGGGTACCTGAAGTTATTGATATTTCTGCTGGCAATCTAAACTAGAATGCCGTTCTATACATCTGTGTCTCTTTTGCTGTCTTGCGTACAGGTTTATCATTACCATCATTCTAAATTCCATATATATGTGTGAGTATACTGTATTGGTGTTTTTCTTTCTGGCTTACTTCACTCTGTATAATCGGCTCCTGTGTGATATCATAAGTGTAACGAATCGCCAGTCCAGGTTTGATGCAGGATGCAGGATGCTTGGGACTGATGCACGGGGATAATCCAGAGAGAGGGTGTGAGGCGGGAGGGGGGAGGTGGGGGTTGGGATTGGGAGATCATGTACACTCGTGGCTGATCCATATCGATGTGTAGCAAAACAAATACAGTATTGTAAAGCAAAACAAACTAAAAAAATAAAAATTAATTAAAAAAAAGCCAAAAAAAAAAATAAACTAGAATGCATAGTCCATGGCTAATTTGCTTTCTCCTGGGTACTGAGATTTTTGCTTTAGAAATATCACTGCAACATTATAGTGAGTAGGAGATTAAACATCAAGAAATCTAAACTAAGTGAGGAAGAAGTCAATTCATGGTGGTGGTAGAGGAGGTGAGGAAGGGTAGAAAATATTTAGAACATAAGATTAGAAAGATTCTTTTTTGAAAGGATAATTAAGATGAGGAGAAAGTCTAAGAATCTAGGATGGCTTGTTTAATATGTAAGTGCTTTGCAAATATTTTTCACTACTTTTTTTTTTCTAAGCATTTTCTTTTGTATGGGCATTTGTGAAATGCCATTGGATTGGCTGCAAGTATGTGAGATTTTTTCAGAGAGATAAGAACTAAAAGAAACAACACAAATATTGATTGAAGGAATGAAATGTTGGGAAAGAAATAACTAAACGTAGAGATACATGAATTTTTTGAAATTTGAACTAATGATGATTCATATTTATTATTCAGTGCCAGATGTACTCCTTTAAATGTTTTTTCTTGTAATACGTAAACTAATATTCATAATAGCTCTGTAAATTAGGCACTATTGTTTTCAAATTTAACAAATGAAGAGACTAAAGTCTGAATCATTTAGTGTTTTCTCCAATTCTATAGTTTGACAGGATAAGGATTAAAAAAAAATTTAATTCTACATACTTATAGACTTGCCTAGTAATATCTATATTCTATTGTCCCTATAATTTAAACTTCTGAAGTGCTCTTTAAGGGAAAGTACTGTATCATTTTGTTTTTGAAGGCGAAAAATAGTACACATTAAAATTCATTCTTTATATCCACTCAAAAATAAAACTACTTATGACTTTGATAATCATCACATCATAATTTGATGTATAGGATTCTTACAGCTTAACCCTATCCATAGCAGCAGATTATTTTTCTATTTTTCTGGATGGGAATTGCTCATAAATTGATATTCCTCACTAATAAAACATTTTTAATAAAGTTGATAATTCCTACTAGAGTTTACCAAACTTTTGATTTTTTGATAACTTCATATCAAGCTGATTAGAAGAGTTTAGAGAATAATTACCTTAAAATATTTATTTCCAGTTGTTTTTAAACTATATATGATGTGATCAACTTACAGCTTCCAGAAAAGAGGCAATCTGGGCTCAGAATCTGTAGTAGCATACAATTCTTCTCAAACAATTTTTAGTGACAGAAAACATAATAATATTATAGTGAACATAACTAACCAACCATTTTCAAGTATTTCTTCATTAATACATTGAATTTCAGAAAACCTAAACTGAAGATTAATGTAGACCTCCATAATATCTGGAGAAATTACACATTTTAAAAACATGTTAAGGAAGCTCTTTTGATTTTAATATCAAATAAGTACTCTAGAATAGGGCTTTTCAATTTTGGTCTACGTGAGAATCATCTGAAAGTCTTGTTAAAATTCCAATTACTGGGCCCTAAGCCCAGGTATTCTTATTCAGTGTTTAGAAGTGGGCCCATGACTTTGTTTTAGTGACCAGCCTCCAGGTTATGCTGATGTTGCTGTTTCATGACTCATATTTCTTTTCTTTTTTTTTTTTTTTCATGACTCATATTTCAAGGGCCATAGGCATAGTGCACTCTTAAGACTATTGAGATATTGTTAAAAAATTAAAATAAAATAAAAAGCAATCAAATGAAAAGAGAGATAGATCTGTTCTCAGCTTGAATACTTCTTGTTTTGTGTATTTGTTTATTTTTGAAGCTGAATGTCTACCTATAAAATGAAAAGAAACAAAAGCCCCCCAAACTTTCACTAGCATAGTTTCTATATGGTAGAAGACAAACTACACATGTTTCTGTACTGATGAACACATCCAGTCAGCCTCTGGATATAAACCAATTTGACCTGTGTGATTTACCTGTTAATCTTCATCTGTTCTGGCCATCCCATTCTCATTAGATCCAAGGCACACTAATCATGTATACTAAAATTAGAAGCTTCAATAGAAAATTAGCAAAGGCAGGCCATGAAAACCAGCAATCTTAGAATTGTAATTTACATTCCAGTGGGAGCCATCTATGAAGAGACTTATTTTAATTTAATCCTCAGTGAGAGGTCCTGTTTTAAGAGCAGAAAAGAAACGAAATCAACTCTCTATGAACAATGCATAGTTTTAATATAATTAGATTATAAGGTAATAACATTTTGCAAGTTTCTCAAAACTGATGCTCCCACACAAGTTTAATTGCTACAAGCCATTAATGGAGAACATTTTCCTGAGAAATATATATTAAACAAAAAAAGGTGAATGGAAAGCAACTGTTTCAATATCTCAAACCATGAAACTTCATGTTAAATGCTTTTCTTCTATAAGAAAAAAAAAAGATTATGCTCTAATATAAGTTTAGCAGTTCTGAAATTGCTCATTAAAAAAAAAAAAATTCATCACTGGGAACAACCTGTCTTGGAAATAAAAAGAAAGCTCCTTTATCCAGATTTCCTTTTTGTGTGTTATTTTAGGAGACTGAGTTAATATAAATAGCACAGTAAAATTTCAAAACAAACCAGTCTGTTAAGTATGCTTTTTCTCAATTTACCCTACCCCAGTTTTATTCTCTGGAGAAGGCAATGGCACCCCACTCCAGTACTCTTGCCTGGAAAATCCCATGGACAGAGGAGCCTGGAAGGCTGCAGTCCATGGGGTCACTGAGGGTCGGACACGACTGAGCGACTTCACTTTCACTTTTCACTTTCATGCATTGGAGAAGGAAGTGGCAACCCACTCCAGTGTTCTTGCCTAGAGAATCCCAGGGATGGGGGAGCCTGGTGGGCTGCTGTCTATGGGGTCGCACAGAGTCAGACATGACTGAAGAGACTTAGCAGCAGCAGCAGCAGTTCTATTCTCCACCCTTTTCTAGAATGCTCTCAGTCCAGAATGCTGATCCCTGGACATTGTATTTCTAAGATTCCTTTGAGGTGGTACCTCATTGCAGATTTAATTTGCATTATTCTAATAATTAGTGATGTTGAAGAACTTTTCATGTGATTTTTAGCCATCTGTATGTCTTTGGAGTCAGCCCAGTTTTTGATCGGTTTGTCTGTTTTTTGAGCTGCATGAGCTATTTGTATATAGCTTATATGTGGAATCTTAAAAAATGGTACAGTTAGTTATTTACAAAACAGAAACAGAGTTATAGATGTAGAAATAGTCATATGGTTATCAGAGGGAAATGGGAGATTGGGATTGACATATACACACTGCTGCTGCTGCTGCTGCAGCCAAGAATACTGGAATGGGTTGCCATTTCCTTCTCCAATGCATGAAAATGAAAAGTGAAAGTGAAGTTGCTCAGTCGTGTCTGACTCTTAGCGACCCCATGGACTGCACCCACCAGGCTCCTCCATCCATGGGATTTTCCAGGCAAGAGTACTGGAGTGGGCTGCCATTGCTTTCTCCGCACATATACATACTACTATATATGAAATAGCCCAGTGCTGATCAAGCATTTCCAGCTCCCTGCTTACTAACTGTAAGGTAAGGCTACATTTCTCTATCTTATTGAAGTTAGATCTAGTCACATGACTCTCTTTACTCAAAGAAACATGTGCAGAAGCAGTTTCTTTATGTTCTCCATTTTGGAATTGATGTTCTATAACTGGCTTTCATATTTAAACACATGATAGTATTGATCAGTCTCACATGTAATGATAAATAACATATATCATCACTTAGTCACAATGCTTACTGAGTTCATTAGTTTAATAAAATTTATCTTTTATGCCTATCTTAAAATTTCAAGTTATTAAAAACAAAGTCTCTTGTTAATTCATCATTCATGATGAAGGTGTAAATAAAACACTGCATACAATTATAAACATATTAGATTAGATTTAATATTATATTAATTCACAGGGAAATATATTTAATCACTTAAATGAAAAGCTAATATCTGTATCATGTAACTCTTAGTACTTTAAGAAGGGTAAACTATTTTGCAACTAATTCTCTCTAAAATAATAAAATAATCTTAATTATTAGCTCATCTACTCTCAAATCTTGAGAATTATGGAAACTGAAAATCTGCTAGCTGTAGCCTATCTGAATTTTAAACTGATCTTTTAAATCCTTATCTAGTGATTTTTCTACTATACTCTTTTTTCCTTTCCTATGCTATTACTTTCTAGACATGTGGTATGATAAACCAATGTGGAACACCACAAAATATAATTCATTAATTTTTAGATCTCAGTATTATCAGCAAGTGTGGACCACAACATAATATGTTCTGTGGCTGGTAGAAGTAATAAAAGCAACACACTAATATTTAAGTGTGTGTACAAGGTGCTGGCAAATGTGAAGGGGGGCATTCCAAAGGCAAATTTATTTGATCTTCACAACTATGCTAGAAATGTCTAGTGACATTGTTGTTTGCGTGATCCTTAAAAGATAGATGAACAACTCAATTATATTACTTTATTTTTCAAATTACAAATCCAGTGTGTAAGCAGCAGCTGCTCTTAAAACAGCTTTTCCTTCATTAAAAGACTATTGAAGTAGCAAAAACCAGTCTCTTGAAATAGTTATCAGAATCTCAAAGTTTAGAAAGCAGTTAGCTAGCAAAGGGGCTTCCCTCATGGCTCACGGTTAATAATTCACCTGCAATGCAGGAGGCACAGGATACACAGGTTTGTCCCTGGGTCAGGAAGGTCCCCTGGAGGAGGTCATGACTACTCACTCCAGTATTCTTTCCTGGAGAATCCCCATTGACAGAAGAGCCTGGCAGGCTACAGTCCATAGGATTGCACAGAGTCAGGCATGACTGAAATGACTTAGCATGCTTGCACTCAGAGACACATGGCTTACAAAAGTGTAGACAAGTCTTCCCTGATGGCTCAGTGGTAAGGAATCTGCCTGCTAAGGCAGAAGAAACAGGATCGATCCCTAATCCGGGACGATTTCACGTCCTGGAGCAACTAAACCCATGCACCACCACAACAACTTGGCTAGCAAAAAAGAAAGGATTAGGTTGTCTTTTGGCCATAGCTTTTCAAGATCAAGGACATTTATGTGTAATACCAATCAGTCAGGTTCTAATTTAGTGAGTCTTCATTGTGTTTGCCTATCATTGGAAGGGAGAATGATTGCATGCCTCACAAGGATATTTACAGTAGAATATAAGCTCTATGAAAGAAGTTTGCAGCTGTAGGTATGCTTGGAAAATTTGAATTTGTTCAATGCTGCGTCCCCAAAATATTGGCTAGAGTTTAACATATAGTAGATATTTCATAAATTTTGCATTGTTGAAGACATCAGTAAATAATCAGAGCATCATTTGGATAATAAAATGAGGATTTGAAACATAAAATCAGAGGAAATATATTGAAAGATAAAGTTTTTATTATTATGAACTTACCTGAATAGTAGCTTATAGTTTTGTCTAGTGGTACATATACACAATGGAGTATTATTCAGCCATTAAAAAGTATAATTTGAATCAGTACTACTGAGATGGATGAAACTGGAGCCGATTATACAGAGTGAAGTAAGCCAGAAAGAAAAACAACAATACAGTATACTAACACATATATATGGAATTTAGAAACATGGTCATGATAACCCTGTATGCGAGACAGCAAAAGAGACACAGATGTATAGAACGGACTTTTGGACTCTGAGGGAGAGGGAGAGGGTGGGATGATTTGGGAGAATGGCACTGAAACATGTATACTATCATGTAAGAAATGAATCATCAGTCTATGTTTGATACAGGATACAGGATGCTTGGGACTCATACACGGGGATGATCCAGAGAGTTGATATGGGGTGGGAGGTGGTTGGGGATGGTTCAGGATTGGGAACTCATGTACACCCGAGCCGGATTCATGTCAATGTATGGCAAAACCAATACAGTAATGTAAAGTAAAAATAAAAATTAAAATAATAATAATAATAAAAACCCATTATTTTCATCAGTTCAGTTCAGTTCAGTTTACTCACTCAGTCATGTCCGACTCTCTGCGATCCCATGAATCGCAGCACACCAGGCCTCCCCATCCATCACCAACTCCCGGAATTCACTCAGACTCACGTCCATTGAGTCCGTGATGCCATCCAGCCATCTCATCCTCAGTCGTCCCCTTCTCCTCCTGCCCCCAATCCCTCCCAGCATCAGGGTCTTTTCCAGTGAGTCAACTCTTCGCATGAGGTGGCCAAAGTACTGGAGCTTCAGTTTCAGCATCACTCCTCCCATCCATTCCGTTCAGTTGCTAAGCCGTGTCCGACTCTTTGTGACCCCATGAATCGCAGCATGCCAGGCCTCCCTGTCCATCACCAACTCCCGGAGTTCACTCAGACTCACGTCCATTGAGTCCGTGATGCCATCCAGCCATCTCATCCTCGGTCGTCCCCTTCTCCTCCTGCCCCCAATCCCTCCCAGCATCAGGGTCTTTTCCAATGAGTCAACTCTTCGCATGAGGTGGCCAAAGTACTGGAGCTTCAGTTTTAGCATCATTCCTTCCAAAGAAATCCCAGGCTTGATCACCTTCAGAATGGACTGGTTGGATCTCCTTGCAGTCCAAGGGACTCTCAAGAGTCTTCTCCAACACCACACTTCAAAAGCATCAATTCTTCTGCACTCAGCCTTCTTCACAGTCCAACTCTCACATCCATACATGTCCACAGGAAAAAACCATAGCCTTGACTAGACGGACCTTAGTCGGCAAAGTAATGTCTCTGCTTTTGGATATACTATCTAGGTTGGTCATAACTTTTCTTCCAACGAGTAAGCGTCTTTTAATTTCATGGCTGCAGTCACCATCTGCAGTGACTTTGGAGCCCAAAAAAATAAAGTCTGACACTGTTTTTACTGTTTCCCCATCTATTTCCCATGAAGTGATGAGGCCAGATGCCATGATCTTCGTTTTTCTGAATGTTGAGCTTTAAGCCAGCTTTTCCACTCTCCTCTTTCACTTTCAACAAGAGGCTTTTTAGCTCTTCTTCACTTTCTGCCATAAGGGTGGTGTCATCTGCATATCTGAGGTTATTGATATTTCTCCCAGCAATCTTGATTCCAGCTTGTGTTTCTTCCAGTCCAGCGTTCCTCATGATGTACTCTGCATATAAGTTAAATAAGCAGGGTGACAATATACAGCCTTGACGTACTCCTTTTCCTATTTGGAACCAGTCTGTTGTTCCATGTCCAGTTCTAACTGTTGCTTCCTGACCTGTGCAGTGGTGGCTGGGCAGGCACAGGAGGGCTTAGAGGAGCTATCCTACTCCTCCCATAGTGCTCCCATAAAGATGATAGCTTAAGGACTTAATGTACATTTAGTGAGAGAAACATGTACAGGTCTATTTTAGATTCTTTGTATCATAATACAGCTGTCTTTGTATAAAATGTACATTTTAATAATAACCATGATGCCAATTTCCATGCTAGCAGCAGTACAGAGGTCCTGTTGTGAATATAGCCAAGATTCAGCACATTAAAGCTCAGAATATTAGGTTTCTAGAATGTGATTTGTGAATCTTACTTCTTTCCTCATTTGTGTATTGTGTGTGTGTGTCGTGTGTATGTGTATAATTACACCAGATGCTAAAGTCTTTTTAAACTTCAAAATGAATATTTGGCTTATTATTATTGATTCTTTTCTGAGCCTTACTATTTATACTCATCTGAATTGTTACATCATGTTAGCAAGTTTGAAAATTAGCCAGAATTGGAGAAGGATCTTGCTTATTTTTGAAAATTAATTACTATGTTTCACTTTCACTATTGTTTTTACTCTTCAACCTCCCTCACCCCTTTCCTCAATTGACTTCAGTCACAAACAAGTTTTTTAAAATACTCTGCAAAACTATAGGAAAATAGCCTGGTGGGTGGAGAGCTAGAAGCAGTACCAGAAAGCATTAAACCTTGTACAAATTATGGCAGTAAGGTTTACCACAGCAGCAGTGGTGAACTCAATTATAAATAATAACACAACTACAAGTGCATGCCCTGGGCTTTCAGCTGATTAAATATCATAACTACACAGGCCCTAGTATAGAGGCATGAAAGAAAGATTCCTAGTTTTTACCTAGAAACTGAAACTCTATCACTTAAGTGCTAATTGGTGTTACATTGAATAACTGAAAAGGCAAGACAAGGGCTCCCTGCTGTAATGTTAAAATGGTATGCATCTATTCTCAGCTCCCTAAATTACCAGTAGAGTGCACACCACCTCATCTAGTTGAAATAATGCAAGAGAACAGTAGGGGGTGAATGGGGCAAACCTGCCAATTGATAAATAGATTCAGTTCAGGGATACCTGAATTATATCTCACTCTCACACATCCTAAATCATATAAATGTTTAAAAATGAAGCTACTTAAATGAGATTTGGTCTGTATTTTAGAAGTAATACCATGTAGATGTATATGCATATTTAATATTTTGTTCTATGCACATAAATATACACATAAATGCAAACATTTAACATTGTTAATGTTTATATTCAGTTGTAATGTCAGAACCCTGGGATCTGTTCTGAGCAAAGCTGCAAAAAGATTATAATCCTTGAAATATGTATGGCTTCTCTGCACTATCAACAACTGCACAAATATATATGTGACTCCAATTTACATGGAAGGTAAATGACACTGAAAGCATTGATGCACAATCAATCAGCTAAGATGGCCATTTCTAATTCCTAATTTTGATCTCTTTATTCTGGACTATAAAGTTATTTATAGATTTGTCAAAATTTTGTGCTATGATAACAAAAAATTTTTCCCTTTATTTCAAGTATCACATCTTACTAAATTCATATAACAGAAAAAGTCCTTTAAAACCCTAGGGAGTCCTGGGATCTCTTAATACGGGAATAATAAACTAAAATATCTGGTTTGAACTTTTATATAATCCATATTTCTTAAGAAATATATTTAATATTTTGGTAGTTGTTAGTGCTTTTAGATATACACATGGAAGATTGTTGTTCATGCTTGATAAATTCTTAGTTATGAATTAACTCTTCACATAATAGGTGACTAAGAACTTTATATTATTTTCTTTATATGTATCTCAGTGTATACTGGAGCAATTTGTGGTAAATTAGATTCTTTAAATTGAAAATAGAAAGTTTATGCTTAGATTTGATAAATTCTACAATTGTGCTGATATGGTAGCCCCTAGCTTGATGTGGCAACTCAAATTTAAGTAAAATTCAGTATAGTATAAAATTCACTTATTCAGTCACACCAGCCATATTTCACATGCTTTCTTGATAGAAGTGGCTAGTATTCCAAAATCACTGCAGACAATGATTGCAGCCATGAAATTAAAAGACACTTACTCCTCAGAAGGAAAGTTATGACCAACCTACATAGTATATTGAAAAGCAGAGATATTACTTTGCCAACAAAGTCATCTAGTCAGGACTATGCTTTTTCCAGTGGTCAAGTATGGACGTGAGAGTTGGACTGTGAAGAAAGCTGAGTGCTGAAGAATTAATGTTTCTGAACTGTGGTGTTGGAGAAGACTCTTGAGAGTCCCTTGGACTGCAAGGAGATCCAACCAGTCCATCCTAAAGGCGATCAGTCCTGTGTGTTTATTGGAAGGACTGATGCTAAAGCTGAAACTCCAATACTTTGGCCACCTGATGCGAAGAGTTGACTCATTGGAAAAGACTCTGACGCTGGGAGGGGTTGGGGGTAGGAGGAGAAGGGATGACAGAGGATGAGATGACTGGATGGCATCACCAACTGGATGGACATGAGTTTGAGTAAACTCTGGGAGTTGGTGATGGACAGGGAGGCCTGGCATGCTGTGATGCATGGGGTCTCAAAGAGTCGGACACAACTGAGCAACTGAACTGAGCTACTAAACTAAGAACTTTCAATGCTACAGAAATCCTGTTTGACATGGCATTTTAAAACAGAGTTGTATGCATTTGAATTTAGTATTTCATGTCAATTATACAAGAAATACTGAATATATCATAATATTCATTTAATATGTATAGTATGTGTGACATAGATGTTGAAGATATCACACAGGACCATTAAAATAAACATAGTTAACATATAAACAATTAAATAGTAAAAACAAAAAAACATTTAAGATGTACACAAGAAATTCCTTTGATAAGCTACTGGAAGTAAGAATGAAGCTATGCAATGAAACTGAACTTACAGATAAGTCCTTAGGTGTTATTCACACTGAAGTAAAGGAGGAAAAAGGAGCGAAAATCATCATCAAACACTATCATGCAGCAGACACAGGGCAATATCTAGCAGTTTAATATATGTATTTGAAATACCAGGAGGAGAATAGAATGAGTCAGCAGAAATATTTGAAGAAATGGCTGAGAACTTTCAAAAGTAATAAAAGACAACAATCCATAGTTTCAAAGATGTCTAGGAGGAAAACAAAATGAATGTACAAATAATAAAGCAGGACACAGCTTTGCAAGAAAGACCTCTGGAAGTCTACAGAGGAAACTCAAGTATTTGGAAGAAATGTATGCGTTTGTTTCCCAAGACTAGGGAAACAATCATCTTTTGTCTGAAAATTTAAAGACAAAAAAGCACAATGTTTGCAAAGGGCTGGAAATAGTGCCTATTCTCACTACCGAAAAAAAGTCTCCTAATTCATGGGTAATGAGCAGAGCATATAGAAAGCTTTTCTGTCAGTAGTAGGATATATTTCATCTTAAACATTGCATCAATTCTGATGAACCTTAAAAACAAGACATGAAAGGAATACGTACTTCAAAATAAATTAACTGCATTAGAGAATATTCAGCATCCAAAAGCATAAAATTCACAATATATGCTGACCAATCAAAAATTACCATGCACAGAAAGAAAAGAGTAAATAAGACCTATGAATAGGAGAGAAAAAAGTCAACCAAATCTACCTATGACTGATACAGATGTTAGGAAAAAAGACATTAAAACTATATTCCATATTTCAAAGAGACGGTGACTGCAGCCACTAAATTAAAAGACTCCTTGGAAGAATAGCTATAACAAACCTAGACTGCATATTAAAAAGCAGAGACATCAATTTGCCAACAAACGTCTGTATAGTCCAAGCTATGATTTTTCCAATAGTCATGTATGGATGTGAAAGTTGTAACATAAAGAAGTCTGAGTGCCGAAGAATTGATGCCTTTGAACTATGGTGTTGGAGAAGACTCTTGAGAGTCCCTTGGACAGCAAGGAGATCAAACCAGTCAATCCTAAAGAAAATCTACCCTGACTATTCATTGGAAGGATTGATAATGAAGCTGAAGCTCCAATACTTTGGTCACCTGATCCAAAGGACTGATTCATTGGACAAAACCCTGATACAGGGAGATAGTGACTGACAGAGAAGCCTTGCATGCTACAGTTCATGGGGTCACAGAATTGAATACAACTTAATGACTCAATAACAAACAACAACAAACAACAGAAATGTGATATACTTTTTCACATTTTTCACATTTCTGTTGTTTGTTGTTGTTGATATATATATATATATATATATATATATTTCTAGAAATGACTGCATTATCTGAGATGAAACATAGACTAGTTAGACACTGCAGGAAGAAAAATTAGAAAACCTGAATACTTAGTTATAGAAATTCTTCAAAATAAAACATATAAGCTATTAAAGTAAAACATAGAATAAAAATTAATGAAAAGTGAAACAGTGAGCTGAGACAACTTGAATTGTGCTAATACATGTGTAACTGAACTTCGCAAAGTGGGAATATGTAACTGAACTTTGCTAAGTGGGGAAGCCAGAAAAACATCTGAAAAATAATGACTGAAAGTTTTCCAGTTATGAAGGTACCCAGATCCACGATTTTCAATGATTTTCAATTATTAGAATTGTGAAGAAAATGACATCAAAACACATTATAATATCCAACCATTCAAAACTGATAAAGGAAAAATCTCAAAAACTAGAAGAGAAAACAGACTACATACACAGGGGAAAAGAAAAATATAAGATTAACAGTAGATTGTCTGGTGAAAGAAAATGAGCAAAATACCAATCAGAATTCCATATCAAATGAAAACATCTATGAAAAATATGCAATGTAAAGACTTCTTCAGATATGTAAAGGCTGAAAAAAATTATTCCCCAACAAAACAGTATTAAAAATATTTGTTAAATAAAATCATCAAGAAGAACAGAAATGATAGTGGACAGAAACTTGGACCTACAGAAAGAGACAAAGTACACCAGAAAAAGTAACAATATGCAAAAATAAACCTTGCTCCATACTTCACACCACATTAAAAAAAAAAAAAACTTGACATGGATCAGTGATTTGAGTGAAGGGTAAAATGATAAGGCCTCATAGAATAAAATATTTATATCAAGAACTATAACAAGGTAGTCCTGGATATGACATGGAATAAAACATAAACACTTGAGGTCTATTAAAATTTTTCTAAAGCTCTGAAAAGGAGCTAAGAGGAGAAGAACGATAAAATGTCTAATAAAATTTTTCAAATACCATATCTAAAAAAAAAAATGTTTGTGTGTAATGAGAAAACCTCTTACAATTCAAAATAAGACAAACTCGGTGGTGGAGGAGAAGGCAGTGGAGTAGGATTTCTAGTTTCAGTTCCAACATATAAAGACCTTTGAAGTTAGCTCTCCCATACTTATGATAAGAAAATGAATGGATTTTCTTAGATGTTTCAGACAGCTAGCATTTCAGAAAAAATCACCATCCTGAAATCTGTAGAGATAACTACAGCCTCAGAGTCACAGCTTAAAATCTGTTTCCCAGTAGAAGAAACCTCTGGAGCCATAAACTCATAACACTTAAAAGGTAATTTCAATGAATAGCTGGAAACTGCCTGTGGAATAGTATAAAAATGAGAACCTCCTGAGGTTTAAATTCTCAGAGAGGCCACGTACTTTTGGGGTTTAACTCCAGAAACCCCACCATGTTCCTAAGTTGAAAAGCTAAGTAAGAAGACATTATGGTTCTTCTCCACACACACACACACACACACACACACACATACACACACAGAGAACCTACTGCTGCTGCTGCTGCTGCTGCTAAGTCTCTTCAGTCATGTCCGACTCTGTGCGACCCCACAGACCGCAGCCCACCAGGATCCCCCCTCCCTGGGATACTCCAGGCAAGAACATTGTAGTGGGTTGCCATTTCCTTCTCAATGCATGAAAGTAAAAAGTGAAAGTGAAGTCGCTCAGTCATATCCAACTCTTAGTGAACCCATGGACTGCAGCCCACCAGACTCCTCCGTTCATGGGATTCTCCAGCCAAGAGTACTGGAGTGGAGTGCCATCACCTTCTCTGAAAAAACCTACTACTCCCCTATTATTTTTGTCTGAAACTTATCTCAGCTAGGTTAAGATTATTCCTCCCACTTCATTCCAACCCTTCTGGAAGTTTTGTCTTACCTAAGAGGAAAAGAGTAAACACAATTAATAGGAATCAGGGTTTCAATGAAATAAGTTTAGGGAATCCTAAAACGGGAAGAGATGAAAGGGTGGAGGAAAAAGGTACATGACTAGACATACACTAGTAAAGAACATAACCTGAAGGCACAGATGTATTAAAAGCTAAGATATTGTCTTAAGAATATAAAACATTCTCCCTCCTCTCCATTTCACAAGCATGCCAATAGTGCAGTATAACAGTAGATTACAGCTGAAAATAACCTATAGGTACATTCTCTTTCTCTAGAAATACTCATAGTAGATCAATGTCAAGAAGGATAACACAAATAAGAATACTAGAGGAACTTGAAAGTTCTGGAACATACTACAAAGAATAAATTTCAACTACAATCAACATCAAACACATCCCCCAAATACATATAGCCATATTATGTTCAAACTACAGAAAACCAAGGTGAGAAAAATCTTGAATCAAGAAGGAAGAAATACACCTTGCCCGTAGATGAATATGGGCTTCCTATGTGGTGCTTGTGATAAAGAAACTGCCTACATATGCAGGAGATGTAAGAGTTCAACTCAGTTCACTTCAATCACTCAGTTGTGTCCAACTCTTTGTAACCCCATAGACTGTAGCATGACAGGCCTCCCTGTCCATCACCAAATCGTGGAGTTTACTCAAACTCATGTTCATTGAGTCAGTGATGCCATCCAGCCATCTCATCTTCTGTTGTCCCCTTCTCCTCCAGTCTTCAATCTTTCCCAGCATCAGGATCTTTTCAAATGAGTTAGTTCTTCGCATCAGATGGCCGAAGTATTGGTGTTTCAGCTTCAGCATCAGTCTTTCCAATGAATATTCAGGACTGATTTCCTTTAGGATGGACTGGTTGGAGCTCCTTGCAGTCCAAGGGACTCTCAAGAGTCTTCTCCAACACCAGAGTTCAAAAGCATCAATTCTTGGGCACTCAGCTTTCTTTATAGTCCAACTCTGACATCCATACATGACTACTGAAAAATCATAACCGTGACTAGACAGGCCTTTGTTGGCAAAGTAATGTCTCTGCTTTTTAATATGCTGTCTAGATTGGTCATAAATTTCTTTGAAGGAATAAGCATCTTTTAATTTCATGGCTGCAGTCACCATCTGCAGTGATTTTGGAGTCAAAAGAAATAAAGTCTGTCACTGTTTCCCAAGCTATTTGCCATGAAGTGATGGGACCAGATGCCATGATCTTAGTTTCCTGAATGTTGAGCCTTAAACCAACTTTTTCACTCTCCTCTTTCACTTTCATTAAGAGGTTCTTTAGTTCTTCTTTATTTTCTGCAATAATGGTGATGTTATCTGCATATCTGAGGCTATTGACATTTCTCCTGGCAATCTCGATTCCAGCTTATGCTTCATCCGGCCCAGCATTTCTCATGATGTACTCTGTATATAAGCTAAATAAGCAGGGTGACAATATATAGCCTTAACATACTCCCTTTCCTATTTGGAACCACTCTGTTTCATGACCAGTTCTAACTGTTGCTTCCTGACCTGCATACAGGTTTCTCAAGAGGCAGGTCGGGTGGTCTGGTATTCCCATTTCTTGAAGAATTTTCCAGTTTGTGGTGATCCACATGGTCAAAGGCTTTGGCATAGTCAATAAAGCAGAAATAGATGTTTTTCTGGAACTGTCTTGTTTTTCAATAGTCCAACAGATGTTGGCAATTTGATCTCTGGTTCCTCTGCCTTTTCTAAAGTATGTCTAGAAATTCATGGTTCACGTACTGTTGAATCCTGGCTTGGAGAATTTTGAGGATTACTTTGCTAGGGTGTGAGATGAGTGCAATTGTGGGGGTAGTTTGAGCATTCTTTGGCATTGCCTTTCTTTGGGATTGAAATGGAAACTGACCTTTTCTAGTCCTGTGGCCACTGCTGAGTTTTCCAAATTTGCTGGCATATTGAGTGCAGCACTTTTATAGCATCATCTTTTAGGATCTGAAATAGTTCAACTAGAATTCCATAACCTCCCCTGGCTTTGTTGGCAGTGGTGCTTCCTAAGGCCCACTTGACTTCACAGTCCAGGATGTCTGGCTCTAGGTGAGTGATCATACCATCATGGTTATTGTGAAGATCTTTTTGTACAGTTCTTCTGTGAATTCTTGCCACCTCTTCTCAATATCTTCTGCATCTGTTAGGTCCATACCATTTCTGTCCTTTACTGACTCTAGACATGTGTAGAGAAAACTACACATGGACATCATCAGATGGTCAATACCAAAATCAGATTGATTATATTTTTGTAGTCAAAGATTCAAAATAAGACTGAGAGCTGACTGTGGCTCAGATCATGAACTCCTTATTGCCAAATTTAGACTTAAATTGAAGAAAGTAGGAAAAACCACTAGATCATTCATTTATGACCTAAATTAAATCTCTTATGATTATACAGTGGAAGTGAGAAATAGATCCAAAGGTCTAGATCTGATAGACAGAGTGCCTGATGAACTACGGATGGACGTTCATGACACTGCACAGGAGACAGGAATCAAGACTATCCCCAAGAAAAAGAAATGCAAAAAATCAAAATGGCTGTTTGAGGAGGCCTTACAAATAGCTGTGAAAAGAAGAGAAGTGAAAAGAAAAAGAGAAAAGGAAAGATACACCCATTTGAATGCAGATGTAAGAGATGTGGCTTCAATTCCTGGGTCAGAAAGATCCTCTGGAGAAGAAAATGGCCACTCACTCCATTATTCTTACCTGGAGAATCCCATGGACAGAGGAGTCTGGTGTGCCACATTCTCTGGAGTCACAAAGAGTTGGACATAACTGAAGCCATTTAGAATGAATACATATATGCATAGATGAATACAGATAAGAATTGGAATGGATTTATCAGAATCCAGATGAGCAGAAATAGAGTAGAATGAAATATTTAAAAGGATGAAAGAGGAGTGCCAACCTAGAACTTCATTCCCAGCAAAATCATACTTCAAAAATAAACAAATAGTTTTTCAAAGAGATACAAACTGAGATAAATTATCAACAGTATACCTACCTTACAAAAAAATGTTAGAACAGTGTAGGCAAAAGAAATTTGAGTTTACATCATAATCTTGGTTCTACATAAAAAAGAAATGCATTTGAAAACATACAAATAGTAAATTAATGTTTTTTTTATTTTTCTTATATTTAATTAATCTAAATGATAACATTTTATTTAAAAATATTAATCTAATTATAGCATATGGCTAAGTTAACTGAATAACAGCGATGACACAAGTGATATGAGAGAAAATTGGGAATACACTTCATAGGTACTTATACTACATGTGATATTATATGTATTATTTGATGGCAGATGGAAAATGTACATAGGAAACGTTAAGGCAACCACTAAAAACATTTTTAAGAGCCTTCATATATCTATGATTACAGTAAGATACAACTTAAAAAATAAAAAAGAATGCAAAGCATGTAAAGTTTATTCTCAGAACCACAGTGAAATTAAACTAGAAATCAATAGCATAAGTATATCTAGAAACTCCCAAACATTTAGAAGTTAAGCAACACACTTCTAAATAATTAGGTCATATTAGGAGTCTCAAGAGAATTTAAGGAATATTTTGAACTTAATAAAAATGAAATATACATTTTTGAAATATGTGGGGTATAGTGAAAGCAGCATTTACAGGAAAACTTTTATCATTAAAAACTTGTGTTAGAGAGGAAGACAATTTTAAATATGTAACATAAGCTTACACATTTATAAACTACCTTTAAAACTAGAACATTTTAAGTCTCAGGCAAGTGAAAGAAAATAAATAATTAAAAATTATAGTGTAAAATCAAGGAAATTTAAATCAGGTCAACAATAAGGGGAAAAATCAATGAAATCAAAAGGGGTTTCTTCTAGAAATTAATAAAACTTATAAATCTTTAGATCCACAAAATGATATCATAAGTGAAACAAAGTCATTGAAAGACATAAACATTATTATATAGAAAATGCAGGGAATCACATAAGTACTAGAACTAACAGACAAATATAGCAAAGTGGCAAGGATACAAAGTCAATATGTAAAAGTCAAATGCATTCTTATATCCCAGTAATGAATAATTGGAATTTGAAATTTAAAACTCTACCAGTTATAATTATATTCCTTACCCCCAAAAAAATTAGGTGCAAATCTAAAAGTAATATGTATTGGGTCTATATGCAGATAACTACAAAAGCTGATGAAGACAATAGAAGATAAATATAAATGAATATAAATAAACAGATAAATATTTCATGAACGTGGATTGGAAGATTCAATATGTTTAAGCTGTTAGTTATTCCTAACTTGATCTGCTGAGTCAATGAAATCCCAATCAAAATCTCAGGAAGCTATTTACCCAGTTATTTTGAACAATTCTGTAAGCATGGAACCCACAAATAAATATATAAAAGTTTTAAAAATTCACAAGTGCCCAAAACTGGAGGCAATCAAGATATCTTTTCATTAGTTAATTAGTTAGTTCAGTTGCTCAGGCGTGTCCAACTCTTTGTGACCCTGTCGACTGCAGCATGCCAGGCCTCCCTGTCCATTGCCACCTCCCGGAGTTTACTCAAACTCATGTCCATTGATTCAGTGATGCCATCCAGCCATCTCATCCTCTGTCTTCCCTTCTCCTCCTGCCCTCAATCCCTCCCAGCATCAGGGTCTTTCGCAGTGAGTCAACTCTTCGCATGAGGTGCCCAAAGTATTGGAGTTTCAGCTTCAGCGTCAGTCCTGCCAATGAATATTCAGGACTGATTTCCTTTAGGATGGACTGGTTGGATCTCCTTGCAGTCCAAGGTCCTCTCAAGAGTCTTCTCCAACACCATAGTTCAAAAGCATCAGATTTGGGGTGCTCAGCTTTCTTTATAGTCCAACTCTCACATCCATTCATAATGGTTGGAAAAACCATAGCCTTGACTAGATGGATGTCTCTGCTTTTTAATATGTTGTCTAGGTTGGTCATAGATCAATGATTAAACAAACTTCAGTTCAGTCGCGCAGTCGTGTCCGACTCTTTGCGACCCCATGAATCGCAGTACGCCAGGCCTCCCTGTCCATCACCAACTCCCGGAGTTCACTCAGACTCACATCCATTGAGTCTGTGATGCCATCCAGCCATCTCATCCTCGGTCGTCCCCTTCTCCTCCTGCCCCCAATCCCTCCCAGCATCAGGGTCTTTTCCAATGAGTCAACTCTTCGCATGAGGTGCCCAAAGTACTGGAGTTTCAGTTTTAGCATCATTCCTTCCAAAGAAATCCCAGGGTTGATCTCCTTCAGAATGGACTGGTTGGATCTCCTTGCAGTCCAAGGGACTCTCAAGAGTCTTCTCCAACACCACAGTTCAAAAGCATCAATTCTTCTGCGCTCAGCCTTCTTCACAGTCCAACTCTCACATCCATACATGACCACAGGAAAAACCATAGCCTTGACTAGACGGACCTTAGTCGGCAAAGTAATGTCTCTGCTTTTGAATATACTATCTAGGTTGGTCATAACTTTTCTTCCAAGGAGTAAGCGCCTTTTAATTTCATGGCTGCAGTCACCATCTGCAGTGATTTTGGAGCCCAAAAAAACAAAGTCTGACACTGTTTCTACTGTTTCCCCATCTATTTCCCATGAAGTGATGGGGCCAGATGCCATGATCTTCGTTTTCTGAATGTTGAGCTTTAAGCCAACTTTTCCACTCTCCTCTTTCACTTTCAACAAGAGGCTTTTTAGCTCCTCCTCACTTTCTGCCATAAGGGTGGTGTCATCTGCATATCTGAGATTATTGATATTTCTCCCAGCAATCTTGATTCCAGCTTGTGTTTCTTCCAGTCCAGCATTTCTCATGATGTACTCTGCATATAAGTTAAATAAGCAGGGTGACAATATACAGCCTTGACGTACTCCTTTTCCTATTTGGAACCAGTCTGTTGTTCCATGTCCAGTTCTAACTGTTGCTTCCTGACCTGCATACAGATTTCTCAAGAGGCAGGTCAGGTGGTCTGGTATTCCCATCTCTTTCAGAATTTTCCACAGTTTACTGTGATCCACACAGTCAAAGGCTTTGGCATAGTCAATAAAGCAGAAATAGATGTTTTTCTGGAACTCTCTTGCTTTTTCCATGATCCAGCGGATGTTGGCAATTTGATCTCTGGTTCCTCTGCCTTTTCTAAAACCAGCTTGAACATCAGGGAGTTCACGGTTCACATATTGCTGAAGTCTGGCTTGGAGAATTTTAAACAAACTTAGTTACATCTATATAATAGAACATTCAAACTTAGTTACATCTATATAATAGAACATTACATCTATATAATAGAACATTCATTGATCAGCAACAGTTTAGCCATGCAAAGGCATGTGAGAATTTTAAATGCTTATCAGAAAGTCAGAAAGGGCTGTGTTCCATTTTATTTGGAAAAAGCAAACCTGGAGACTGAATGGATTTCAGGATATTTGTAAAAGTTGAATAGCTGATTCACAGGGAATATTTTAGGACAAACCAAGGTTTTCTTTAGATATATGAAGCATCTGTCAAAAACATAGACATTTATAACACAATGACATTAGCACAGGCAAATTTTCAAATAAGTCAGTTAGATTTGGAAAACTCAGCAGTGGTCACAAGACTGGAAAAGGTCAATTTTCATTCCAATCTCAAAGAGTAATGCCAAAGAATGTCCAAACTACCATACAATTGCACTCATTTCTCATTCTAGTAAGGTTGCTTTAAGCTAAGCTTCAGCAGTATTGAAGGGAGAATTTCCAGATGCACAGTTTGGGTTTAGAAAAGGCAGAGGAAGGAGATATCAAATTGCCCAACATTCATTGAATCATAGAGAAAGCAAGGGAATACAGAAAAGAAAAAATCTTCTTCTCTTTCATTGACTACACTTTAAAGCCTTTGTCTGTGTGGATCACAACAAAATGTAGAAAATTCTTAAAAGAGATGGAAATTAAGAAATGTGTATGTGGATCAAGAAGCAACAATTAGAATGAACAATGGACTCGTTCACAATTGAGAAAGAAGTATTTTGTCACTTTGCCTATTTAACTTCTGTGCAGAGTATATCATGCAAAATGCCAGGATGGATGAATCACAAGCTGGAATCAAGAATGCTGGGAGAAATATCAACAACAATGATACTTCTTTAATGACAGAAAGTGAAGAAGTAAAGAGCCTCTTGAAGGTGAAAGAGGAGAGTGAAAAATCTGGCTTAAGGCTCAACATTCAACTAAGGTCATGGCATCTGGTCCCATCACTACATGAGAAATGGAGAAAAAGTGGAACAAGTATCAGAATTTATTTTGGGGGGCTCCAAAATCGATCCCTGGGTTGGGAAGATCTCCTGGAGAAGGAAATGGCAACCCACTCCAGTACTCTTGCCTAGAGAATCCCATGGAGGGAAGAGTCTGGTAGGCTACAGTCCATGGGGTCGCAAGAGTCGAACACGACTGAGCGACTTCACACACACACACACCAAAATCACTGTGGATGGTGACTGCAGCCATGAAATTAAAAGATGCTTGCCCCTGGAACTAAAGCTATGACAAAACTAGGCTCCATATTAAAAAGCAGAGACACTCTGCCAACAAAAGTCCATATAGTCCATAAGGTCCATAGAGTCAAAGCTGATTTTACCAGTAGTCATATATAGTTGTGAGAGTTGGATCATAAAGAAGGATGAGTGCCAAAGAGTTCCAATCCAGCAATTCTCCTTGGTATTCAGTCAATAGAAATAATAATATATGACCACACAAAAAACTTTATATAATATACCCCAAAAGTCCATAATAGATTAATTCATAACTGTAAAATACTGGAAGTAAATAAACCATTCATCTCATAATTAGATAAGTAATACTTGTTGCATCTATCCATATAATGGAATACTATTCAGAGATAAACAGGAATCAATTAATGATGCATTTAACAACATGGATGAAATATAGTTGCATTATATTATGTGAAATATTGATAAATAAGACAGCTACATATTGAATGTTGTTTATATAGCTCTCTGTAGAATTATAATTATGGCAGAAAACAGATCTGATTTCCAGAGGCCTAGAGATGAGAGAGGGCATTTGTTGGAAGGGTACATGAGGAAAATTTGGAGGTGAAGCAAACATTCTGGAGCTTAATTGAAACTATGCTTGCATGGCAATATACTGTTTTGTTTTGTTTTTAAATAAAACACTCTAAACAAAAATTTCTGTAAGGAACAAGTTGGGTAATGTATATCAAAGCAACTTTCATACTTCTGACAGCACTCCTGACATCAAAAGTGTGGGATTTTCTTTACGTGAATCAGTTATCTAGAAACCAACTGGATGCCCTACAATTACCTTCAATTCTGACACTATCTGGAGTTAGTGCAGCTCCCACAGGTGAAAGGCTCAGTCTTAAAAAGCTGTCTTCACTTTAGATGCCAGTTGCATATCCAGGCTTCCCATTCATTTGACCAGCTGGTTGTAAATCAATGGTTCCCATGATCTCTTTCTCAAGTTCTATAATTTTCTAGGATGGCTCACAGAATGTAGGAAGAGACTTTACTTACTATTGTTAGTATATTATAAAGGATACAACTCAGAAACAGCCAAGTTAAGCAATTCACAGGGCACAGTATAAGCAATGGGGTGTACTCACTTTGTTCACCAATTCCTAAGCTCTCTGGAGTCCTTCATTTAGCAATTTTTATGATTGTTCCATGATGTGAGCATGACTAAATGAGTAAATCATTTGCTATTTGTGACTGAACTCAGTTTCAGCCCCTGTCTCCTCCTTGATGTTCCGAGTGGGGTGGGGTGGAAGTCTGAAGATTCTCTAATCACATGGTTGGTTCCTCTGGTAGTCAGCTTCCATGCTGAAAATATCTGAGACCACCAAGAGTCATTTCTCTAGCATAAGTTCAGATATGGTCTTGAATGGTTCATATATTGTTTCCACTTCCATGTTACATAAATTTGTGTAACAATCAAAAGAGGTGATGCTTAAATGAAGAGAGTAGCATGGAAACATATACACTACCATATGTAAAATAAATAGCCAGTACAAATTTGCTGTATGACTCAGGGTACTCAAACTGGGGCACTATGACCGCCTAGAAGGATGGGATTGGGTGGGAGGTGGGAGGGGGTTCAAGAGGGAGAACATATGTATACCTATGGTTGATTCATGTTGATGTATGGCAGAAACCAACACAATATTGTAAAGGAATTATCCTTCAATTAAAAATAAATACATTAAAAAGAGAGAGAGAAAGAGATGATGTTTGCATACAGTCAAGATGTATCTGGGACACAGTGCTCCAATGTATGACACATACTGTAGCTTTCTTGAATGCCACCAGTATTTTTGTTGCCACAGTTAAGTCTTCCACTAACATTTGTAAAACAGTATACATGATTAAACTTCATAGCAGACTCAAGGCTTAAAGACTTTTTAAACATAAAGAGTGAAAATATTAATATGTAAAATGCAAGCTTGTTTGAAGAATTCAGGAAAAAGTAGGTCAGGATGTGGTTATGTATTTGAACAAGATAAATGTCTTCACTAATTTCCATGAGAGGCTTTAATATGTGCTTCTATGCCATTTTATATTTATCTCCTTTAGACCATTTAATACTCAGTTTGGAGATTTTCACATCTGAGTCTGTGTTTAGATTATCAATGATTTATAGAGAGAGAAAAGTGTGTGGTTTTCTTTATTGTTTATATTCACAGAGTAAACCCAAATTCTACTACTTAGTTGGTTCTCAAGAAACACAAGTGGAGCAAATAAGAATCCATCCCTAAGGTGTTTTTTTTTTTTTTTTTAAAAGATATACGGAGTTCATGTACACTCATGGCTAATTCATGTCAATGTGTAACAAAACAAATACAGTATTGTAAAGCAAAACAAACTAAAAAATAAAAATTAATTAAAAAAAAAAAAAGATATACGGCTGTTTAAATAAATTTTGACCATGTCACTATGACACAACAGTACTGTGTGTAGGTATCTAAAATTGTATTTGATCTTGCTAAGATATAATACTACAAACCGCAACAGAAATTCAATGCGCAAAATTATGGGCTAGAAAATCCGCATTTATTTTATTTCATATTTATATTTATATATAAAATATATATAAATTATATAAAAATATATATTATATAAATATATATATCCTCTCCAATTTTGTTGATTTGTTGATGTTCATGTTTTTAAAATTTATTTTGCTATATACAAAATATTTATTAAATTGTTCTAATAACTGATATAATTTTTAAATGTAGTAAATTTCTAATTTGTTATTTTTAATTAACCTTTTGCAAGAAAATTAATTTTCTTGGCAACTGATCATAATAGACAGTCATTATATATATAATGGCAGTCATAATAAATCATAACCTAAAATAAAACTTTCACATTAGTAAAGTATGTATTAGTTGATAAATCAAAATTAATTGTATGTTGATGTTGAAAACAATTTAAAATGAACTACATATTGTACAAAAGAAAGATACTTCAAAAATATTTAGGCTATTCAACCTATACATATTCCTGTTACCCTTAGAATACATCCTAAGTGTCTCTGTTTAAAAGCTATATTTCTATTAATCCACTTCATAGATTACAAATGAAATATATTTAGTGAAGAAATAATATTTATAAATAAAATTATGGGAGGGGAGATAGGCTGTAATCCCATGCCCCTCCCCCAACCACTGCTAACATATTATATTACTTTCCAGTATAATATATGTATTTGTAAAAAGAAAAGTGGACTCTCCAAAAACACAGTAAGCAAAATGCTATCATTAAATGAGGAAAATCAAATCCTTGTGCCTATTCACATTGGGAACTTCCCAAGCACCTGAGAACTTTACCTTCAGTTCACTACGTATCAGCTTGTGGCCATATCTTAGCTGCTATTTTACATTATAATAGCATGGTAAAGAAGAGACAAAACTGTTGTTTCCCCGCTGACGATGTAATCAATACACACCTGTTTTCTGCTGGGAAAACTGCAGCAGTAGATGTGGTGGCATTTTAACCTGTAAGACGATGACAAAATAGCATGCTGGAAACACATGAATTTGACAAAATTTCACATACTGTTTGCAAATTGAACACAAGCAGTGGGATGCTGGCATATGTTACTATTTCCATGATGATAGATTATGAAGCTTCAGGTAAAAGTTAGAATCATTCTTGGAAAAAAGAGGAAACTCAGTCATGAGACAAAGCTATAAAGTGTATATATACTTCATGTTTTCTAATATCTTCCAAATATATTTATTTTAATATGAAGTTTCTTCTAAAAGTAAAAAAGTTGTCCTTTATAGTATCTTTTATAATATCTATAAAAATATCCATTAAAGTCTTTTATAATATCTATAAAAGTGGGGGGATGTAAAATACTTTTTCTTGAATTCTTGGTATTAATATATTTCAGACAAAATTAAAAGGGCTAAATATATTTTGAATAATTGTTTTAATTAAAAAAATAGTTATTTAAGCAATGTGTATGAAAAAGATGCTGTATCTGAATGTAATTACATCATCAGTTACTCTTCCTGCAAATTAGGATTATTATCTACATTGTCTATTTCATAGAAAATTGAACAAATTGGCCATGTGATCAAATAGTTTCTTATTTAGAACAAAAAGAAATTATTATTGAGTTTTTGATCAATTATTCTTTATCATTTGCTGAGTATGCTTTTAAAAAATGTTATCATTTTAATTTTATGATGAAGGGAAATCCAATAGCATTTTATAAGCTATTAAAAATATTATTTGTATTGCTAATTTTTGTAAATATTCTTCTTCACTAATAATAATAAATAAAATTTCAAGTTTGTGTTTATTTATCAATACATTAATTGATTTATTAGTCAGTAACTTTTCTTCATATATTATCATACAAAAATAATGCCTCTGTTTTCTAGCTCTAATTAAGTTGATCTGAAGACAATATCCAACCAAAACTACGGTGTTTTGAAAGAATTACCTTGGTACTGGGAATCATATAAAATTATGACTTTAACCTTATTTTTTTCTGGGAAAAGAGCACAAATTTTATAGTTACTTTTTGTTATCTTGTAGGTTATATTACAATATTTAATTTAGCTTTTATTTATACAGTTTCTATAATGCCATTTTCATCCAGTAAAAATAATAAAGTGATTTAGAAAGTGAAGCTAAAAATTCTAGTTGCACATGATTCTGTTTACAGCAGGAAGTCATCAATGCTTCTGTAAGAAAAAAGAGAAGGAAAACCTGAGATAACAAAAAGCATTTTTATCTTTCCCTTTTGAAAGTTTGTTTTGTATATCATAAAAACAACCAATCACCCAAGTGGAGATTACAGGAGATAGAGCCCCAAACATTTCTCTTATTCCAATTAGCCAATTGACCTGTCCATCATTTATAATTTATAATCTGCTATTTACTGAGAGGCTAAATAATAATGCTGTTGGGTTGCCACTTATGTCTCATAAATCTAGCTCCTTGCATGATGCCTTCCCTGACTCATTCCTATTTTTCAAGTTTTCCTCACATGAAATTATTCTTGCTCATTTATTTGCCCTTGGTTTTGTTGTACTTATTGTCTAACATCCTAAAATAGAATGTAAAAATTCTTAAAGTAAACACCCTTTTTGGTCTGTGCAAGAGTGCTGCAGTCCATGGGGTCACAAAGAGTTTGATATGACTGAGCGACTGGACTGGACTGAACTGAATGTTAAAAATTTAAAACATATTTTAGAACTTGACCCACATTGACTGTACTATGTAACTTTATTTTGACCAATCTGTGGTCATTTAATTCTTTGTCAATAAGAATACTATCAAAATCCAGGCTAAATCTCCAGGGCCACTAACAGTTCTAGTCAGTCTTGTTGACAAGACTAATATGTATCTTCTCTATTATTTTTCCTCACTGTGCTTGTTTAGAGATGAATAATTAAGCCATAATTTTAGACTTGGATATTTATCTATTTGTATTTATGCTTGCTTTCCTTGAATACCCTATAGTAAAAGAACTTAGAGTAGAAATTCTAGATTCTTAATACTGTATGGAAGGAAAATATCATCTAAAGAATATTATTCTTGAAACAACTTTAGGAATCCATAAGATTACACTCTTAAAAATCATCCTATGACAAATCCAAACCAGCTAGTTTTCCTTCCAGTTTGAAAAAGACTACTGTTTCTTCAGTTAAGAGTTAGAAGATACAGTTGGTTTGTGTTTAAGGGTAATTTTGGTTAAAATGTGAATATTAAACATGGGAATTGCACTGCTACCAGAGGACATATTGGTATTCATTACAGTCTCAAGTCTTACTTCTGGGCGCACATGTCAATTGAATAGAAAAGTGGGAATAAATGCTTATACAACTAAACTGATTGTCTCTCAGGATTAGAATTCAACTTCACTCTAATATATCAGGGTCCTTTAAGACTTGATCAAAAAAAAAAGAGATAATATACTTTTCTTGCCTTGAATCAGGTAATTATTATGAGCTTGAACAAAGCAGTAAGAGCAGCTTACACAGAACTACCCTTAGTGGCCTTGTCTGTGTTCATTTTGATACATTCAGCTGGTCAGCTTATATCTGACTTGTGTTCAGTCCATCTCTACATTCTTAAATCCAACTGTCTTGGGATCTAACTCTGCCAAGGCTTGGTCTTCACCATCTGTTCTGACTGACTGCCAGGATTCCCGGCTGTCCCAACAAGCCTACAGAGACATTCTAGTCTTTGTGTCTTCTGAGAATATTTGAGGTTTCCAAGTAGATGACTCTCAGATAAGTGAAATATTACAGTGTTCCAATTATAGAACATAATACTTCTCTTCCCTTGATTATGAGGTGATATCTGACTATAAAAATCTCTGTCACCTAAAGTATGTCACTTTGTTTATGTGACAAAATTGACAATAAACATTGAAAACTGAAGCATATATTGAGTAGACCAGCACAGCAATGTGAATTCTTGTAACTATAAGAAATAGCATCTAAGGAAACAGACATGTGGGGCCTGGAAAACAGAATATTAATGAATAATAGCCTATAATAATAACAATAGAAGGTGACTTCGTCTTCAAATGAAAAACACAGTTCAAAGAGTGAGGGAATTCTTTTAAAGAGTCTACACTCTTACTGAGTGTTCATCAATGAAAAACTGTAACTGTTGTCAGTTCAGTTTAGCAAATATTTTAAAATCTTCAAACATTTGATGGTTTTATGGACTTGAGCTTCTTCTAGCTAAAACAAGATTGGGAGAGGGGAAGTGAGAGACCCAAAGATAAAACTGCAAAAAGGAAGCTCAAAAATATTAAGAATATTACAAGAATACTACCAAAATACAATATTTATTAGAGCACATACAACAAACTAGGTTTCATACTCTGCAGTGATTATGTAAAAGAGGAGTATTATGGTTAAAAAAAGGGAAATATGATAGTTGAAATTCATAATGTACTAATCATTAATAACCAGTGAATTTCTGAGTATTTTTCTGCACCAAATAAAGGGTGGGTTTAATACTTTTCATAAATATATATAGGACAAATTATAACTCTCAAAATAAGTTATTATTAGTAGCAATAATAAAGAACATTATATACCTTAAACTTAACACAATTGATTTCAGTCTTTTGTCTCCTAACTTCTTTCATGAAAGATTTTATCTGCATCATTAGAGAGATGTTCTATAGCTGAACATTTAAATCTAATTTATCCAGTTTCTAAAAGTGCTATAAATTATCACTTAATAATAAATATTTAATTAGAGCAGCCTGCTATTTATTTTTAAAAATCTGATTCTTAGCCAGTATACAACCCAAAGATGGTATAACTTTACCTCCTGTCTCCCCAAAACCAAAAATCCCCAGTATATTTTTCTACTTAGATACTTTATTTATTCTTCAAATATATATTAATTAAGCATGAATTTTGAGACAGATTCAATCATCTATAAATATGATACTCTATGAATGCTTGCTTAATGGAAATCAAGTGAGGATCGATTCTCTCCATTTCTGTAAAAGGAAGATTGATTATTGCTCAGAATTAGTGAATGCTAGGCACTTTCATTTTTCACTTTAATAACTCAGAGTTTTTTGAGGTTATTCTCATCTCCTATTATGGAATGAGTGTGTTGTGAGGAGATAAATGGAACTTTAGTTTCCGGATTGCAAATATGAGGTGGCACATTTATATCTGATATCACGGTCTACCCAGCACCAGGTTTAAACAACATTGTGCTTTATTGAGTAACAAGATATGACCTTGTACTTGTCCCACTTTGAGAGGGGTGAATACGACTAATATGACATGATTTTAGCAGTTAATAAATAATATTTTACCTCTTCCTTTCCAGGGAAGATGAGTAAATGAATGGAAAGAAAACTGAGAGAACTAGCTATATAAGAGGGATTATCAACGTTGAGAGATTATTTTTGCCTGTTACATACAATGCTTATTATTTTTCCTTTTATATGCAATCCTTATTTTCCCTTAAAATGTGTAATCTGATGTTGAAAATGGAAACCACTCACTAAGGAAGGCAGATAAGGGGTTGAAAAACAAACTAACAGCAAATAACAGGAAGTGCTGGATCCTGATATCACTGGAGCTTCCATTAACAGCCTCAGTTTTCAACCTCCAGAATACATTTAGCTAGGAGAAACTAAATCTGTATCTTGAAATTTTCACTATTATTTTGTATTTTAAAAAGCATATATTCTAAATGATAGAGTATCAGAAGAACAGCAGGACTAAAGAAAAAGTTTGTGTTAACATTTTTAAAGGAAAAATTAAGAATTTATCCCTTAAAAAATTTAAGTGAATATTTTTATTTTTTAAATTTAAATTTATTTATTTTAATTGGAGGCTAATTACTTTACAATATTGTATTGGTTTTGGCATACATCAACATGAATCCGCCGTGGGTGTACACGTGTTCCCAATCCTGAATCCCTCTCTCACCTCAAGCCACATACAATCCCTCTGGGTCATCCCAGTGCACCAGCCCCAAGCAGCCTGTATCCTGCATCAAACCTAGACTGGCAATTCGTTTCTTATATGATATTATACATGTTTCAATGCCATTCTCCCAAATCATCCCACCCTCTCCCTCTCCCTCTCCCACAGAGTCCAAAAGACTGTTCTATACATCTGTGTCTCTTTTGCTGTCTTGCATACAGGGTTATCATTACCATCTTTCTAAATTCCATATATATGTGTTAGTATACTGTATTGGTGTTTTTCTTTCTGGCTTGCTTCACTCTATATAATCAGCTCCAGTTTCATCCACCTCATTAGAACTGATTCAAATGTATTCTTTTTAATGGCTGAGTATTACTCCATTGTGTATATGTACCGCTGCTTTCTTATCCATTCATCTGCTGATGGACATTTAGGTTGCTTCCATGTCCTGGCTATTATAGACAGTGCTGTGGTGAACATTGGGGTACATGTGTCTCTTTCAATTCTGGTTTTCTCAGTGTTATGCCCAGCAGTGGGATTGCTGGGTCATAAAGCAGTTCTATTTCCAGTTTTTTAAGGAATCTCCACACTGTTCTCCATAGTGGCTGTACTAGTTTGCATTCCCACCAACAGTGTAAGAAGGTTCCTTTTCTCCACACCTTCTCCAGCATTTATTGCTTGCAGACTTTTGGATCACAGCCATTCTGACTGGCATGAAATGGTAGGTGAATTTTTAAACAAGGACAGATATTACCATCTCATTAACCATGATACACTTTTTTGAGAGTTAATTATTATAGAAAAATGATAAATAATTGGTGGATACACCTAGATAGCATATTCAAAAGCAGAGACATTACCTTGCCAACTGAGGTCTGTCTAGTCAAGGCTATAATTTTTCCTGTGGTCATGTATGGATGTGAGAGTTGGACTGTGAAGAAGGCTGAGCGCCGAAGAATTGATACTTTTGAACTGTGGTGTTGGAGAAGACTTTTGAGAGTCCTTTGGACTACAAGGAGATCCAACCAGTCCATTCTGAAGGCGATCAGCCCTGGGATTTCTTTGGAAGGAATGATGCTAAAGCTGAAACTCCAGTAATTTGGCCACCTGATGTGAAGAGTTGACTCACTGGAAAAGACTGATGCTAAGAGAGATTGGGGGCAGGAGGAGAAGGGGATGACAGAGGATGAGATGGCTGGATGGCATCACTGACTCGATGGACGTGAGTCTGAGTGAACTCTGGGAGTTGGTGATGGACAGGGAGGCCTGGCGTGCTGTGATTTGTGGGGTCGCAAAGAGTCGGACATGACTGAGTGACTGAACTGAACACATTTTCTATCATTTTAGATTCTTTAAGAAATGCAATTTTTTTCTGTTATTTTGATAAAATTTAGCAGAAAGCTTTTTTTAGAACAAAGTGACTGAATCGCCATGGATACAAAATAGTAACAAATAATAATCTTAGTAAGACACTGGTTTTTTTTTACTATAAAAGAATGTAACATGTCAAGTTGGTCAACATAAACTGTTGTACTGAAAACACAGTCTATCTGAGTCTGAATGCAGAGTTCCAAAGAATAGCAGGAAAAGTTAAGAAATAGAGGAAAACAATAGAATGGTAACTAGACTAGAGATCTCTTCAAGAAAATTAGAGTTACAAAGGGAATTTTCATGCAAAGATGGCCACAATAAAGGACAGAAACAGTAAGGACCTAACAGAAGTAGAAGAGATTAAGAAGAAGTGGCAAGTATACACAGAAGAACTGTACAAAACAAGGTCTTAATAACTCAGATAACAACAATGGTGTGATCACTCACCTAGAGCCAGACATCTGGAGTGTGAAGTCAAGTGGGCCTTAGCATCTTAAGAAGCATTACTACAATCAAAGCTAGTGTACATGATATAATTAGAGTTGAGCTATTCTAAATAATAATAATAATAAAACCTATGCTGTTAAAATGCTATACTCAATATGCCACAAATTCAGAAAATCAGCAGTGGCCACAGGACTGGAAAAGATGTGCTTTCATTCCAATTGCCAAGAAGGGCAATGCCAAAGGATGTTCAAACTACCAGACAATTGTGGTCATTTCTCAAGCTAGTAAGGTAATGCTCAAAATCCTTCAAGTTAGACTTCAGCAGCCTGTGAACCAAGAACTTCCAGATATTCAAGTTGGATTTAGAAAAGGCAGAGGAATCAGAGGCCAAATGGCCAACATCAACTGAATCACAGAAAAAGCAAGGGAATTAAAGGAAAAAAAAAAATCTGCTTCTGCTTTACTGACTACACTAAAGCCTTTGTGTGGATTACAACAAACTGTGAAAAATTCTTCAAGAGATGGGAATGCTGGAGCACCTTACCAGCCCCCTGAGAAACCTGTATCCAGGTCAAGAAGCAACAGTTAGAACCGGACATGAAACAACAGACTGGTTCAAAATTGGGAAAGCAGTATGTCAAGACTGTTTCTGGTTACCCTGCTTATTTAATTTATATGTAGAGTACATCATGTGAAATGCTGGGATGGATGAATCACAGGCTGAAATCAGGAATGCCAGGAAAAATATCAACAATCTCAGATATGCAGATGAAACTACCCTAATGGCAGAAAGTGAACAGAAAGTAAAGAGCCTCTTGATGAAGGTAAGAGAGTGAAAAAGCTGGCTTAAAACTCAACATTCAAAAAACTAGATCATGACATCTGATTCCATCATTTCATGGCAAATAGATTGGGGGGAAAATGGAAACAGTGACAGACTTTATTTTCTTGGGCTCCAAAATCACTGCAGATGGTGACTGCAGCCATGAAATTAAAAGATACTTGGTCATTGGAAGAAAAGCTATGACAAAGTAGACAGAGTATTAAAAATAAGAGACATCACTTTGCTGACAAAGGTCCATGAAGTCAAAACTATGGTTTTTCCAGTAGTCATGTACAGATGTGAGAGATGGACAAAAAAGGCTGAGCACCAAGGAATTGATGCTTTTGAACTGTGGTGTGGACAAGATTCTTGGGGAGTCCCTTGGACAGCAAGAGGATCAAACCAGTTGATGCTAATGGAAATCAACCTCGAGTATTCATTGAAAGGACTGTTGCTGAGATTGCAGCTCCAATAATTTAGCTACTTGATGGGAAGAGCCAACTTATTGGAAAAGACTATGATGCTGGAAAAGATTAACGGCAGAAGGAGAAGGGGACCACAGAGGATGAGATGGTTGGATGGCATCATCAACTCAATGGACATGAGTTTGAGCAAAGTCTGGGATATGGTGAAGGACAAGAAAGCCTGTCTTGCTCTAGTCCACGGGTCGCAAAGAGTTGGACATGACTTAATGACTGAACAACAATCCAAGTCTACATGAGTATTTAAATACCACAAGTACTGGATATAAGATATGTATTATATTAAAAAAAATACAGCTTTTATTTCCCCCCTACATTAAGAAAATTCTTATAGCTTACAGTTTAAAGTACTAATAACTGCAAATTTTCTTTTGGGATAATTTCTCATTCTTTATAGAAAATGAAGCTTCAGTGTGGCTCACATTAGTCTATTCATTTTGCCATCTAATTTAAAATAATAGTTACACAGTTATTATTGCTACTAACATGCGTAGTTAAAATCATTAGAATACACGTGTCTCTTTCAGTTCTGGTTTCCTTGGTGTGGATGCCCAGCAGTGGGATCGCTGGATCATAAGGCATTTCTATTTGCAATTTTTTAAGGAACCTCCACACTGTTCTCCATAGTGTCTGTACTAATTTGCATTCCCACCAACAGTGTAAGAGGGTTCCCTTTTCTCCACACCCTCTCCAGCATTTATTGCTTGTTGACTTTTGGATCGCAGCCATTCTGACTGGTGTGAAATGGTACCTCATTGTGGTTTTGATTTGCATTTCTCTGATAATGAGTGATGTTGAGCATCTTTTCATGTGTTTGTTAGCCATTCGTATGTCTTCTTTGGAGAA
>SJXQ01008886.1:0-43777 GCA_006408695.1 Aepyceros melampus | reverse complement strand
TTTTTTTTTTTTTAATTAATTTTTATTTTTTAGTTTGTTTTGCTTTACAATACTGTATTCATTTTGCTATACATTGACATGAATCAGCCACGAGTATACATGAACTCCCAATTCTGACCCCCATCTCCCCACTCCCGCCCCACACCTTCTCTCTGGATTATCCCCGTGCATCAGTCCCAAGCATCCTGCATCCTGCATCAAACCTGGACTGGCGATTCGTTTCACTTATGATATCATACATGTTACACTGCCTCTCTGCCAACTCATCCCACCCTCTCCCTCTCCCACAGAGTCCAAAAGGCCGTTCTATACATCTGTGTGTCTTTTGCTGTCTTGCGTACAGGTTTATCATTACCATCGTTCTAAATTCCATATATATGTGTGTAAGTATACTGTATTGGTGTTTTTCTTTCTGGCTTACTTCACTCTATATAATCTGCTCCAGTTTCATCCACCTCATTAGATCTGATTCAAATGTATTCTTTTTAATGGCTGAGTAATACTCCATTGTGTATATGTACCACAGCTTTCTTATCCATTCATCTGCTGATGGACATCTAGGTTGCTTCCATGTCCTGGTGATTATAAACAGTGCTGCGATGAACATTGGGGTACACGTGTCTCTTTCAATTCTGATTTCCTCGGTGTGTATGCCCAGCAGTGGGATTCCTGGGTCATAAAGCAGTTCTATTTCCAGTTTTTTAAGGAATCTCCACACTGTTCTCCATAGTGCCTGTACTACTTTGCATTCCCAAATATGTATAATAAGAAATGAATCGCCAATCTAGGTTCGATGCAGGATACAGGATGCTTGGGGCTGCTGCACTGGGACGACCCAGCAGGATGGTTTGGGGAGGGAGGTGGGAGGGGGATTCAGGATTGGGAGCACATGTACACTCGTGGCAGCTTCATGTTGATGTATGGCAAAACCAATACAATATTGTAAAGTAAAAATAATAATAATAATAAATAAAATCATTAGAATAATTACAAAATAAGCATTTTTAAAGTTCTTACTAGTTTCCAGGCATAAAAATTATTTTAATCTTAAAAAAAAAATTGATGATAGTCATTGAAAAGTGAAAGTTACTTAGTCATGCCCCAGTCTTTGTGATACTAAGTATTGATAGCCTTCCAGGCTCTTCTATCCATGGATTCTCCAGGCAAGAATACTGGCATGGGTAGCCATTTCCTCCTCCAGGTATCTTCGCAATCCAGAGATCAAACCCAGGTCTCTTGTATTGCAGGCAGATTCTTTACCATCTGAGCCACCAGGGAAGCCCCAGAAATCTTAGTGACCTTTGATAAAGGTCAAAGACACACACAGAAGTGTGTCTCTCTTCCACCACAGTCAAGATAAGCAACAATTCTACTACCCCTAGGAAATTTGCTTGTGTTGCCATTTTATAATCAATCTCTCTCACACTCCCAATTACAAGCAACTACTGTATTTATATAAATGAAATCATTCAATATTTAGCTTTTTGAATGAGGCCACTTTCATTAAAATGCCATGTAGATTCATCTATCCAATTATATGTATTAATAGTTTATTCCTTTTAACAGTTAAATTGTATTCTATTAAATAGATATACCACTGTTTTTTTATCCAATCACCAGTTAAACTAAAAAAAAATGCAATTATAAAGAAAGTTACTATAAATATTTGTATAGAAGTTTTTGCTCATGCAAAAACTTTTTAAAATCATACAACAGGTATCAGTTTAACCTTATAAGAAATTGCCAAATTGTTTTCCAAAGTGGCCAAGGTTTTGTAATCCCACAATGAATGAAAGCTCTGAGAGCTAGGCATCTATGTCAGAACATTTTTTTTTTCCCCTTAAGTTTCATTTTAACTCTGCTTTCTGTCATAAACCATTTTGTAGTACAAATAACACAATCAGGCATAGAGTTTTAATTTCCTCATTCAAAGACTATCTCAGCCACAAACATGTGATCAGGTGCATGAAATTGATACTTTTTCTTATAAAATATAATAGTTATCCTTCATATCATTGACAATATCTGCAAACAAGGCAAACTTATTTTCTCAAAGCGTCTGTTATATACTCACATGACTTTTGAGGCTTTGAGAGGATTGTTGTTGTTGTTTTTTTAATTTCAGTTATCATATAATCTTTCAAGAACTGCAATCTGTTTATAATCAGTATAAACAGAATACCAACTGTTATATATGCAAACTTGCGTTTGATTTCCACATGTAGCGATTCAAAGACAAGTCTAAAGAACACAGGTTAAAATAAATGATTAAACACATTACTAGATCAATCCTGGTTATCCAAATATATATACACACTCATGATTTGAGTTTACATGCATATATACATACATACATCTGTAATACATGCATGTAAACACAGATTTATACATACAATTTTTTTATTTTTGTTTTAATGATGTCAACAATAAAAATTTTAATGTTTTCTTTTTATATTTAAATGCATTACTCATTAATTTCTGTCTAATAATATTGAAAGAACACATTAAGTTGAAAAATAATAAAATGGCTGTAAATTATATTAATAAATACTATGTGTATAAGCATCTTAGATCATAATTTAATTACAGATATTGTCCTATTTGTATATATTATAACTGGTTATATTCTACAAACAGTTCTCTAATATGGATATTTGAAGTACATGCAAATTATGGGTTAGAAGACTGCATGTCAAAAGCCAATGACAATTACCCATTAAATGGTGATTTATTAAAAAAATTCATCACATTAATTCTATCAATTAAAAATTAATATGATAAAACCCATTTACTTTTAAAGATTTAAAAATCATTAATAATTTTAGAGCAGTTAACTGCATATATACAGAATGTGAAAGTAAACAGTTGTATGTAAACGTAAAATTAAACATAAATCCTATTTGTATATATTATAACTGGTTATATTCTACAAACAGTTCTCTAATATGGATATTTGAAGTACATGCAAATTATGGGTTAGAAGACTGCATGTCAAAAGCCAATGACAATTACCCATTAAATGGTGATTTATTAAAAAAATTCATCACATTAATTCTATCAATTAAAAATTAATATGATAAAACCCATTTACTTTTAAAGATTTAAAAATCATTAATAATTTTAGAGCAGTTAACTGCATATATACAGAATGTGAAAGTAAACAGTTGTATGTAAACGTAAAATTAAACATAAAATTATGAGTATTGTTTAAAATGTGTATCGTGGCTCAGCTGGTAAAGAATCTGTCTGCAATGCGGGAGACCTGGATTTGCTCTCTGGGTTGGGAAGATCCCTTGGAGAAGGGAAAGGCTACCCACTCCAGTATTCTGGCCTGGAGAATTCCATGGACTCTATAGTACGTGTATAGTAGAGTATTGTAGTAGTCTATAGTACTCTATAGACTTCACAGTACATGAACCGTGAACTTCCAGGTGTTCAAAGTGGTTTCAAAAATGCAGAGGAACCAGAGGTCAAATTGCCAACATCCATTGGATTATGGAAAAAGCAAGAGAGTTCCAGAAAAACATCTACTTCTGCTTTATTGACTATGCCAAAGCCTTTGACTGTGTGGATCACCACAAACTGGAAAATTCAAGAGGTGGGAATACCAGACCACTCAACCTGCCTCTTGAGAAATCTGTATGCAGGTCAGGAAGCAACAGTTAGAACTGGACATGGAACAACAAACTGGTTCCAAAAGGGAAAGGAGTACATCAAGGCTGTATATTGTCACCCTGCTTATTTAACTTATATGCAGAGTACATCATGAGAAATGCCAGGCTGGAGGAAGCACAAGATGGAATCAAGGCTGCCAGGAGAAATATCAATAACCTCAGATATGCAGATGACACACCTTTATTGCAGAAAGTGAAGAAGAACTAAAGAGCCTCTTGATGAAAGTGAAAGAGGACAGTGAAAAACCTGGCTTAAAGCTCAACATTCAGAAAAGTAAAATCATGGCATCCGTCCCATCATCACTTCATAGCAAATAGATGGGGAAACAGTGGAAACAGTGTCAGACTTTTTGGGGGGCTCCACATTGCTGCAGATGCTGACTGCAGCCATGAAATGAAAAGACGCTTACTCCCTGGAAGAAAAGTTGTGAGCAACCTAGATAGCATACTAAAAAGCAGAGACATTACTTTGCCAACAAAGTCCATCTAGTCAAGGCTATGTTTTTTCCAGTAGTCATGTATGGATGAGAGATTTGGACTATAAAGAAAGTTAAGCACCAAAAAATTGATGCTTTTGAACTGTGGTGTTGGAGAAGACTCTTGAGAGTCCCTTGGACTGCAAGGAGATCCAACCAGTCCATTCTAGAGGAGATCAGTCCTGGGTGTTCATTGAAAGGACTGATGCTAAAGCTGAAACTCCAATACTTTGGCCACCTCATGTGAAGAACTGACTCATTGGAAAAGACCCTGATGCTGGGAAAGATTGATGGCAGAAGAAGAAGGGGATGACAGAGGATGAGACGGTTGTATGGCATCACCGACCCAATGGACCTGAGTTTGGGTAAACCCTGGGAGTTGGTGATGGACGGGGATGCCTGGTGTGCTACAGTCCATGGGGTCACAAAGAGCTGATCACAACTGAGTAACTTTCACTTGTTTAAAGTGAGAGTGAAGAGTGAAGTCCCTCAGTTGTGTCTGACTCTTTGCGACCCCATAGACTGTAGCATACCATGCTCCTCCATCCATGGGAGTTTCTAGGCAAGAGTACTGGAGTGGGTTGCCATTTCCCTTTCCAGAGGATCTTCCTGACTCAGGGATCGAACCTGGGTCTCCTATATTGTAGGCAGATGCTTTAGAAGTCCTAGTGGCTCAGATGGGTATGCCAAACTGCCAGTTTATTTTATAATTCACTTACATGTTATAGTTATGCAAACTAGTAGGAGAGAATTCATATCTTATGCTTCAGCACTCAAAAATTATTGATGTAAAGTAAAATCATTACTTTTTATGTTGTTTCTTTTATAGAATTATGTCCTCAGTTCAGTTCAGTTCAGTCACTCAGTCATGTCTGACTCTTTGCAACCCCATGAATTGCAGCAAGCCAGACCTCCCTGTCCATCACCATCTCCCAGAGTTCACTCACACTCACGTCCATCAAGTCGGTGATGCCATCCAGTCATCTCATTCTCTGTCATCCCCTTCTCCTCCTGCCCCAAATCCCTCCTAGCATCAGAGTCTTTCCCAATGAGTCAACTATTTGCATGAGGTGGCCAACGTACTGGAGTTTCAGCTTAAGCATCATTCTTTCTAAAGAACACCCAGGACTGATCTCCCTCAGAATGGACTGGTTGGATCTCCTTGCAGTCCAAGGGACTCTCAAGAGTCTTCTCCAACACCACAGTTCAAAAGCATCAATTCTTTGGTGCTCAGATTTCTTCAAAGCCCAAATCTCACATCCATATATAACCACTGGAAAAACCATAGCCTTGATTAGACAGGCCTTTGTTGACAAAGTAATGTCTCTGCTTTTTAATATGCTGTCTACGTTGGTCATAACTTTCCTTCCAAGGAGTAAGGACCTTTTAATTTCATGACTGCAGTCACCATCTGCAGTGATTTTGGAGCCCAAAAAATAAAGTCTGACAGTGTTTCCACTGTTTCCCCATATGCATATTAAAAAAATTAGTTTTAAATATTGATATAAGTAAAACAAGTCTTACAAAAGTAGTTTAAAATATTTGTTTCAAGATATTGTTTCACAAAAGTAAATATATATTCTTAAGTAAAGATATATTACTTTGCATAGCCCTGTTTTCAATGTAGATTTTTTATAATAAGCCCCATAGAATTTCTTAACCATATTATTTTGCTGAATACAGTAGTTTAATTTAGTCAACTAATTATTAAGCCTATCTCTGAACTTTTAAATGACGTTTACTTTCTCTCTACCTCTTCCTGAATCCATGTAAATATCCCAGAGAATGCAGCAATCCTGCATGAATTTTCAAAGTTGCTCTCAATCCTTCTTTTATACTCATCTACAATTTTCCTCTACGTCATTTTACCTGGAAAAGTCTCTGTGTCACTGTTTCATTTTGATTGTCATATTACTTTATTAATGTTTTTAAATTGTTTAAATGTCATTTTTTCAAATTCTACTTTTGCTCTCATAGGGTTTTGTAATAGAGAAGTAAAAAATAAATGATTACTTACTTTTTAATGACACCTCCACAGTAATTCACATATTTCTGTCTGTTGAAATTTCGTAAACTTTTTGTTCTCTTTCGGTGCTATAGGGTAATGTTAATTCTTGCTTATTTGAGTCTCTTGTCCAATAAAACATTAGTTCTATAACACATAAGATTTAAAATGACTACAGCATTTTATACAGTCTTTTTTTGACCCCATTACTTAAGTTAGGCCTCTATTAGATGCCAAATATATTGCTTACCAAATTTTTGCCCATCATGTTTTTCCTTATATCCATGTATTACAAGAAATCTTATTTTTATATATAATACTAAAGAACACAGCTGTGTTATAGATATTCAGACACACAAATGTAATGGAGGTCCCCTCCTGTTTCTGCTAGCCAGGTATTAAAAGCTGAATACTTGTGGGAAAAGATTAAGTTGTTACATTTTTGAAGTTGACATAGATACACCTAAGTATCAGGTCTGTAATGTAGGCAGTCACACGTGCTTGAATACTAAAATACTTTCCACAAAAGCTTCCTTCTAAGCAAAAAATACTCCTAAGATCATAGCTTTTATTTTCTTTTGTTTTATGTTATATGTTTCTAATGTTTACATATCAGTTCAGTTCAGTATCTCAGTCGTGTCTTACCCTTTGCCCCTCCATGAACCACAGCGCGCCAGGACTCTAATGGAGGTCCCCTCCTGTTTCTGCTAGCCAGGTATTAAAAGCTGAATACTTGTGGGAAAAGATTAAGTTGTTACATTTTTGAAGTTGACATAGATACACCTAAGTATCAGGTCTGTAATGTAGGCAGTCACACGTGCTTGAATACTAAAATACTTTCCACAAAAGCTTCCTTCTAAGCAAAAAATACTCCTAAGATCATAGCTTTTATTTTCTTTTGTTTTATGTTATATGTTTCTAATGTTTACATATCAGTTCAGTTCAGTATCTCAGTCGTGTCTTACCCTTTGCCCCTCCATGAACCACAGCGCGCCAGGACTCCCTGTCCATCACCAACTCCCAGAGTCCACCCAAACTCACGTCCATTGAGTCAGTGATGCCATCCAACCTCTGTCATCCCCTTCTCCTCCTGCCCTCAATCTTTCCCAGCATCAGGGTCTTTTCCAATGAGTCAGCCCTTCACATCAGGTGGCCAAAGTATTGGAGTTTCAGCTTCAACATCAGTAAGTATATTTAAAAAAATAAAATTTTTCATCATTTTTGATGTAAAACTCTCTCACATGTCACCATTGGTAGTTTGGGAAACACTAGCCAAGAAAACTTAATTGGAATGAATTTATGGAACTTCAATCAAAGCCTAACATCCTTTCTTCTTATTGAATTACATGAATAACAAATGTAGCTTAGGCATACATGTTTTGTTAAAACAATCCATAGAAGTTAAATACTATTACTTTACTATTTTATGAATCATGTTTATTTTTTGACAAGAATAATCAAATTTATTTCTCTATTATATTACTCTTTGCATTACAGGAATATAGACTAGTACTTGGGTCATAATAGATATGCAAGATATACTTGAACTGAATCTTAAAATTAATTCAAATTTTAAAAAGTTTTAAATAACAAAATTATTTATAATACTATAATATGATACTTTTTAATATATATGTATATATATTCATACACACATATATTCATTATGTACATTTACTATTGTAGTACTATCACTACTGTGCAAATTTCTCATCTCATCTATTTTATCTTTCTCATTTTCACATCTATATTTCACATGTTTTCTTTTCTTTCTATCTATCTATCTATCTTTCTTTCTTTCCTCAAACATCAATCCAGGGAGTCTACAAATTTATGAGTTGTATCTGAGATTCTGAAAGAGATTCTGATGTGTGAGTATGGAGAGGTGCTCAAGGAAATGAGTTTTTAGCAAAGACTGCTGCTAATTCTAATGCAGATGGTCTTTTGATAACACTTTGTGATTCCCAATAGTTATAAAACGAAGATAATTTGGTTAATTTGTGAAAACAAAGCAATATGTTAATGAACCATTTTGGCAAACTGTAATGTTTCGTAAATAAAATGATATCATTAACACAAGAGATTAAGAAATAGAGAAATCAACATAGACTAGAAATATAGTAATCTCTTCCCAATTAGATGTTTACCTTATACTGTATAGTCAGTAGAAAACTTTTGATAATAAAAGCATGAGTGAACTAATGAACTCACTTAAAAATTTACCATGAATAACAATACCAGCAATAAACTGAATAGCAGGAATGTAAATAAGAATATCAATAATATTTTACATATGTTAAATATATAACTGTGGATTATATTTTTCCTCTCTGTTAGACACAATTCATAGTCTACGTGAATGTGAATCTTAGATTTACTAAAATCCACTGTTCAAGATAACATGTGACTTAAGAGATCTAGAGAATGGGTTCAAACATTTTAAACCCACCCTAATTCATGTGCTTTTGTGGAACCACAATTACAAAGCTATTTTTATAACCCTATATTCATATATTCTCTTATAGTTGCTGAAATATAGCAAACTACTAAAGAAATTTATTATGATAAAGAGAGCCTTCAGACTGACCACGTTTAGACAGCTTTTCCCTCCATCTACCTCAGACTTCCCTTTTCTCAGAGCATTTACTTTAGAAAACTTGCAATTGTAGAAATTTTCTTCACCCTTTGAGAAGTACATTTTCTCCCAGGCTCTAGTCAGTTTCACAACCCAATGGTACCTTTCTTAAGGGAGTCATCCCTTTGAAATATAGCAAAAAAGAAAGAAAGATTCCCAATTCCCAGTCTCCCTTAAGCAGAAAGGAGCCTAACTCTGATAAGCTTCAGGTGGCAAACAGATGACCTTATCATACCCTCCAACCTCTGCCCTAATGTCCTCTAGAACTTTCCCACTAAGTCACTCTTCCTGCCTTGAGTTTTAGGGGATAGGGTTCAGTCTCTCTCTGTTACGGCAACAGTCTTGAGTAAAGACTTACCTTCCTATCTAACAACATCCAGTGCAATTTTTTTTTGACACCATTTCTCACTTCTTTTACTTTATATCGCATTAAAAGCTCTTAAATTACCAAGAAAACTAAAAATTCAGAAACTTTTAACATGTAATATCAGAAATCTCTTCAGTCCCAGGATATATAGACAATCAATGGCTGCTTAATTAGATTTATAATTGCTAATGACTCTCTCATTTTATATAGCAGTCAATAATGATTTGTCATTTTAACTTATCTCTGTAGTCACAGGTTGCCATTAGTATCCCCACCAATAATCTGCTTCTACAAGCTCCATATTTGTATCAGCCTTACTTCCTAATTCAAATAAAAACATGTAAGATGAAAATAATGGGACTTTTTTTGAAAAAGTGAACAGTTATTTTTATTATTCTCTGCAAGTCTTTGTTTTCTGATCTGTAAATGCTGTCTCAAAATTTGCTAGATTGAAACAATCTACCTAGTAAATTCTTCATATGTTATCTTAAAAACATAATATGAATATCCAATTAAAAATCCTGATTATTCAAAAACAAAATTGATTCATTTTACCAAAGAGATATATATTCACCATGTCCTGATTTTAAGGCAGGATCAATTAAATCATTTTTAATTTTCTCTAGACTTGATCATAATTTTCTTAAAAGAAAAAAATTGGCCAGAATGAAAATTACTTAAATTAAAATAATTTCTTTCCTAAGAATAAATCCTAATACTATTGTTAATGAATTTGAATAGCTTTCACATCACTACAAGGCAAAGGCAACCATAAGTTGACATTAAATCATAATACAATGACATTAACAATTTTACTGGGAGGGGGCAATTAAATTCAGTATGTAAGGAATGCTTTGGGAAATTGAAATCTCTTTTATAACCTCATTGTATTAAAATTTAGCTATCAATTGAAGCACATATTCACAGCTAGGGCTTCCTTAAACTACAGTAGAAAATTGTTTAATTTTAAAATGGATTATATAGCCACATTTTTACAAATTTTTCTTGAACCTTTTTTTTTTGCTAACTTGAAAATAATTTATCTCAAATATGTAATAATGATTAAAACATGCACTAATTGCATGCAAACACAACAAAAAATTAGAACAAGTACCTTATATCCTGCCTCTCATAATGCATACCACTGCTATCAGGCTTCCCCGATGGTACAGTGGTAACTTATACACCTGTCAATGCAGGAGACACGGGTTTGATCCCTGGGTTGGGAAGGTCCTCTGGAGGGGGAAATGGTAACACACTCCAGTATTCTTCCTGGAAAATTCCATGCACAGAGGAATCTGGCAGGCTCCATGGAATCTCAAAGAATCAGACAAGACTGAGCAACTGAGCACGCGTGCACCATTTCAATCAGTTGGTCTTAGCTTCCTCTCATTTCTCACAATTTAGGCACAATATGTTCAACCAGTTTTTCTTAATATTCCTCATATCATGGCTTTAGCTATTGGCAGATATGACTTAAAGTCACAGCTATCAGACACTGTGATTTGAATTTTCTGAGTTTGGAAATACTAAATATCTGCCCAATAGATGATTTGTTCAAGTCCTATTTAAGCAAAATCATTAGTCACTAAATCTTAATCTGTTAAAATTAACTTTCAACTAAAACAGGTCTATCGGATTGTTCCTGGAACCTATAATTCTCTAACATTGAAGTATTGTCCAGGAAATAATCTAAAAAAACAAATAAAAATGTCAGTCTCTCTAGTAGGAAAAACAAAAGAGTGAACATGACTATTGATTTTTTTTTTAACAAAGCAAACATTTATTCTAGTAAAATTGTAGTCTTTTCTCTCCTCAAACTATAACTTGCATTTTCAAAACAATTTAGAAGCAATTTGCTGCTGTTTAGTTGCTAAGTCATGTCTGACTCTTTGTAACACTGAAATATTAATGAATAAAATGACATCAACTGTTAATAATGTCACACTTATTAACATTAAAAATTCATATTAAATTAAAATTTCATTCAAACTTACTATGCATCCTTAATATTTGCATTAAGGAATAACAACATTCAGTTCATTTAAATAGTAATAGTTTATTTCTCAGAAATTTGCTTTCTATAAAAGTACATGGATGCTTGAAAAACATTCTCCTTTCCAAAATATTTATATTGAAATTGTTATTTTATTATTTTTATAATTAAAATAGCACAAAATATTATAAAGTATAAAGGCAAAATTTCTGCTTACTAAATTCATTCCCACAGCTCTTCAGTATCAAATAAGTTTTAAAATTCAAAATTTAATATAAAATATTTGATTTTATAGCTGTGCTATCAATAATTTATTGGCTGCATAAATCATGTACAGAGATGAAATTGTAAATTAGTGAAAAGAATCCAGGTCATCAGTAGGAGACAAGAAAAATGTAGGATGAATAAAGAGTGTGGTGATGATGAGGCACAGACATATCTACAGGTTCAGTGATTTTTTCCTTTTAAATAAAATTACAAATGATTCAAGAGTAATAAAAATTTAACAAGCTTCTTGTCCCATTGCTAATTCTATGCATAAACTGAGAAATGAAGTAGCCATATTACTAAAACTCATGGTCATACTTTAATTACATTGGACATACATTTTGATTTTCCTCCATCTAATACGGAAAATTGCTTTGGCTAAAACTGTCCTTTCTTTTTCCTGTTTTAAAAATATAACTCCTGTATTTTAATCCATAATCTCCTAAGGTATTGAATTATGTGATTTGACTTTATACTGCATGAAAATTGAGTATTTCTTTTTGTTCCTTTTAAATTAACCTTCCATTATTTTCAGTGGTCTCTACTTCTTGTATTATGAAATAGTGTATAAAAGAGGATCTTATCAATTTTTACTATACCCTTAAAAATCTTAAAAACTCAATTATATTCACTCCATCTCGTCACATTTCCAGGCTAAATAATCTTAGCTTCCATACTTTCCTTTTGTGTATGCATAAGTTTCATTCTACTTTAACCATTTTATGTGTCCTTTTAAGAACTCTTTCATCCTTATCTTCCCCCAGGGAATGTATCCGAACTTAAGACATTGCTTCACTTTGGAAGATTCTATATATAATTATAACATACATTAGTGCTATTAATTTGCATTTATATACCATTTCATTTATGCAAAGTGCTTTTCAGTTTATCTTTACAATATTTCTGGGAACTTATTAGCATATGTTTTTGGAAAGAGAAGTACAAAGAGGTTGAAACTAACCCCAAATCACTAGAGGTGCATCTAAATCTTTTTAAAACAACAAAAAATGATCCTTTTTATTTAAATAATCTATTTAACAGGCTAATTTGATTGATAGGAACATACTAAAAATCCTTGTTAATTCTCTGGCAATAGAAAGAACAGTGAACAAAATGATGATTTTGATATATTCTTTTCAAACTAGTAAAACACTTCTATAATGTGCATGAGTAACTTAAGATAGTATAACTTTGCCACTTATTTTGAGTTTAAAATAATTTTGACCAAAGAATAATTTATGATATTTTAAAAACTAAAAGTAATTGCAATCAAAATTAATTGAGGTGATTTAAATCTGGGAAATACTCATTAGGGCTATAAATTTCAGTTTGATATCAAAAAATGCCTCCTTTCCATTTTTATCTATATTAAAGATAACTGTACTAATATTTTTGAGTTATGCAACCCTGTTTTGGAGTCATAGATTGATGGAAATTTGTCATCTTAATCCCTGGACTTTCTTTTCCTCATATTAAGTGTAATGTCTGACATTGTTTCAGAGCTACGTGCAGCCTTGATTGGTGAAATCAAGAAAGTCCCAAATGCCCTAACCAAAAGTTTAATGTTTTCTCTCTGTTTCTGCACATAAGGTCCCCTTAGCCAAACAAACCTCCTTATCAAATGGACCAGGTGAAATACTGCTTATCATTAAGTAGCAAATTTCAGTTTCAGGCTAGCCCACAAAGTGATTCAAACAAGCCCATCACATCCTCTGGGAAATCACTGAGCTCCTTACTTACCCTTTTGTGCATTTGCCTTCCACAGTGCCTAGTCTTTCATTCTGTCCCAGATTGCAGACCTTGTGGGGCCCTGTATCAAATAGTGTCCTCCCCTGAACTGTGAGCATTCATGACTCATAAATTATTGTGTATCTTATCTGTCCTGTCCCCAGGATCATGTGTCTGAAAAATGAAAGTGTTAGTCACTTATTCATGCACAACTCTTTGTGACCCCATGGATATAGCTCACCAGGCTCCTCTCTCAGCCATCCTGTAATTCCAGGGTGAGCATCCCTGTGAAAACAATGACAATTCTTACATAACTGGATACATTGTCCACCAATGAGGACAACCACAGAGAGCATTTCAGTTGTTAAAATGCTCATATTCCATGTTGATTATTTTAAAAATTATAAAGTGAAGTCGCTTAGTCGTTTCTGACTCTTTGTGACCCCATGAACTGTAACCCACCAGGCTCCTCTGTCCATGGGATTCTCCAGGCAAGAATACTAGAGTTGGTTGCCATTTCCTTCTCCAGGGGATCTTCCCAACCCAGGGATTGAACCCAGGTCTCCCGTGTTGTGGGCAGATGCTTTAACCTCTGAGCCACCAGGGAAGCCTTTAAAAATTGTAAATATATGGGCATTTATAAATAAATATAAAGGTTTTAAAAGAGAAGGTTTTTCACTCTAGCATTCCCTAGCCAATAGTGTTTGAAAATCATTTTTTTTTTAATGTTAAAGCCAAATTCTTAAGGTATCAACTGGTTTTTCTAGGGCAAGCACAATTCTGCTTTTTTAAGAACCTTAGTGAAATATGGTTAATTTTAGTTTGTCACACAGAAGTATCACAAGGAGTTAGCAAAAAAATATATCAGACTAGAAAAAAGAAAGGCTTATTAATAAATCCTAAATTTACTGAGAAGAATCTCTGTGACAATGAAATGCTAAGACATTATCTCACTTAATCTTCATGATATCTAAATGATAAATGCTATTTTCTCACTTAAAATATAAAGAATATGGTTGTGAGAAATACAATGCAACCTTTTCAAAATTTATACAGCTGGTTAATATCAGTATCCTCTTTGGTAAGTTAAAAAAAATCCACATTTATTTTTAATTATAATAGAAAGCAAAAACAACAAAAGAAAAGAAAGAAAGAGAGAAGAAGGAAGGAAAGAAGGAAAAACACAAACTGGGGGAAATCAGTTTCTTTACTTTTTTAAAAATCATAAATAATTAAAACTGTAGAAGAAAAGTAATTTTGTTACTTTAAAAATTAATTCTGTATTGGTGTTTTCCTTTCTGGATTACTTCACTCTGTATAATAGGCTCCAGTTTCATCCACGTCATTAGAACTGATTCAAATGTATTCTTTTTCATGGCTGAGTAATACTCCATTGGATGATTTGGGAGAATGGCATTAAAACATGTATAATATCATGTAAGAAACGAATTGCCAGTCCAGGTTCAATGCATGATACAGGATACTCGAGGCTGGTGCACTGGGATGACCCAGAGGGATGATATGGGGAGGGAGGTGGGAGGGGGGTTCAGGATGCAGAACACATTTACACCCATGGTGGATTCATGTCAATGTATGGCAAAACCAATACAATATTGTAAAGTAATTAGCCTCTGATTAAAATAAATAAATTTATATTACAAAAAATAATTCTTAGTTTCCTTTTCAATAAAATTACTGTGGAGACTAGTGGTCCTCCTTAGCTCTTACTGTTGAAAAGTGTATGAAAAGTGCTACCAAAAAAAAAAAAAATTAGATTTAAAATTCAAAATGAGATTAACCACAATAAAGTACCAGAATCATTAACTACAAAAGCCATTGAAAGTGTCTAAAAGTCTCCTTTAAAACTCTTCATCATGCTTCTCTTCCTCTTTTAGTTATAATTGATTTTCCTTAAATATGAGCAACCAACATCAAAGTAAAAACCTAGTTTATGTCAGATTTTCAGTTTTATTTGTTTCTTATTTAAAAATAAGTTGTTCTTCTCTTTTAATGTTCAATATTTTACTGGTGATATGGGATCTGTAACCTTTTATGGAGTAGCCTAGAAAGGCTTAGAAACATTAATCTATGTAAAATTATTTACATGGAAAGTACATTCCTAATTCTAAATAATGGACTGATAATATTATTACTACAAGCAAAGGGAGGCAGTGGTGCTTTATTTAGGGAAAAAAAATTCAAGTTTAACATTTTTTTTTCTTTTTATAAGAGAAAAGCACAATGTTCTTTTCAAATCTTCAAGTCCTTGACTACTTCTGAGGCAATTATCCTGTGTGTTAAAATGTTCAATGGAGATAATATTACATATATCACTGGTCTTGAGTCATATTTACATATTATGTATAATTAATAGTGAATAAGTACATTGTGACTTAAGCAAGATTGATCAGTCTCTTCACCCACCAACCTGCGAATTCTTCATTCCCTTCACTTGGCTATAGAGGGAATAAATATAACTTTGTTGTCAAAATGGAAAATAAAAGTAATTATTAATGCTTCCTGCTATATTTATCTTAAAAATCTGAAGTTTAGAAAATCTCATGTATCTCAAGTTTTATATGACTTTTAAGGAAAGTGAAGTGATTTTTTTTTTTTTTTTTTGAGATAGAAACTACCTACATAGCAAGTATAGGATACTGATGGGTCTTTTTGTAATTATTACTATTGTCTGGTTTCTCCAGCTTCTCTGATAATAAAATCTTACCTGGAAACTTGTTAGATGGAACAATCAGCCTCAGAAAGGAGTCCTGCCATGTGGGATCCAACCTTCTCTAGGCACATCACTGCATCATAGTGTGTCAAATTCTTAACTGCTAAAATAATATATCATTTGTGTTACAGTTCCAGTCATCTACACATATAGTTCCTTCAGTTTGAAATCCCTTCCTCATATTCTCTGTCTAGTAACGTTTCATTTATTAGTTAAATTTTTACAGGTATGTGATCCTCACTCAGAAGTTTTATTAATTCCATTTATAGAATTGTTCTTTTCTCTGTTGTTTCTCAGTTGGCACCTCTCTGTATAAATGACCTCATAGTCAGTCATAATATTATATTATTTTTATACTAGCTATGATATCACAGCATCTTTAAGTACCAGATCTTTGCTATGTGCTTTGTTTTCAGTGCTTCACTTAATTCTCATACAATATTATATCTTCATGTTATGACTATAAAAACTTAATACCATACAATAAATTATGACAGAAAAAATAATCAACACTTCTTAGTCTTTTGCCTTAAGTCACCTCTAGTTGAAAGAAAAATATGCAAAATAGCTTAAATAAGAGAAATGGAGATATTATTTTAAGGGCATATGGCTTATAGAATTCATGGAAAATTTTGTACCTGTGTCATATAGAGACTAGGACAATTCTAGAGATTTTAGAGATAGGTGACTATAGACCTGTACCTTGATGGTCTAATATTAATGTAATTCCATGATCAATGGACAATTTCTGTACTTTTTGGAATGCTAGTCAAGAATAATATCAACAATTCTAAACCACCTTAAAAAGTTGAGCAAATGTATATGAAAATATCCTTTAATTAACTGTTCAATACCTTATTATTTAATTAAAAGGTTTAATATTTATTTGCTGTCAATTTTCTTGCAAGAAAACACTCATGTGTTTTAAGTAAAAAGAGAAGTGAGTTGAAAGTTGAGAAAGTCATCTCGTGGAAGCCAGGCAGAAAGAGAATGTAAAACTCAAGGAACACATATTCATCTGGGATATCAGAGTAGATCACTTTACTTACAGCATGCTTTTGTTACTATTTGCCTTCAGATTCTCTATTTGGGTTTACTTTTTTCTAACTCTCTACTGATAGATTTTCTTTGTACCTCAAACATAGTTTTACATAGCTTTCAGTTAAAATTTCTATCAGAGATGTCATTGCTTGAATATTTATTTTTTGATTGAAAGAAATTGATACCTCCAATTTGGATCAGTTGGTCATTTCTTGTCTAATCAGCAGTGATGATGGCTTGATGACTCTCATTTCAGAGAGAAGGCACTGTATGCCAGAAATCTTCCCCAAAGTCATATTGCTATTTTCCTATTTTCCTATAGGTAGTGCCAATAACATTCATACTCACTCTGATTTATAATTATATTTATGATAAACATATTTAGTAATTTGGCTTTAATAGTTTAACTGGTAGGGCTGTACAACAAGAAGTAAGAATTTTATAGCTTATGAAAAGAAAACAAACATTTATATCTTTTGATACATTTATCCTAATCTATTTTAAAATATGGCAAACCAATGATTTGCATCAGAATTATACTGAAGGAAAATTATTCAAAGTTCCATAATGCTATTCTTATGTGCCATTGTAAGCCTGAAAAATCATTCCAGCATCATGATTGATGAATTTGCTGCTGTCTCAGGTTTTAGAATTAACTGGAGAGAAATGAAAATTGTAATACAACTAGCTTTGACTGCACAGCATGTCTCCTATGTAAATCACAAAATGAACACCAGAGGGAATTAAATATTTTTGAATGGCATAAAAAGAAATTTGAAACAATGCAAAACTTTGGAATAAAATATATAAATGATTTTTTAAAAGCTTCTATGATATAATTATGAAATTTTAAAAAATTAGCTATATTGTCTATAAAGATAATAGGGTTGGAACATATATGGTTAATTAGGTCAGTTTTTGCTAATTTTGTCTTATACTTAAGAATAATGGTTTTTATTTTAATTATGATATGATAGCATACATTTTCTCAAGTCATATCTTGTCAACATTTCCAGAGGCACAAAATCATTCTATGTCATTTTTCAGAGTGATTAGCTCCCTTTGCATAGTCAGGGTTCTAAAAACAAGTAGCGAACAGACAACTTAACTAGATGTCCAGTTGATGATCTGCTCAACTGAATTTCTGAAGGTGGCACAGAAACTTCTTTTATGAAAGGATTATCTATTTTGTTTTAGATCACTGATGTCAGTATTTTACCTGGATTATGCTAGGGATGCCATGACTTACATTTTGGACTCCAGGTTTGTTATTTCCCCAACCTTGGCCTGTCCTACAATATTTGTAATAGACCAGTGACCAACATGTTATTATTGATTTTACCTTGGGTAATTTTTTTTTCTTTTTTTTGCTGAAAAAGCAGTTAACCGTGAAAAACAGAACATTTTAAAAATTCAGGAATATAATTTCCAAAGCACAGTATAATTCATGGTTCATATTTAGTCATTTTATATAAATAGTTCATAATGCTTCAGGAGGATTACCTGATAGTCCATGTACTTGACATATTCCTGATAATAAATAACATTTAATGAATGTTTCTCTGTATTGTCAATACACATTATGAAACATGAGATTAATTTCCAGTCTAATCATCTAATTATAAGGAACATATCAAACAAATCCCAATTGACCGACATTTTAGAAAATACCTAACCAGTATTTCTCAAAATCATCAAAGTCATGAAAAACAAGGGAGGTCTAAGAAAATGCTTCAACTGAAAGTAGTATTAAGTGACGTGGAAACTAAGTGAAATGTATTCTAAGTGAAATTTTGGAACAGAAAAAGGATATTAGGTTAAAAATAAGGGAATCTGTATCAAGCATGTATTTCAGTTAATAATAATGTATCAATATTGATTCACTAATTGTGAAAAGTGTAAGATTTCAATAATGGGAAACTTTCTGCTGGCTATATATGAACTCTTGGTACTACCCTTGCAAGCTTCTATAAATCTAAAACTACTCAAACATAAAAAGTTTATTAGAGTTATTCACTGGCATTATTTGAATTCATCTTTAATTACAACTAAAAATGTATTTCTATATTATAGAATAGAACTTAATATTGCTTACTTAAAATTTAATTGAGTTTTGCAAAGTATATTGATATGTAAACTAATATAAAACTCTACTTTTATATTGTTAAGTAGTATATAGTAAATATTAATGTATATACTATTTATAAATATTATAATAATTTTATATTATATATATGGATAAAAGAGAATATATTGATTTATATTATATTTATTCACCTGAAATGTTATTATTAATATTATTAACATGTTAATATACTAATTTTATTAATATGTTAACATTATTACTTGAAACATTATTCACTTGAAACAAATATGTATATAATATTTCTCTAAGGAAAGGAGAAAAGAAAGAAGAATAGAAAAGAGCCATTTTAATCTTCATAGTTCACATACATTCATTATTAAGATTCTGTTGTAGATCTTACTGGAGAGCCTATTTTTTTTTTTTTAATTAAGATAATCAGAATCACACAATAGTCAGAGATTAATTAGGACACTAAAAATAATAATGAATCACATATATAAAAAGCTAACTTTCTCAAATCATAATAATAGAAATATTATTTAGATATTAACATTTTTCAATGTGATTAATTATAATAGGGACATAATTTTTCATTGAGAAAATTTTTCCTTGTTTACTTAGTCACCTAATGTAGGACATTTAGTCAGTCAATCAGTTCAGTCTCTCAGCCATGTCCGACTCATTGCAATCCCATGGACTGCAGAACACCAAGCTTCCCTCTCCATCACCACCTCCCAGAACTTACTCAAACTCATGTCCATTGAGTCGATGATGCCACCCAACCATGTCATCCTCTGTCACTCCCTTCTCCTCCCACCTTCAATCTTTCCCAGCATCAGGGTCTTTTCAAATGAGTCATTTCTTTACATCAGGTGACCAAAGTGCTGGAGTTTTAGCTTCAGCATCAGTCCTCCCAATGAACATTCAGGACTGATTTCCTTTAGGATTAACTGGTTGGATCTCCTCGCAGTCCAAGGGACCCTCAAGAGTCTTCTCCAACACCACAGTTCAAAAGCATCAACTCTTCGGCGCTCAGCTTTCTTTAAAGTCCAACTCTAACATCCATCTAGAGGGACATGGCAACACACTCCAGTGTTCTTGCCTGGAGAATACTGTGGACAGAGAGCCTGTTGGGCTGCTGTCCATGGGGTCACACAGAGTCAGACATGACTGAAACAACATAGCATGAATGCATGAATTGGAGAGAAAATGGCAACCCACTCCAGTATTCTTACCTGGAGAATCCCAGCAACAGATGAGCCTCGTGGGCTGCTGTCTATAGGGCAGCACAGAGTCTTAACACGACTGAAGTGACTTAGCAGCAGCAGCGGTGCATCCATACATGACTACTGGAAAAAACCATAGCCTTGACTAGACAGACCTTTGTTGGCAAAGTGATGTCTCTGCTTTTTAATATGCTGTCTAGGTTGGTCATTACTTTCCTTCCAAGGAGCAAGTATCTTTTAATTTTATGGCTACAGCCACCATCTGCAGTTATTTTGAAGCCCAAGAAATTAAAGTCTCTCACTGTTTCCCCATCTATTTGCCATGAGTGATGGGACCAGATGCTATGATCTTAGTTTCTTGAATGTTGAGTTTTAAGTCAACTTTATCACTTTCCTCTTTCACTTTCATCAAGAGACTCTAGTTCTTCTTTGCTTTCTACCATAAGTATGGTATCATTTGCATTATTTGAAGTTATTGATGTTTCTCCCAGCAATCTTGATTCCAGCTTGTGCTTCATCGAGTCCAGCATTGCTTATGATGTACTCTGCATATAAATTACATAAACAGGGTGAAAATATACAGCCTTGATGTACTCCTTTCCTGATTTGGAACCAATTTGTTGTTTCATGTCCTGTTCTAGCTGTTGCTTCTTGACCTGCATACATATTTCTCAGGAGGCAGGTCAGGTGGTCTGGTACTCCCATCGCTTTAAGAACTTTCCATAGTTTCTTGTGATCTACACAGTGAAAAGCTTAGACATAGTCGATAAAGCAGAAATATATATTTTTGGAACTCTCTTGCTTTTTCAATGATCCAATGGATGTTGGAAATTTGATCTATCGTTCCTCTGCCTTTATAAATCCAGTTTAAACATCTGGAAGTTTAGAGTTCACATACTGCTGATGCCTGATTTGGAGAATTTTGAGCATTACTTCGCTAGTGTGTGAGATGAGTGTAATTGTGCAGTAGTTTGAGCATTCTTTGTCATTGCCTTTCTTTGGATTGGAATGAAAATGGACCTTTTCCAGTCTTGTGGCTACAGCTGAGTTTTCCAAATTTGCTGGCATATTGAGTGTAGCACTTTCACAGCAGCATCTTTCAGGATTTGAAATAGCTCGACCAGAATTCCATCACCGCCACTAGCTTTGTTTGTAGTGATGCTTCCTAAAGCCCACTTGCCTTTGCATTCCAGGATGTCTGGTTCTAGGTGAGTGATCACACCATCATGATTATCTGATCATGAAGATATTCTTTGTATAGTTCTTCTGTGTATTCTTGCCACCTCTTCTTAATATCTTCTGCTTTTGTTAGGTCCATATTATTTCTCTCCTTTATTTTACCCATCTTTGCATGAAATATTCACTTGGTATCTCTAATTTTCTTGAAGAGATCTCTAGTCTTTCCCATTCTATTGTTGTCCTCTATTTCTTTGTTTCGATCACTGAGGAAAGGCTTTCTTATCTCTCCTTGCTATTCTTTAGAACTCTGCATTCAAATGAGTATATATTTCCTTTTCTCCTTTGCCTTTTGCTTCTCTTCTTTTCACAGCTATTTGTGAGGGCTCCTCAGACAGCCATTTTGCCTTTTTGCATTTGTTTTTCTTGGGGATGGTTTTGGTCACTGCCTCCTGTACAATGTCATGAACCTCTGTCCATATTTCTTTAGGCACCCTATCAGATTTAATCCCTTGAATCTATTTATCACTTCCTCTATATAATCATAAGGGATTTGATTTAGGTCATACCTGAATGGTCTAGTGGCTTTCCCTACTTTCGTCAAATTAAGAACTCCTTATTGCCTGAATTTGGCAATAAGGAGTTCATGATCTGACCACAGTCAGCTCCCAGTCTTGTTTTTGCTGACTGTTTAGAGTTTCTCCATCTTTGGCTGCAAAAAAAGTAATCAATCTGATTTCAGTAGTGACCATCTTGTGATGTCCATGTGTAGAGTCTTCTCTTGTGCTACTGGAAGAGGGTGCTTTCTATAATCAGTGTATTCTCCTGGCAAAACTCTAATAGTCTTGCCCTGCTTCATTCTATACTCCAAGGTTAAATTTGCCTGTTACTCCAGGTATTTCTTGACTTCCTACCTTTGCATTCCAGTCCTATATAATGAAAATGACATCTTTTTTTGTGTGTTAGTTCTAGAAGGTCTTGTAGGTCTTCATAGAACCAGTCAACTTCAGTATTTCTGGTTAGGGCATAGACTTGGATTATTGTGATATTGAATGGTTGTTTTGGAAATAAACAGAGATCATTCTGTAATATTTGTGGTTGCATCCAAGTACTGCATTTCAAACTCTTTTGTTCCATTTCTTCCAAGGGATTTTTGCCCACAGTAGTAGACAAACTGGTCATCTGAGTTAAATTCACCCATTGCAGTCCATTTTGGTTCACTGATTCCTAAAACGTTGATGTTCACTCTTGCCATCTACTGTTTAACCAATTCCAAACAGTAGAACACTTAGGCTATTTGAAATAATTTAAAATATATAATTGATTTTGTATTGTAAGAAGTTGGAAGTTCAGGTTTATAAAGAAGAGATACACTTGAAGAGGAAATGAGATGAGAGACAGATTGAGAGACAGAGAATGAGAGAGAATTTGAGTGGCTTTTCTCTTTGTGCATTTGTCATTTATATTTTTCTTAAAGAATTAAGACAACTGCACTTGTCTAGGGATTAGCCTTTGACTGTGTGGATCACAATGAATTGCAGAAAATTCTGAAAGAGATGGGAATACCACACCACCTGACCTGCCTCTTGAGAAACCTATTTCAGGTCAGGAAGCAACAGTTAGAACTGGACATGGAACAACAGACTGGTTCCAAATAGGAAAAGGAGTATGTCAAGGCTGTATATTGTCAGCCTGCTTATTTAACTTCTATGCAGAGTACATCATGAGAAACGCTGGGCTGGAAGAAGCACAAGCTGGAATCAAGATTGCCGGGAGAAATATCAATAACCTCAGATATGCAGATGACACCACCCTTATGGCAGAAAGTGAAGAGGAACTAAAAAGCCTCTTGATGAAAGTGAAAGTGGAAGTGAAAAAGTTGACTTAAAGCTCAACATTCATAAAACGAAGATCATGGCATCTGATCCCATCACTTCATGGGAAATAGATGGGGAAACAGTGGAAACAGTGTCAGACTTTATTCTTCTGGGCTCCAAAATCACTTCCGATGGTGATTGCAGCCATGAAATTAAAAGACGCTTACTCCTTGGACAGAAAGTTACAACCATCCTAGATAGCATGTTAGGAAGCAGAGACATTACTTTGCCAACAAAGGTCCATCTAGTCAAGGCTATGGTTTTTCCAGTGGTCATATATGGATGTGAGAGTTGGACTGTGAAGAAAGCTGAGCAGTGAAGAATTGATTCTTTTGAACCGTGGTGTTGGAGAAGACTTTTGAGAGTCCCTTGGATTGCAAGGAGATCCAACCAGTCCATACTAAAGGAGATCAGTTGGGTGTTCATTGGAAGGACTGATGCTAGAGCTGAAAGTCCAATACTTTGGCCACCTCATGCAAAGAGTTGACTCGTTGGAAAAGACTCTGATGCTGAGAGGTGTTGGGGGCAGTAGGAGAAAGGGACAACAGAGGGTAAGATGGCTGGATGGGCATCACCGACTCGATGGACATTTGGGTGAACTCCAGAAGTTGGTGATGGACAAGGAGGCCTGGGTGCTGTGGGGTGCTGTGATTCATGGGGTGCAAAGAGTCAGAAATGACTGAGGACTGAACTGGAACTGGAGGGATTAGCTATAATGGAGTGTCTCCAATTATAAACCTCAGTGAAGTTAATGGCTCTCAGAAATCTATTAAAGACAATAAAATTTGAATCTGTTATATTCATGTATTTTTATATTTCTGTTTTAAGTCAGAGGTCTATGTATGTAAAATTTTATTTCATATTTTATAAATATTTCCAAATGTTTGACAATTAGCAATTCAATAATTTTTTAACACTCACAATTGATGGTTGAGCTTCTAAGAATTCATTTAAGAACAAGTCACAATATGATTTATCTTAGGTCCAAAATCAAACAAGCAACAGAACACAAGTAAACACAAGATATTTTATTTCTTGCATTTAACTCATTTTGGCCTTCACTGTTTTATGGACCAGCATATAGTCATTCAAGAATAATTTTAATGTATCAACCAAGGAAGTTGCCATTTAGAGCTATATGGCCAAATTCTCCTAAAGTTTACTTCTACACGTATTAGTTTAAGACCAGCAGTGTACTCACGTACCTTGTGATTTATTTGTAGTATACATCATTTAACTTTTATTAACTAACAAGACTAATGCTTATCGCTGGCTTCTAAACAATCTCAGAGATCTTAACTGCTCTGTGTACTACATATCTTAACTGCTTTCATGCTGCTGAAGGTAGCAGTTATCCTAATTAAGTATCAGAAGTGAAATGCCCATTCTTCGTTGCCAAATCCAGTAAGATCTGAAGACACATCTTCTGTTCTGCCAGTCTTATCAGCAATAAAATAACCTTTGTGAAATATAATCATAAATAATTGTGTTGCCATAACATATTAAAAATGATTTTTTATTTTAACTAACTCAACATTATTCAAGTTCCACAAAAAAACAATTCTCTACCAAAGAAGTACTAGTAAGAAAGAGGTGCTTATGTTTCAGGATATCCCCTCTCCACTAGTTTTAACTCATGGAATTTCTGAGTTAACAAGCTAAATCTTATATAGGTTATTTTTTCTTAATAGATTCTTAACACTCTGTTTTATATGAACAATTTGGGACTTTAACAAACAATGCAAAAATTCATTTTCAGCAGATTTTGCAATATTTTATATATATATATATAGTGTTATTTTATGTACTGCCCCACTTTTGCTGTCTCTTTTAGTTTGATTCTCTTACCATCAACACAACAGAAAACAATATCTCATTATAGAAAGTATTATAAAGATAGATGGGTGAGGGTAACCCTCTTCATGGGATGAATTCCTCCAATTTGCAGTTGTCATCGCCAATATTAAGTAAATCTGCATTCCTTATTATTTTCCTTAGAACCAAACATTTTGTGAAAATGGAAGTTGCTCAGTCTTGCCAACTCTTGGTGACCGCATGGATTATACAGTCCATGGAATTCTCCAGGCCAGAATCCTGGAGTGGGTAGCCTTTCCCTTCTCCAGGGGATCTTCCCAACCCAGGGACCAAACACAGGTCTCTCACATGGCAGATGGATTCTTTACCAGCTGAGCCACCAGGGAAACACTGAACATTTTACATCTTTTAAATTTTATAGCATCTTTTGTTATATCAAATCTATTATTTCACTTGATAGAAGAGTACTGAGTTTCAGGTATGTGCCTGACTGTATTAAGCACTGAACAAGTAATAATAGTCACAATACACATATACAACGGATAATTCTATTAGCACTAACATTTTCCCAGATGAATTTGGGTGCTCCCAGTATTTTCTCAGAGAACGCAATGGCACCTCACTCCAGTACTCTTGCCTGGAAAATCCCATGGACAGAGGAGCCTGGAAGGCTGCAGTCCATGGGGTCACTGAGGGTCAGACATGACGGAGCGACTTCACTTTCACTTTTCACTTTCATGCATTGGAGAAGGAAATGGCAACCCACTCCAGTGTTCTTGCCTGGAGAATCCCAGGGAAGGAGGAGCCTGGTAGGCTGCCGTCTATGGGGTCACACAGAGTCAGACACTACTGAAGTGACTTAGCAGCAAGCAGTATCTTACTGTCAAGGATATTGATAAAATATGCATCCATTTGTAGTAGATGAGACAATTCCAATTCTTACATTAATTGTACATATGAAATGTGGGAAAGAGAAGCTTGTCAGTACTGTTATCTTCATTATGCAAATATACCCTAAAGTGAAGTCACTCAGTCATGTCCGACCCTTTGTGACCCTGTGGACTGTAACCTACCAGGCTTCTCAGTCCATGGGATTCTCCAGGCAAGAATATATCCTAGTAAACAACAATACCAAACAGGTAACAAAAAAAAAACCTCACCAAACACCTGTAAAGTAGTTCTAAGGAAAATAATAGGGAATGTAGATTATTTAATATTTAGATCAGATAGCCCCTTAGGCTGGTATGATGTTAACTATCCTGGGGAGAAAAAGGAAAATAAAAGAACAAGCACTTCAGGATCATTTTTGATACTAATGTGTTCACCAATTGAAATAATATAAAATGAATGATGATATCAAGTATGCTGTACAGGAGCACGCACAGCTGCTTCAGCTTGGATAGTAATACATAACCTAGGTACTATATCATCTACATGGTTATCATGGGGTTTTTCTGTCTGTTGAAGAAGAAATGCAGAAAAATAGAGAACTGTGAAAACTAAATTAATGTGGGAAAGAAAACACAGTTCAAGAATGCTTAAGGTTCACTTTAACTTCTGAACAATTAAGACAGGGGTCCGACTATTTCAGTTTTGTGCATGTGTATCCTTTACTGAAACAGTAATAGCAACTTATTGTCTTTAATTTCATAAGCTAAACCTAACCTTGTACTTTGACAGTTTGGCTCTAAGGACATAGATAAACTGCTTAACCTTTTGTGTCTCAGTTCGTAAGATAAATTACCAACTGAAATTTTATATGTGTGCTCAGCCATGTCTGACTCTTTGAGACCCCATGGACTATATAGCACACCAGGCTCCTCTGTCCACGGAATTTTCCAAGCGAGAATACTGGAGTGTGTTGTCATTTCCTTCGCTCAGGGCATCTCTTGCATTGGCAGGCGGATTCTTTACAATTGCACCACCTGGAAATTGTTTGTGTATATCTAAAGGATACCTGAGCTTTCCTGGTGGCTCAGTGGCAAAGAATCTGCCTGCCAAGCAGGAGATTCATGTTCAGTCCTTGAGTTGGGAAGATCCTCTGGAGAAGAAATGTCAACCCACTCCACTATTCTTGCCAGGAAATCCCATGGACAGAGGAGTCTGGCAGCCTACGGTCCATGGGGTTGCAAAGAGTTGGACATGACTTAATGACTAAACAATAACAAGAATGCTATCTGGCACAATGTAAAAATACGTATCTATCTTATGGGTTTAAATTATCTTATTATAATTAAATATGGCCAATCATATTCATTTCCTTGGATGCCTTAAACTGGGTGATTGAAAGAATAGAAAGTTATTCTCTTAGACTTCTGGAAACTAGATACCCAAAATTAAGGTGTCAACACATCATGTTCTCTTCAAAAGCTCTAAGGGAAGATCTTTGCTTGTCTCTTCCTTGCTTCGGGTTGTAGCTGGCAATCCTTGTTCTTCCTTTGTTTGCAAACTCATCAATCCAACCTCTGCCTCTGTCTTTGCATCATATGCTCCCTTTGCATCTCATTCTGTAGTATTCTACATGTGTATAGTGTTCTCCTATGTCTTTGTGTCTTCTCTTCTTCACAAGGATACCAGTCATAACTGGTTTAGGGCTCACTGTAACCTGATGAGATCTCATGTTAACTTCATTACATCTGCAAAAGCTTATTTCTAAACTCTGTCACAGTCGCAGGCACCAGGTGTTAAGGCTTGGATATGTCTTTTTTTGTGCATGGGAGACACAGTTCAATCCATGCCGATTTTTTTCCAAAATTCATTTGGTCATTCCAATAATATTTATTGTTTACTTTTTAATAGTCTGGTCACTTCACCAGCTACTGTTTTGAAAATAATTTTGAAGCCTTTAGGTTATAAGCTAAAAGAGATACTAATATCTGTGGGAGCTCTCCTGTGATTTTAACAAATGTTGAGAACTACTAGGTAGTATGCCTAATGATATCATAATTTTATTGAAAATGAAACTTCAGTATTCAAAAAGTTAAGTCCCTGTTTAAGACTACACAGTAGGTATATCAAAACTGGATTCTAAAGCAGTTTTTTCTGCTGCCAAATGCTTTGTGTGGTTATCATTAATTGTATTTATTAAATAAAATTTATAAGTTTATAGTCAAAGAGAGAGATAGATTGAGTTATAATTAGGCTTGGGTCAGTAAGACACCACACCTCACTTCATTGTATACTTGAGTTTGTGTGCAATGTGTATGTGTTTGAAAACCATATGCTCAACATTGCACAAATGTGCAAAAGATTTAATTTTCTTGATGTTTTCAATGCCGTTTGAAACTAGCAAAAAAATAATATGGTACAAGGCAACCATAGAATTATTTCTCCATAACTACTGCTGAAAATTGTATTCTCAGGAAATGCTTACTAAAAAATTTTTAAGATGATAGACAGCAAAAAAATTTTTGCTGTCAGGCAACATGTCAATAAAGAGTCAATAATCTCTTTTGAAAAGATAAATGTCAAACAATTACTTATAAAAAGAAGATGACATTTAATTTGGTATTCAGTATCTTTATAAATAATATGAACCATTATTTGAAGTAACCTTAATTATATTGATTATGTATAAAATATTTAATAGAATAAAATATGAAAATATCATCCTTATTTCCATGATTGCTTATCAGTGAAATATATAGGAAAATATGTGAAGATGAAGATTGTGACTACTTTTTAAATAAATGACTCTTAGAGGCAGTTCAAGATGGCAATATAGGGAACTCCTGAACTTACCTCCTCCCATAAACACAACACATTTATGACTACATAATCCTAAAATTTGCATGGAACCAAAATAGCCAAAGCAATATTTTAAAATAAGAATAAAACAAGTTATCACAATCTCTGATTTCAAACTGAAGTACAAAGCTACAGTAGTAAAAAAACTAAAACAAAAATGTGTTTTATTGCAATAACAACAGGTATACAGATCAATGGAATGGAATAGAAAGAATTCATAAACTCACATATATATATAGATAGTTAGTTTGTGACAAAGGAGCCAGAAACATACAATGAAGAAAGAACAAGCTCTTTAATAAATTGGTGTTTGGAAAATTGGACTGATCATGCAAATGAAAGAAACTAGGTCACTATACTATACCAGACACAAAGTTAACTCAAAATGGATTAAAGTCTTGCCTATAAGCCCTGAAATCATAAAATTCCTAGGAAAAAAAAAGAAGAAAGCTTAAGCAATACACCCTGACTTTAGTCTTATCAATATTTTCCTGGATATATCTCTTCAGAAAAAGCGAAGAAAAGCAAAAATAAACAAATGGGGTTATGTTAAGCCAGAAAGTTCTACACAGCAAGGGAATCATTAGCAAAATCAAAAGAAAACCTAGCAAATTGAGAGAGAGTATTTCCAAACCATATACCCTATGGTGAAGGTGAAGTTGCTCAGTCGTGTCCGACTCTTTGCGACCCTGTGGACTGTAACCTACTAGGCTTCTCCGTCCATGGGATTCTCCAGGCAAGAATACTGGAGTGGATTGCCATGGGTTAATATACTACACACACACACACACACACACACACACACATATGAAAGTGAAAGTCGCTTGGTCGTGCCTGACTCTTAGAAACTCCTATAGTTCATGGATTCTCCAGGCCAGTATACTGAGGTGGTAGCCTTTCCCTTCTCCAAGGGATCTTCCCAACCCAAGGATTGAGCCAGGTCTCCCAAGTTGCAGGCAGATTCTTTACCAGCTGAGCCACAAGGGAAGCCCAAGAATACTGGAGTGGGTAGCCTATCCCTTCTCCAGGGGATCTTCCCAACCCAGAAATTGAATCGGGGTCTCCTGCATTGTAGGTGGATTCTTTACCAACTAAGCTATCAGGGTATAAAAATTCATACAGCTCAATAACAAAAAACACAACTTGATTAAAAACAAGCACAATATTTAAACAGACATTTTTCCAAAGAAGACATACTGGCACATGAAAAGATGTTCAACATCAGTAATTATAAGGAAAATACAAATTATTTCCCTTATAATCACCACACAAGATATCACCACACAATTTTTAGAATAGCTTTATCTAAAAGACAACAAATAGTCAAGTGTTAGCAAGGATGTGGAGAAAAGGGAACCCTTGGACATTGTTTTTGGGAATGTAAATTTTTATAACCACTATGGAAACTAGTATGGAGATACTTCATAAAATGAAGAATACGATTGCTGTATGATTTAGCTTACTTTTCTGTTTTTTTTTTTTTCCCCAAAGAATATGAAAACACTAGTTAGAAAAGATATATGCAACTCTTTGTTCAGTGCAGCATTACTGAGAATAACTAAGATATGGAAACAACCTTGATGTTTTCAATGGATGACTGGATAAAAAAGATATGGTTGTCATTTGTGATAATATTAGTGAAACTTGAGGGTTTATGTCTGTGACATAAGATGGATAAAGAAATATACTATAACAGAACAAAATAAAAACAAACTCATTGATACAGAGAACAGATTGATGGTTACCAGAGTGGAAAGCAGTGGAGGGGTGGGTTAAATGGATAAAGGGAGTCAATTGTATGGTGATGTGTGATAACAGATTTATGGTAGTTATCACTCTGTAGTATACAGAAATTGAGTTATAATGTTCTATACCCAAAACTTATGTTACATACCAAGTTTACTTCATAAATAAATAAATTCTCTGATGGACTGAGGAAATCTTAAAAAAAAAAAAAACTCACAAAATTTAACTGTTAAAAATCCAACCAAGAACATGTTCTTTTCCTTTAAAACTATGGCTGTTAGATAAATGAGACAAATTTTAAATAACTAATTACAGATTTCTCACAGTGTTTCATTTACTTGGAGGAGAACAAAAGGGTAGGAAACTCATTTCTGTGTAAGGCAATAATCTAAAAGTGCCAAAGATTTCACCAAAACCCTGCCTAGATGAGAAGAATGAAGTTCTGACTTGTTAGATGAACCAGTTTCATTCTCCCTTGGTGTAGCTTGTATATTCTAACTAAAACCAACTATCTGACTCTAAGAACAACTGAAAAATGTTTCCTTCCTGTTTCTTATGGGCATCATTTCTCTTCCTCAGCTTTGGAAACAGATGGAAAAGGAATATAGTTGCTTTGGTAGAAAGAATCAGGGCTGAATTTGTGAATGGTTCATCACAATTTTTTTTTGTTTCAAGGAGTGAATTGTTTATAGAAATATTTGATCATTGATTTTGAAAGGAAACTAATATAATCAATCATTTTAAAAAGGTACAGCACTAAGTATCTTTCCCTGAGATGTCCACGGTATATTGAGAAAGAAAATATTTCAATAAAAAGCTTCTTTTCATTTGCTAATACTATTTTTACATTTTATATGTTCTGGAGATTCTATAATCACACACCTTTTATAAATCACAAAAAATGAAAATAAATATACAGAGACTGCTTTTATTGTAAGGGAAAAAAAAAGTAACTGTTTACTTTCATGAATGCCCCAATATTCTAATCATAATGTACCTTTCTTTTTATATGCCAATGAAAAGAACACCCCCTACAAGAAAAAGTCTAAATATGTCTAAAAATTATCCACATGAGAGGGTTTTATAATATTGCTTTAAAAATATACCCATACATGAGAACAAGCCCATTACATAAAATTGTATATCATTCAAAATGATAAAGAAAAAACCTTTTACTGCTACTTGCACTTAGGGGTATAATTTGAATACCTAGGAAATCAATATCTGCTTTACTATGTGATTACAGCCAATAATTGAAGTATCAGACAAGCAGTGAACCACAGGATTTTTCTGTTCAAACAGCAAGGAGTTCTAACTATAAAGCTCCTCTCAGTTCTAGTGGACCTCAGGTTGTAATTACATAAAACTTTTAAATGTACTATTTTTTTTTTTCCAAAAGGGCCTGTTGGGGTAACCATTCAAGGGAAGAAAATTTTCTAAAAATATCAGAATTGACACTTCATACTGAGGCAAGAAAGAAGGAACTGTTTAAAGGGAAATTGATAAGGAAGATTCTAGAGGGCTCTCATTCACAACACCTTAACAATACTGTCCTCCTGATCACTTGAAGCTTTTCATGCACAGCTTGCAGTACCTTAGAAGCATTCAGCTTCATTCTTCACCAGATCATCAGGGATTTTATATTTCTTTACTTACTTCTAAAAGCTTAAACTTCTTTTTCTGGCCAGCTCTCATATCTTCCCCTGAAAATACTTTCTATCTGATAAGAATAAATTCTTTTCAACCAGAGCCAGTGCATCACTGAAGCCTCTGAGCAACACAGTTCTTGCTATTCCCTCATCCAGTAGCACATGGATCAAATACATATACACCTACAGGCCAGGCAGGTGGGACCAAAGTCAAGTTCTGTGGAGCAAACAGTAATAAACGCAACTGACATCTAGTTTCAGAGTAGGGATGAAATGGGTGTGGCTTGGAGTGTAATCCAGTGAATTTACTGCATTTCTTACTATACATTATTGGAACATTATTATGCAAGTATGATTACTGACCATATTGTTGATACTCCTAGAGCAGTGTTGCAAAGTTAAAATATTTGACTATACTTTCTACCAAGTATTCTAACTTCCTACTGAAATAAAACAATCCATTTATCTTAAGAAAAACTGAGTGATAGACTCTTTGACAGTTCAGTCTGTTAAAGTTACTGTGGGATAGAATGTATCCAGTAACTTTCAAATTTCCAGAAAATTTCTAATCTTGATGATGTCATTAATTTCAAATCTATACTTATTAGAAAAATTTTGTGATTTTTTTTCCATTGCTTATTTAAAGAAAAAACAAAGATATATTGTGTGCCACATATGAATGTCAGTTCAGTCACTCAGTCGTGTCCTGAGTGAGGTCATTCTTTGTAACCTCATGGACTGCAGGACACCAGGTTTGTATGTCCATCACCACCTTCTGGAACTTGCTCAAACTCATGTCCATAGAGTCGATGATGCCATCCAATCATCTCATCCTCTGTCATGACCTTCTCCTCCTGCCTTCAATCTTTCCCAGCATCAGGGTCTTTTCCAATGAGTCAACTATTCCAATCAGGTGCCAAAGTATTAGAGCTTCAGCTTTAGTATCAGTTCTTGCAATGAATATTTAGGACTGATTTCCTTTAAGATTGACTGGTTTGATCTCCTTGCTGTCCAAGGGTCTTCTCCAGCACCACAGTTCAGAAGCATCAGTTCTTTGGCGCTCAGCTTTCCGTATGGTACAACTCTCATATCCATACATGATTACTAGAAAAACCATAGCTTTGACTAGACAGACTTTGTTGGCAAAGTAATGTCACTGATTTTTAATATGCTGTCTAGGTTTGTCAGAGCTTTTCTTCCAAGGAGCAAGCATCTTTATTTCATGGCTGCAGTCACGATCTGCAGTGATTTTGGACCCAAGAAAATGTCTCTCACTGTTTCCACTGTTTTCCTGTCTATTTGCCATGAAAAGATGGGACTGGATGCCATGATCTTTTTTTTCTGAATGTTGAGTTTTAAGTAAACTTTTTCACTCTCCTCTTTCACTTTCATCAAGAGGCTCTTTAGTTCTTCTTCACTTTCTGCCATAAGGGTGGTATCATCTGAGTATCTGAGGTTATTGATATTTCTCCCAGCAATCTTGATTCCAGCTCATGCTTGATCCATCCTGGCATTTCTCATGATGTACTCTGTATGTAAGTTAAATAAACAGTGCGGCAATAAACAGCCTTGACCTACTCCTTTCCCAATTTGGAACCGGTCTGTAGTTCCATGTCTAGTTCTAAGTTTTGCTTCTTCTCTTGCATACAAATTTCTTAGGAGGCAGTTAAGTGGTCTGAATTACATATGAATATAATCAACAACAATAATAATAGCTACTGCCTTTTAAGCAATACCATCATAGTCTATATATTTTAATAAATGTTTTATTGTATTCAGTCATTCATGTTGCTGCTATGATATTTTTGCATATTTATTACAGATTTATTTCTCTGTAGCATGTTGACATTTTTTCAAATAAATCTCTAAGTTTTAGGATTGTAACTAGAATATTATTTACCACATACTAAAGGAAAAGAGGCTGGGAGAGTATTGTAACTTTTATTATTATTAATTATTTTACAATAATAAAAGTTACATAGTTCTATAGACTATGTGCACTTTTTCTTGATCTTTAAAGATAAGTATGAATGGATAATAACTTAAAAACTGTCACAAAATTGGGCTAAAGTTCAATAACTTATAGTACTTAATATATAAAAACCACATTAATAAATAGTGTTCTATGAATCACATTGGTATTATCAGCAACTTTTTGACACTTACCTGGTAGTATTTGTTGGGTCCTTTGTTTATAATACTTGGCCATTTTCAGTCTCTCCTGGGTTGCTGACTTTTATACTTTCAAAGAAGATTAGAAAAATCATGATTAAACAAAGCTTTAATAATTTATCTTCTTGACATTCTAGACCTTCCTAAATTTGATTCCAAAGAGTTATTCTTGTCTTATTTCTCAGAATACAGTATTATTGATTATCTAGGCAATATATATTCAATGTAAATATGGAGAACATCTAAAGCATCCCATCAGATGTCTCAAAAGAGCCTTTCACTCATGTTCCTAAATTGTTAGCTTTCTCTTCACTTTCTCTTCTAAAAATATCTTTTTTTCCCTACCACCATCTTTAAACACCTTACTTACTTTTAGTAGACTGTTTTTTTTGGTTTAACATCAAAACCTTTGTAAGCAATTGCTAAATCTTGTGGATGGCATAAATCACCCCATATTATTAAAGTAAAAATGATGTGATGTTCACAGCTCAAGACTCCCATGCATCGAAAACACAGGAGTGATTTAAACTTGGGAAGTCAGATATACCTACTTTGGATTTTGACTTGGAAGCTAAAGATGCCAAAAAGCAAGACTGATGGTCATGTTTGTGTTGACAAGTGTAACATTGATATTTATTATATACAAACAGAAATGACAATGATAGCAGAAGTAGTGCCCACTGGTCTTTTTATGGTAAGATTATATAAGTAGTTATCTTTTTATAAGAAACTATTGCATCTGATGTTTATTGATTGATGTAATAGTACTCTAAACAAACTGACCCCATGGTCATGGTGGGATTGTGACAATGACTCTGGATACCGAGCCTTCTTTGTTACTGTCTGTTTCTATAGCCTGGATCTTCAGTTATCCCAGTATTTCTGTGAGCAATGCAATTACTTTCTATTTAACTAATTTTCAGTTTTTGTAGGTTCCAATTAAGAAAACTCAGAATAACACACATTGGTACTAAGCATGAAAGTGAAAAGTGAAAGTGAAGTCACTCAGTCATGCCTGACTCTTAGCAACCCCATGGACTGCAGCCTACCAGGCTCCTCCGTCCATGGGATTTTCCAGGCAAGAACACCGGAGTGGGTTGCCATTGCCTTCTCCAATAAAGCATGCTCTGCTGCTGCTGCTGCTAAATCGCTTCAGTCGTGTCCAACTCTATGCGACCCCATAGATGGCAGCCCATCAGGCTCCCCCGTCCCTGGGATTCTCCAGGCAAGAACACTGGAGTGGGTTGCCATTTCCTTCTCCAATGCATGAAAGTGAAAAGTGAAAGTGAAGTTGCTCAGTCGTGCCTGACTCTTCGCGATCCCATGGACTGCAGCCCACCAGGCTTCTCCGTTTATGGGATTTTCCAGGCAAGAGTACTGGAGTGGGGTGCCATGCCTTCTCCGATAAAGCATGCTGACATATACTAAATGTTTCAATGTTATAGGAAAAGCTAGAATTAAGAGTTGTGACGTATTTAGCACTTAATACTTTGCAGAAAAAAATAAACATAAACAATTGTTACTACATTTTAAGGTCATCTGACTCTTTCAAGTGCACAGATATGAGGAAAAAAATTAGTATGTACTGCATACATGCTAATTAATTTGAAATCCTTCCTTAGATAATATTAATAGTATTGTTAGTTCATAGTTCTCTCATTTTTCTGAGTTGATCACAACTGTAGCCACACCAAGAAACAGATAAATGATGCATGGGTTAGTCAGACTTGATTATAATTAACTAAAGATCATTCCATTCCATTCTAAAACAATCATTCCCCAAGAGTTATGTCTAAACAGTCTGACTCAGGTAAAATAAGTGGATCATTTCCACTCTGACATATAGTAAAATAAAATGGAGTGTTTTGAATTCAGGTGAGAAGTTGTTTAGATTTAATAGCAAAGTAAAACAGAATTTTAAAAAGGCAAGGACATTAAGAGATAGTAACTATGATACTATAAACTAAACATATCATATCATAATTTAATCTAATTTAAAGAGTAAATAATACATTTTTATGATTTCTTTTGAGGCTAATTTCACAAATAGAATGTATATAAAGAATCTGCCTGAAATGCAGGAGACCTGACTTTGATCCCTGGGTCAGGAAGACACCCTGGAGAAGGGAATGGCAACCTACTTCAGTATCTTGCCTAGAGAATTCCATGCACAGAAAAAGCTGGTGAGCTATAGTCCATGGGGTCACAAAGAGTCATACATAACTGAGTGACTAACGTGCACTCACACTGAGGCTAATTTCACAAATAGCCTCACAAATAATTAATCACCATTAATTTCACAAATAGTGTGTGTGTGTATATATATACACACATATATATAATAAGTTTCAACAGATCTGGTACAGAAAATAGTAAATATTCTACTAACTATGCAATTTGATGTAATTTTATGTCTGCGTAACTATAAGAATATAGAGGAAGTAAAGTCTTGGAATAGATAAACAAATTACAAATATACTATATTCGCTAGGCAAATAGAGTTGATAGAAGAAGTAGATAAGAGAAATTCAAGAAAAAGTACTAGAATGAACAGATAAGCAGTATTGATGAATGACTTAACTTTTATAGTATACATTGTTCATAATTTACTTATTCTAATGTTTGGAGAGTTAACAAATATATTTTTTACATTGATGATGTCCCAAGGATATGATTTTTTTTCCTTCAGTAAACCTTCCCATTTTTGTCAGCTATGATGTTTTCCAAACTTGTTCAGTACTCCTAGTTTTATTTGGCCAAAACCTTTTCTCCCCATATTTTCTCTTTTGAGTCTTCATTGTATTTTTATTATTTTTTTATTTAATTTTTATTTTTTAGTTTGTTTTGCTTTACAATACTGTATTCATTTTGCTATACATTGACATGAATCAGCCACGAGTGTACATGAACTCCCAATCCCGACCCCCACCTCCCCCCTCCCGCCCCACACCTTCTCTCTGGATTATCCCCGTGCATCAGTCCCAAGCATCCTGCATCCTGCATCAAACCTAGACTGGTGATTCATTTCACTTATGATATCATACATGTTACACTGCCACTCTGCCAACTCATCCCACCCTCTCCCTCTCCCACAGAGTCCAAAAGGCCGTTCTATACATCTGTGTCTCTTTTGCTGTCTTGCGTACAAGTTTATCATTACCATCTTTCTACATTCCATATATATGTNTACTGAATGGTTTGCTTTGGAGATGAACAGAGATCATTCTGTCATTTTTGAGACTGCATCCAAGTACTGCATTTCAGACTCTTTTGTTGACCATGATGGCTACTCCATTTCTTCTGAGGGATTCTTGCCCACAGTAGTAGCTATAATGGTTATCTGAGTTAAATTCACCCATCCCAGTCCATTTTAGTTCGCTGATTCCTAGAATGTTGACATTCACGCTTGCCATCTCTTGTTTGACCACTTCCAATTTGCCTTGAGTCATGGACCTGACATTCCAGATTCCTATTCAATATTGCTCTTTACAGCATCGGATCTTGCTTCTAACACCAGTCACATCCACAGCTGGATATTGTTTTTGCTTTGGCTCCATCCCTTCATTCTTTCTGGAGTTATTTCTCCACTGATCTCCAGTAGCATATTGGGCACCTAATGACCTAAGGAGTTCCTCTTTTGATATCCTATCATTTTGCCTTTTCATACTGTTCATGGGGTTCTCAAGGCAAGAATACTCAAGTGGCTTGCCATTCCCTTCTCCAGTGGACGACATTCTGTCAGACCTCTCCACCACGACCCACCTATCTTGGGTTTCCCCACGGGCATGGCTTGGTTTCATTGAGTTAGACAAGGGTGTGGTCCTAGTGTGATTAGATTGACTAGTTTTCTGTGAGTATGGTTTCAGTGTGTCTGCCCTCTGATGCCCTCTTGCAACACCTACCATCTTACTTGGGTTTCTTTTACCTTGGGTGTGGGGTATCTCTTCATGGCTGCTCCAGCAAAGCACAGCCGCTGCTCCCTACCTTGGACAAGGGGTATCTCTTTACCGCCACTGTTCCTGACCTTCAAGGTAGGATAGCTCCTCTAGGCCCTCCTGTGGCTGCGCAGCCACCACTCCTATGGTTGTTCCTCCCGGCCACTGGCCCTGGCCTTGGGAATGTTATATAGAACATAAATAGATGCTTTTTGAATATATGCTATTATAAAATAATTTTTGGAAATTTTGATATAAACAAAAGTTAAGTCACTTACTGTAGAAATTCTTAGATGCTTAAAATTTTTATTGGTAAGAATTATCCAAGGCAATGCTTATTTTTATGCACTTTAATTGATCACAAATTCTTCCACCAAACATTGAAAAAATTTCTCTTATATTTCTTGAAACATCAGGATGTTAATCTAATAAATTTTAAATTGTATGCTATCTCTTAAAAATGTATCATTTATTCTAAGTGACTTAAGGATTATCTTAGATAATGTATTCATAGTTTGTCCAAAGACATATAGTAATAAAATATAATTAAACTCAGTGTTACACAATTGCCATTTATCTAACTTTACAATACAAAACAATAAATTTGGGGAGATATAAGGGAACTGCTATGAAATTAATCCTTTTTTTGGTAGTTTTTCTCTATTGATTGCTAACCTTTATTAATAATATTCTTCTTTTCATAGGTGAGAAGAACTAAAACAGTACAATAAACTTTGTTAAAGGTTTAGAATCTGATTTCAAAGATGACAGTTAAACCTGGATATACTTGTTAAGATCTGTATAGAGCAGCAAAGCATGTCTGCTTTCCATTGGACTACATATTAATAAAGTTTGCCTTAAAACTTTGGGAATCTTAAACATGCAGCAAACAAATTAAAATCATTCTATAAAATATGTCAAGCTTGAGTCTTTATTAGAATTACTAATTATCTGTATCATTTGATTGAGAAGACATATGATTCTGAGCACAGCAAGGGGTATGTAAAACCATTAACTATCACTCCCGCTAGATATTACAAGTGATGTGTAGTCCTAAACTCAGCAGGGACTATCTTTATAACCATGCCCTGAGGGGGAGTGGAATATGCTTGAATGGAATACTGTTAAATGAGCTTAATATGACCCTTCTTTCTCTCTTTCTCCATGTTCTTATTCTCTATAGGCCTTGAATTTTGAAATATAGACATTAACTTTCATTTCATATATGTAAGATGTAACATGCTATATTACTAATTTTAGACATTGAACCACAAAGAATGTCAATAATGTAACTCATATTTTGAACTTTATGAAGAACACTGGTATTCTGAAAACTTATTTCATAGCATAAACTATGTTTTAGCAGGATCATAGGTTTGGGCTACCCAAGAGAGCAATACAATATTTGCTCAATGTCTTCTCTCAGAATGTACCCTATGTCAATTGTCTCAGAGTAAAGAAGGAAGTTAAATTGGCATTCACCCCTGGGAACTCCGCTTCTATTCACATGACATTATGAGAAGTTTCCTGGACTGTTCACCTTTGTAATAAAATAGACTCTTCTCACTCTATAGCTCTACTGCTCCTCAAAAGAAAACTTTGGTTAGAAAAAAAAAAAAATCTTCCAAATTGAAATAACTCTCATTACCATTTTTAGCTAATTTAATAGGTCTGTAGGGGAAAAAACAGAAAGAAGGCAGGAAATGATAAGTCACACCTTGGAGGCATTTCCTCTTTTACACACAGTGTATAGGGGAAGCCTCACATGATTCTTGAAAGAAATGAATTAAACAAGAGTATGGACCAGATAATCATCTGGGAGAAAATCATTTCAAGTATATGTTGTCAAGAAATCCAATGTGGTTGAGGTAGAAGAATAGGGTATTGCAGAAGGGAAATATAGGCCAGATTATGTAGCTCATTTTAGGCCATATTAAAGGTGGTGCATTTCAGGGCTTTACCCTGGTGGCTCAAATGGTAAAGAATCTGCCTGTAATGCAGGAGACTTGGGTTAGATCTATGGGTCAGGAAGATCCCCTGGAGAGGGATATGGCAATCCATTCCAGTATTCTTGCCTGGAGAATTCCATGGACGAAGGAGCCTGGTGGGCTACAGTCCATGGGGTCACAATGAGTCAGACACAATGAGGACCTAACACCTTCACGTTCACTTTTGAATAAGATGGAAGGCAATTATAGCATATGCAATGGAGGAGTGGCTTAATCTGACATATTTGTATATTATTGCTTTCAATGTTAACTAAAGATGTATAAGTTAAAGATGGGAGCAGAAATACCAGTGTAAGGCTCTTGGAATTATTCAAGAAATATATAACAACAGTTGGCATTTGGATGATATCCATGGCATATTGATGGGGAACAATGGAAACAGTGACAGGCTTTATTTTGGGGGGCTCCAAAATCAGTGCAGATGGTGACTGAAGACACAAAATTAAAAGATGCTCAATCCTTGGAAGAAAAATTGTGACCAACCTAGATAGAATAATAAAAAGCAGAGACATTACTTTGCCAACAAAGATCCACCTAGTCAAAGCTATGGTTTTTCCAGTAGTTATTTATGGATGTGAGAGTTGGACTATAAAGAAAGCTGAGCGCTGAAGAACTGATGCTTTTGAACTGTGGTATTGGAGAAGACTCTTGAGAATTTCTTGGACTGCCAGGAGATCCAACCAGTCCATCAAGGAAATCAGTCCTGGATATTCATTGAAGGACTGACGCTGAACTGAAACTCTAATATTTGGCCACCTGATGAAAAGAACTGATTCACTGGAAAAGACCCTGATGTTGGGAAAGATTGAAGGTGAAAAGAGGAGACAACAGAAGATGAGGTGGCCAGATGCCATCACTGATTTGATGGACATAAGTTTGAGCAAGCTTCAGGAATTGGTGATTGACAGAGAAGCCTGGAGTGCTGCAGTCCATGAGGATGCAAAGAGTCGAACACAACTGAGTGACTGAATTGAACTGAACCCATGGAGCTGTAAATAGTGGTTTATTTCAAGTGTGTAATGAATGAAGCCATGATAGCTTTTGCAGATGGATTAAGTGTGGTATATGAAAGAATGTGAAGAGTTGACTCATTGGAAAAGACTGATGCTGGGAAGGACTGGGGGCAGGAGGAGAAGGGGATGACAGAGGATGAGATGGCTGGATGGCATCACTGACTCGATGGACATGAGTTTGAGTGAACTCCGGGAGTTGGTGATGGACAGGGAGGCCTGGCGTGCTGCAGTTCATGGGGTCACAAAGAGTGGGACACGACTGAGTGACTGAACTGAAGTGACTGATGGAAGAATGATGGTTTGGTCACTGCCTCCTGTACAATGTTATGAACCTCTGTCCATAGTTCCTTAGGCACTCTATCTAATCCCTTAAATTTATTCACCACCTCTACCTTAAAATAGGGACACGACTGAGTGACTGAACTGAAGTGACTGATGGAAGAATGATGGTTTGGTCACTGCCTCCTGTACAATGTTATGAACCTCTGTCCATAGTTCCTTAGGCACTCTATCTAATCCCTTAAATTTATTCACCACCTCTACCTTAAAATCTTAAGGGATTTGATTTAGGTCATACCAGAACGACATAGTGATTTTTTCTACTTTCTTTGATTTAAGCTTGAATTTGGGAGTAAAGAGCTCATGATCTGAGCCACAGTCAGTTCCAGGTCTTGTTTCTGCTGACTGTGTATTTGATTTCTGTATTGACCATTAGGTCATATCCATATGTAGAATCGTCTCTTCTGTTGTTGGAAAAGGGTGTTTACTATAACCAGTGTGTTCTCTTGACAAAAATCTGCTAGCCTTCACCCTGCTTCATTTTGTATTCCAAAGCCAAACTTGCCTGTTACTCCAGACATCTCTCAACTTCCTACTTTTGCATTCTGGTCTCCTATGATGAAAAGGACATCTTTTTTTTTTTTTTTGTATTAGTTCCAGTAGGTCTCTAGGTCTTCACAGAATTGTTCAACTTCAGCTTCTTCTGCACTAGTGGTTGGGGCATAGACGTGGGTTACTGATGATATTGAATGGTTTGCCTTGAAAATGAACCAAGATCATTCTGTCGTTTTTGAGATTGTACCCAAGTATGGGATTTCTGACTTTTGATGACTCTGACAGCTATTCCGTTCATTCTAAGGGATTCTTGTCCACAGTAGAAGATTTAAATCATCAGAATTAAATTTGCCTATCCCCATACACTTTAGTTTATTGATTTCTAAGATGTGGATGTTCAATCTTGCCACCTCCTGCTTGAGCACATCAAATTTACCCTGATTCATGGACCTAACATTCCAGGTTGCTATGCAATATTGTTCGTTACAACATTGGACTTTAATTTCACCACCAGATATATCCTCAACTGTCATTTCCTCTTTGACCCAGCGACTTCATTTTTTCTGGCACTGTTAGTAATTGCCTTCCATCTTCTCCAGTAATACACCAAACACCTTCCAACCTGGGGAGCTCATCTTCTAGTGTCATATCTTTTTGCCTTTTCATAGTGTATGGGATCATCCGGGCAAGAATACTGGAGTAGGTTACCATTTCCTCCTGCAGTGGACCATGTTTTGTCAGAATTCTTCACTATGACCTGTTTTTCTTGGGTGGTCCTGCATGGCATGACTTCATTGAATTATGCAAGCCCCTTCATCTCCACATGCAGTGTACCATGAAAGGGACATATCAATGGACATGAATTTGAGCAAACTCTGGGAAATAGTGGAGGACAGGGAGTCTGGTGTGCTGCAGTCCATGAGGTCACAAAGAGTCAGATGTAACTTAGCAACTGAACAGCAACAAATGAGTGATGGTAAGTAATGATGTGTTCTTGGGGTTTTGTCCTGAGCAAGTGGTAGAATAGTATTGTGATTTACTAATATGGAAAAAAAAATATCAGTAAGAGCAGGTATGATGAGGGTGAAAAAATGTTTGATCTTGGACATATTATTTTGAAATGCTTTTTACATGTAATAAGAGAGCTAAGCAGGTGGCTATATAAATTGGATGTTTAAACAAACCATCAGGTTCACAATTAAATTCTCAAGACATCAGTGAAGAAGCATTATGTAAAAGTAAAGGACTTGATGACATCCTTTAAGAAGATGAGCATACAGAGAAGAAAAAATGTCAGATAGAGACCTCAGTTGTGCTAACCACAGTCATTGGGAAGATGAAGAGAAAGCAACAAAACTGACTGAGGAGCTGGGATAGCTGGCATGCAGGGATTAGGTGGTTGATTCTTGAAAAAAGAGAATAAACATCTGGGTTAAATGTTGGTGATTGATAAGAATTAAGAACTGTTAGTGGATGAGGCCTCATGAATCTTCTATTAAAAAGATTTTAAAAATCGAAACATCTTTCTAATTGTGGGGATAAAAGTCAAGTGAAAGAACATTTATAGAAAAT